>OZ038496.1:21733384-21765884 GCA_964036315.1 Acanthosepion esculentum | reverse complement strand
TGTTGAATTTAGATAGATTCTTTTTAATAAAAGAATCTATCTAAATTCAACATAAAATCTTTTACTACTACATCCAAAACAATAAAAGACTTAGTCAATACTAAACAAAACAATAAGCTAAAACCTGAAAGAGGAGTTTACAAATTGTCACAAAAAATACATAGGAGAAACCTCAAAAGATTATATGAGCACAAAAGGGACATTTTACAAAATAATATGTCAAATGTGTTGGTTGCCCACTGTAATGAGACTGACTACAATTTTGTCATAAAAAAAATGCTACTCTGATTAAAGGAGAAAATAATTCACTACAATGTAAATGTCTAGAGAGTGACTTGATCACAAGGTCATCTACAGTAAATTTGCATCCTGGCTCTTAGAGCATTTCACCATTCCTGGCAGATCTTCTAATTTCAGTGTGGAATACCAAGTTACAAAAGTGATGGAAAGGAAAAAAAATGACTAGATTGAGCTAGACAAACAAAAAAAAATTCTGAAATTTCTGACATTCCTCTGTCATGTACATGTGTAGTCCTACCAACATAACAAATTTAGTCCAATGACATCCTGAAGGACAAAATGCATCACAAGTAAACTTTTTCCGCTTTGTCATACAATTTTCCCAATACTGTTCTTGATATATAAAAATATATATCGTTATCTCACACAGTAGTATATATGATCAAAATTTCAACAAATATATTTATATAAAATTATGGAAAAAAAAGATGAAGCAAAAAAAGTAACAATCTGCTACACCAAAGTAGAAGCAAATAGTCTAATACTTTGTCAAATAGAGTTATTTGCAACAACAGCTTCCATTCACTTCATATAAGTAGCTGTTAGTTTCAAACATGTATTTTGGGATCCTTTTCATGAGATATTCTTCAGTTTGTGCTAATTACTAAACTGATGAGCATAGAAACAAATTTTCAACCAGAATCTGGTGAAAGTTGTCATATGCCCATTTTGCCAAAATAGATTTCTAAGATACCAAATTAATGGCTGGGCCACTTTAATTGGTTGATTTTCTCAATTTCAAACCCATTGTTTGGCTGCATTGGTAGTATGTTTAGAATTGTTATCTTGTTAATTTTTACAGATTTGACTGATACGAAGAGAGTCTTGTTAAATATATCTTGGCACATGGTGCCATTCATTCTTCTTTGACATGAATTTGTCTTGTACTATATGACAAAAAACAGACCCACAGCATTACATTGCTGCCTCTCTACCTCACAGTTAAAATGGCATTCCTGGCTTGAATTTTCACTTTTCTTCCTCCAAACTAATTCTGTCTTGCACTCATTAGACCAAAGAATATTATTCCAGTATTTATTGACAAAACTGCTCCTTGGCTAAATTCAGACACACCTCAATATGTGATTTCTTCAGAACCAGTATTTCTTATGCTCTACAAGATGAAAAGCCATGCACTGTTTTTTTTAATAATTGTTCCCCTGAATACAAGGTCCAAGGGTCACACAGGGTAGAGAGTTACTAATTGAAGTCATTGCACATAAGAGGAGGTGGTAAGAAGTGAAGTTTAAGAGGACATGGAGGAAAGATATCAGTTAACCCTAGACTTAAAAAGGTTAAGATTGCAGTGATTGGAAAAGCATACTCTTGGGAGTCTGTTCCACAAAACTGAATAAATGGAACTTCCTTCTTACTAATAGAATACAAAGGAAATGGAGATGATTTGTCTCTGTATGTGAAGGGTCAACTGTGAAGGTCAGAGCTGGTGGAACTAATGAATGTAGCTCATCATAATATTTGCCATGGAAATAGTGATAGTTTAGTGAGAGGCTTGCAACATTTCGTTTGTGAGAAAGGTGTTGTAGAGTGGAAAATAACTTGTCACCCACAAAGCCACAGAGATGCTTCTAAACTCTATCAAGACTGAAAAGTGAGGACTGGCAGCGCTAGCCCAGATATGGCAGTAGTACTCCATTTTTAGTCTGATCTGGTTCTTGTAGGTGGAGTTGTATCAAACCAATAAAAACATTCACTAGATACCTACTTTACCATAGTTATATTAGTTATTCAAACTACGTGAAAAAATGTTTTACTGAATGCTTTGCATATATAAAATATATAAATATATTGTTTTTGTCTATACTGAATAGCATTCTTTCTTAAAACTCAAATATATAAAAAAAATGGTGAAATTCTTTTGTTGCAAAAGCAAGAAAAAATAATAACTTGTAAATTATATTATTATATAAGAAAGGTTTATCTGTTGTTTCTGCATTCGTTATATGCTTATTTGTTTTTATATTTCTAGTGGAAGTACAAGAAGAAATAGAGAGGATATTTCAATTAGCAAGAGGATTGCAAATGGTAGTGCTTGACTGTGACACTATAAATCATCCCTCCCAGCTGACCAAAACTTCCCTGGCTCCAATAGTTGTTTATGTAAAGATCTCATCACCTAAAGTAAGTAACTTCATATTGACAACAGTGTCCACAAACATTTATAACCTTGTTCTATATTTTAAAACTTCCGAGAAATTCATCAATAAAAAATTGAAAATAAGTAGCTGTTTAACTCTTAAATTTTTACTTATCAAAATCCATACAAACTCAGTTGTATTCTGTATTTCAATGATGCTTTTTAATAGGTTCTTTCATATTTCCATATATCAGTGCCTTACAATTGTTCAATTATTTATTTGCAAAAATGCTTCATGAAAAATGAAAAAAAATATGTGAAAATTAAAATAGATGCAATAAACTCTTAAAATTAAAGGACATTAGCAATGTTTAATTTTTGTTCCTAATTCATAGATTTAAGTACATATTTTGATCTCTTAGCAATTTTGTCTTTGGAAAGAAACAATTTTTATTGAGTTGTAAGTAAAGTTTAAATAGAAATCTTTCAACAAATAAAGTCTGCAAATAAATCCTTTGCTTTAGTTATCAATTTTTTAATAATAAATAATTCTTTAAGCATTTAATTTTTTTTATTGTATTTGAGTTTACTAAATTCTCTGTGTGATTTCAGGTTCTTCAAAGATTGATAAAGTCCCGAGGTAAATCACAAAGTAGAAATATGAATGTTCAATTGGTTGCTGCAGATAAGCTGGCTCAGTGCAGCCCTGTAAGTAATGAGTTATACTCATTACTCATCTTTTTCTTTTCTTTCTGTTCAGTATTATTATTTATGTCTTATATCAATCAGACTTTCCTTTCTGTATGATTTCAAATCACCTTCACCCCCTAATAGCCTTCCTTTTAGGTGTTTTAGCGAATAAAATATTTATTCTTAATGGAAAAAGCCACTATATGCATAAATTCATCCTCCTTAAAGTTTATCCCTTAATTACAATCATATACGTATGCATTCAAACTATGTTCAGAATAAACTACCCATCCAATTTTATCCAAACTTATTTTCACTTTTTTAATTTAGCTCTTTTATACCATTTATCAAAACAGTACCATTGTTTGTTGTCAAATAAATTACATGTTTATAACTAACATAAAATGTGAGGATTATCTTTTATTGTCACTAGCTGCACTAGTTTAGTAAAGAAATATTTACTGTCAAATAACCTTATTTGCTCAGAATATCATTGTAGTCAACCCCAAAACTGATTAAGAATTACAAAGTAAATGTGGCACTGCCAAAGCAAATGATGTCATGTTAAGAGATTTGACCATATATATAGTAAGATGAATATTAAGTGTAAATTTCATTAAAGAATTAACTAATGCTAAATACTTATCAAGAATGGGACCACAAATGAAAGAAATTCTAAATAGTAAGTATAAATTTTTTGTCAAGTAAATTGGCATACTATATAAAATCTCACAAACCAAAAGAAATACAGATAAATGATTACAGGCTACAATAATTACAAATTTTTTACCTAACATTAGTACACACATTGTTTTTGAAAAAAACACTCCACTATAATTGACATGTGAAAGTATTTCACTAACTACTGGTGAGTGCTGTAAGCACTAGTTAGTGAAAGTAAACTGTTTTAGCTGATTGGGTATTAACATACTGGAAAGTAAATCATGTAATTATCAGCACATTTTACAAATAGTGTTTACTGATTGATCTTCCATATTGCAGCTATTGATTAATGATTTCCTTGATATTGATGTCAAGAATTTACACTAAATTTAATTTGATTGGGAAAAAAATAGAAGGAAAGATTATTTTCAGATTGTTTGGAAAACAGTAAAAAATTCTACTGTTTTTTTTACATTAATATGGCACACATATATGAACTCATATACAGCAATAGAATTTCAATGTTATATATATATAGTTTTTAAACATTCTATGTTAAAATGTCCTCACATAAGATTTATTTTACATCTACAGATTATGGAGAAATAGATTTTAGGTTAAATTTATAATGTTTTGATTATAGAAATTTTTATAATTTTGTATTGCAATAAAATGAAAATTATTTAGTATTACGTTTTGATTAATTATATCTGATTATATCTAAATCTTTAATGAATTCGTTTTATTGCATTTTTCCCAGGAAATGTTTGACGTGATTCTTGATGAGAACCAATTGGATGATGCATGTCAGCATCTGGCTGAGTACTTGGAGCGTTATTGGCGAGCAACCCACCCAGCTTCCATGGAACCTAAACATCATGCATCCCACTCTAACATCATGTCTGACTCTCTCCATGCTGATTCCCCAAACAGACAGTTGCATGAGCGTGGAGGTGGTGATGGCAGCCGGCTGTCTCACGATCGTGAGTATGACATAGACAGGTCACACGACCGGCCCAGAGACTCTGATCGAGGAGCTCCCCGTGGTGTGCCTGAATTCACCGATATCCGAGGAGCCCATGACAGACGTGAGCGCAGTCATCATGTAGATACGCGAGACAAGGGCTACCCATCACCTCGCAGCCAGAAACACCCACCTATCAAGGAAGGCAGTATAGACATTTAAAACACACCAATGGGACTAGAGCCAATAACTCCTAATATCTCCTGTGTCAGCAGCATCTGGCCCGCAGCTGACAGAAGCTGCAATGTGCAACTTAACACCTATTACTACTTCTCTACTGCTAAGTGTGGTCTTGAGGAGATCTCTATTTGTGCATTCATGCCACACAACAATGAGCAGAGCAGTTTTCTATATCTGCCTTCTGGTAATCTCTCAACACGTTTTGGTGTTTGACCAGGTGTCTGGAACCTACTGCCATACATAACAATGATGACGAGAGTTCTTCTGGGTGTGTTGTGTGTCTCTTGCTGCCTCTGGAATGGTGTGGCTAGATACTACTGCCTATCCCTCCTTCTTCTCTGGGTAGCTGGAAGCTCACCCTACCTTGGTTGCTATGGATAACATCTGAAGCCCAACCTAACCCAAACCACTGCAGCATTTTCTGAAGCTCTCCTTCATTTTATTAAAATTGAACAAAAAAACAAAAAAAGATTTTTTAATTTAACACAGCTGATGCCATCAGGTCACACAGCCTGTTGGTCCATTCAGATTTTTGCTGAAATGAGTAAAAACAAAGGATGAAAACAAATGTTAAACTCTAACAAAGTGATTGCTCAATGAAATACCCTCACTATTCTTCGGAAGTTACCTACTTCAAAGTGTATAATTTTTAAAACCCCACCCCTTCTCAGTTTGTTTCTATTGGCTGTTGATGACTCAAGGAACTAAACAATAAAAATTAAAAAAATCTACAAAAAAGAATTCATTGCTTACTTTGGTATTAACATGCATTTCACGCTATGAAAAAAGAAACAAAAGCAACAAAAATACCCCAAAAAAAAACAAGATATGAAAGTCACCCAACTTCCAACCTGAACACTGCAACAAGGTTGGATCCTTCTCTCTCTCTCTCTCTTTTTCTTTCTTTTCGTCTGTCTATTGAAATCCATACTGTACCTAGAATGGGAGCACCAGATTTGGGGTGGTGTCCATACACATTTGGTTGCTGCTGTTATATTGACTGCTGGTCAGTCAACTGACTGATCGCAACTGAAACTGAAAGCCAATGCAAATTCTGAGCTAAGATAGCCTGTTCGTCGCTGACCCCATATGTTTGTATGACGCGTTTTTAACTTTCTCCCAGCCAACTGGACATCAACGTTATTTTGGACAGTGACTAATGCTGGCACTGATGAAGGATATATGGCAGCAACGACCATGCTACTAATGAATATGATCCTGAGGACTGTAAATCTTAATGATCACTATAACAGTGACAGCCATTGCTCTCCCTGTCAATCTAGAGTATGGAAAATTAGACAAGACAAACTGAGTAGAAGGCCAGCAAAGAAACCTTGTCCCCTGAAAGGTTGTCTGCCATCTTATGTTAAGAGTAGGCATGCTGGCGTTGGAAGATGTCTAACATATCCAAGCAGGGAAGTAACCAAACCAAGTACCTGATAGGCAGAGAAAGAAAGATGAAAAACTTTTTGCTTTCTTTCTTTTTCTTTCTTTTTTTCCTTTCTAAAATCAAGAAGAGGAATATGAATTGATGTAAATGAAAAAGGGTGATAACCAAACATTTATTTACTGGAACTTCCAACAGCAAAAAATATGAAGCCATTATTAAAAATTGGTTGAATATGTTTTAAGATTTTTTAAAGACTTCTTGCAATTAAACAAAACAAAAAGAAAAACATATAGAAAAATACAACAAAAAAAAACAGAAAAATTTTGAAAAATGAAAATTATAAAAAAAAACAACCTTGAAATTTTAATTCTCTATTTGCCATTAAGCATTCAAAATGAGAAAAAAAACATTATCACAAAAATAAAATGAATTTAACTATCTACTCTACTACTACTACTCTACAACTATTACAACTACTTCTACTACTACTACTACTACTACTACTGTGAATCATGTTGAGGAAAAGTTTATGAAAAAGTGATAAGATTTGTTGCTGTGACTAATATTGAACTTTTTTTAATGAATTTTTTCTTGTGGTGTCTGTAATTGTTAATACGTGATTACGTCAATACCTGCTGACCTGCTCACTGTATCAAGTTATTTCTTCTACTTCTTCCATCTACTACTACTACTACTACTACTTGCCCCCACTTTTAATTTTCCTCTTAACTTGCCAACTTGCTCTTTCTTTGTCTCCTTAGGATTTCTTCTCTTCTTTCTCTTTACCTTTTGTCTTTGTCCTCCATCCCATGAATGCTACTGAACAGATTGGTTGTGGCCTACTACTTATTGTAGTAAGAACCTCACAAGCACCACACAAAATGGGGGCTGGCATACATCAAAACAATTAATACCACACCTATGTTGTACCTGATAATAAGGAAATTATTTTTCTTACATTTTAAATATATCTTATCTATCTATCTGTATGTATGAATGGGTGTTTTGATGGATGTATATATATATATATATATATATACACACACACACACACACACACACACATATCAATATACATGTATATATATTTAACAAGAAACATATACACACACACACACACACATATATATATATATATATATATATATATATATATATATATATATATGAGATAAATAATTTTATGGGTGTGTTTGTGTGTGGCGCTGTATAGTTGCTGTGTGTGTGTATTTGTGTGTGTGTTGATCTACCAATTAACAGCTATTATCCATTGCTATTATGTTTCTTTCATAAAGGCAATTGATTGAGATTCCAGAACATGTTTTGGTGCTCACAGAAAAAAATTGCAATCAGGGCAATCTTCAATTTCTGACCAGTAAATAAATTATTAGTCTTTTAAAAATTAAAAAGAAAGAAAAAAACAAATAAATCCAAACATCCTACTTTAAACTGTCCATCTTCTGTTCTATAATTTAAAAGAAAAAAAATCAACAAAATTTTACTAGACATTACAACTTAGAGATAATTTGGATGCAGGAGTAGATTCATTTATGAATAAACGTCTATGCGCGCGCACACACACACACACACACACACATAAACACACACACTATTCACACACTTGTATGTATGTATATATTTATGCATATATGTTTGTTTCTATATATGTGTATATACACACACATAACACACATTAATAGACGCACACACAAAAACTTGCACATTTCTATACATACACATATATCTCTAAATGTGTGTGTATGTGACTGTGAGTGGATGTTTTTCCTCTTCCAGCCGTGTCTTACCGTGAGTAAGGGTGCTCCACTGGTGTGCTTGATTTGTGTATGACTGAATGTATGCTGAGTGGATGCCTGAGTACCTGGGGTACGTGATATGACCCACGGCCACCAAGTCAACACCTTTGTACAGATAGGTTGGTTTTGCCAGAGGACTGTTATTACTAATTTTACTATTAATACTAATAATTATTATACTTTTTCCTCTATCAATCCATTATTTTTAAAAAATGGAAGATACACCAGGGAAGTTATTGGTCTATTATTTATTAACTTTTTTCCTGTTACTTATTTTTTTTAAAAGTTAACCCTTAGCCCATTATTACTGTTGGGGAAGTTAAATATTATCTTGGATTGTTTCTACTGACATTCCTACTTAACAAGTCTATTATTTTCTCCTTTTAATTACTCTGGTAATTTTTTTCAAAATTGGGAATTTTCTTTTTTGCATTGTGCGTCAGTTAGCAAACTAAGAGAGATAACTCTAATGTGACAAAGTTTGGCCACATCTCCAGTTATTCTTACTGGCCTTTATCCCTCTTCTGCTTTTCCCACTTCTTTATATTCACCTTTTTCACTCACGCGCTATTTCTTTCCTTTCTTTCTGCAGTACATTCAGTTCATTTCTATTTCAGTTTCATTTCTTCCCATTTTACTTTTAGCTCCTGTGTCTCCTCCTCTGGCAGCCAAAACAGGTCTCACCTTCTCACTAGCCTGATTATGATGATGATAATGATGATGATGATGATGATGATGATCCATTGTATTTCTCTTCCCAACACAAACCTTTCTGCCTGCCACAATTTCAAACCCACACCATTTCTTCTTATCTCTTTCATTCAATTTTCAAACTTTTTCTTTCTACTTTTTCCATTTCTTACTTTCTAGTCTAACCCTTTCCTTTCATACTCTCATGCAAAATAAATGCCTGTGTTCTTGATATTCTTGCATGCAGAAAAGAAACAAAACATTTTATTTATTTATTTGTTTATTTATTCATTTATTTATTCAAAGTATTATTATTATTATTATTATTATTATTATTATTATTATTATTATTATAAAGTTGTCATTATTTGTATACATTATAAATTTAATTCAAAGATTGTTTGCACTGAAATATTTGTTTTTTGTTCTTTTACTAATTTTGTAGCCTGAAATTTTTCCTTTTCTTAATTCTGCTGCTGGATGCTATGTTAACTGTTCAGTGAAAAAAAATAGACAAAAAAAAGAAATGCAAAAATGAATTTTGGAAATAACATAAAAAATAATTGAAAAAATCTGGAAAAAAAACCCAAAAATGTTTTTATTGCTTTTTTTACTTCTTTCAATTAAATTAATAACTCAATTAATTTTGTTCATATCTCTGTCTGTCTGTCTCTCTCTCTCTCTCTCTCTCTCTCTCTATCCCCTGAGCTACTGGTATTTTAGCTGGTAAATTTTCCTACCTCTCTCGCTTGCTTGCTCTACACAGGCAGAAGAGTCTAGTGAGATGGTAGGTGAGATCTACATTCCCAATTTAATCTTTCTTCTTCTTCTACTTCTTCTTCTTCTTATTTTTCCCAACTCTTCTATTCTTCCAATCTTCACCTCACTTGATTATTATTTCTTTACAATAAAAAGAAAAAGTCACTCGTTTTGAATTTTACCAAAAATGAAGTTTTTGCTAATGTTCTGGCTCAATTTGTATTGCCATTACTTGTTTAAATCCAAGGCATTATGTGAAGAATATCTTACATATTAATTTTGACTACATTTTACACGTTTTGGGAGCATTAAACATAAGCAAATTTCCAAATTGAAATTAAAAATATTCCAAATTACTTGAAATCAAAATTTTAAAATTCCAGCTTTATTTAGTCGTTCAAAAAATCTAAATAATAAAATAAAATAAATAATTTGCAATGTATTTTAAAACTAATGTTAAAATAATTATAAAAATATCAAATAGAGTTCTTTAAATATGGAGCATAAGTAAAATTTTTATAAAATCATCTTTTTTAAAAAAACTCCTGTTTGGTAATTGCATTGTTGATGCTTATTTTGATATAGATTTGCAATTTTGTATTATCTTTAACATCAACAGAACATAAATAAATTACAAATCATGAAAAATATGTTTTCCTTCAAATAGGCAATAAAACAAATTAAAAGGTATTACTTAAATTCTGTCTATTCTGAAATTGAGTTTTAGTAATTTGGGAAATTCTTTAAAAATTATAATACATAAGAAACTTTCTATGCCACCAAGCAACTTGATTGTAGTCATATTTAAAATATGAGATATTCTTTGCCTTATGCTCAGAAGATAAACTTATTTTGTTTTCATTTTGTTGGACTTCATGTATTGCAACTTAATAACAATTTGAAAGTACTGCCATTATAACCTAACTCACTGCAACTGTCTTCCTTGACTAGATGATGATGATGATGATGATGGTGATAATTATTATTATTATTATTATTATTATTATTATTATTATTATTATTATTATTGAAAAGATATGGCTCAGTTTCCTTCTAACATTTTTATTTAAAAAGAAAGTCTTCAGTAAGAAGTAGAAGTATACAGGAGTATGAATTTTTACTTTTATGAGTTGGTATTTTAAACACTGGAAATTATATCCTCCTTCAGAAGATTGTTAGGGTACCTCCAGTGAATTATCAATAATAATATTACCAGTCCATCTTTAGATGTGTTTGCGGCATTTTTATAGCCTGGCAACACTAATTTCCTTTTCATAACTTTCTTAAGTCATTTGCCTTTGCCTATTACTGAGCAGTTGCTATTCCCATATCTTGGTTTTAATGGCCTAGATTTCCTTCTAAAAATGAAGTTAATGTAATAAACATTACCAATTTGGCATCATTGGTCAAAACTATGGTCCATTACTCTGGCCCTGGGTTATTTATCCCAGATAAAGTTTTTGAAGATCATCAACAAGTCTTCGATCTGATAGTGTCAAGGAGTTGTGCTGATTTAGGCAAACAAAAACAGAAATAACTTTTATGGCCTTTTAGATTATGTTTGCTCCTTTTCAGAAATATTTCAAAGTATAAATATCTAGAATGAATATACAATTTAAATAACTAATTTTCCTTAATATCTGGTTTTTCCACATCAGCATTTCAAAAAACCAGAAATTATTCTCTATGGAATTTTTTCTTTCCTACACTTAGTTTGTAACCTTTTACTCTATGGTTACTTAAGCAAATACTTCTGATTGCTTCTACTGGTAATGGCCATATTTTTTCTTGTCTTTAGCTCTTTACACTTTTACTGTTCTTGATTAACTTTGAGATAGCTTTGAAAGCAATACTAACATATATTAAGTTTTACTATTCATGTACAGAATACAGGAGCAAATTTTAACCACTTTTCTGCTTTCTAACCCTGAGCATTTATTTTAATTAATGTTATTTTCTATGTTATTTTTTCCTTTGCAGCTGACTGGTGATTGTATTAAGAGTGATATTAAGAAATATAAAAAAAAAAGCTGGAGGAAAAAATCATATCTTTGTTATAAAAGCACTGCCACTATTGTTTGTTTGGTAAGATTCTGAATGGGATATAACTGTGTTAACCAAGTTAAACTACAGATCAAGAGGTCTAGAGTTCAGTACTTTTCCTTGGCAATCTCAGCATTGTTCAGTTTCTACAGCATTAGTACAAATTAAACATAAACAGATATAAGATTCTTGATGTATTACCAGCATTGGGACTATAGGATAACAAATTATTTAGGATAATAAGCTACAAATTAATTTTACAATGACAAATATAAAGGAATAAGTCAGCTCTTTTATTACCTGCAGACCATAAAAATATATATATTCTTCCCTGGTTCTACATAGACTTCTTTAGAAAGAATTCAGAGTTTTTAATGTTTCATCAGATTTACAAACCTTTCCACTATACTATGTAGTTTTCCAAGTCAAGATTTATTGTAACAGCTTACAAATTAATACATTTGTGACATTGAAAATTTTAGAAGGTATAACAAATGCAATATATTTACTTATTTAATTTCAGGTTCTAGTACTAAGAATTAGGACTTTTTCCTTTTGTTTCCTCAAGGACACCCTAAAAATTTTCTACTTGAGCATTTTTTAACAAAACTTTAAGTTTGGAATACTTTCATCTACTTATCAGAAAAATGTGATACTTAATAACGAAACAAATGGAGCATGAGCAATTTTTTGTCCCAAGTCCAATGTACAAATGGGATTCCCACTTTAAATTTGGCCTTGTGCCATATTCTATTTAAGTGGACAATCAGATAAATACCAACTTAATCACTAAACAAAATGTCTTCTTTTTTTCTTATTGTACAATGAAATTATTTAAATCATGAGGCTGCTACAAATTTCAGAAACAAAGATTAATTGCCAAGTGGAAGACATTTTAAAATTGAGTTGTCTTCTAGTTATATTAACAAACATCACCAACTTGGTATTGAACTTTAGATCTTGTGGCCTACAGTATGATTCTCTACTCCGGGACTGGTACACAAACAATATTGTTTGAAAAAGCAGATAGCAAATATCAGGATAACCATTAGTTAGAGGCAATACCAAAAAGCCTTAATTTTTTTAATTAAAATTATATTCAGGCTTAAATCCTTCCTTCTACTTTATTATCTACAAATCTTAAGCCTAATATAACCTTTGCCTTTGGCTAATCACAATTATATATATGATAGTATGTACATTGCTGGCATACAAGTGTCTTGTTATAATAAATAGTTATAGTCTCTTTGCTTTAAACTATTTAATTCTGGAAACTTATAAATTGCCATGAATTTAATCTCTTTCAAGATATAAAGAATTTCTATTTCTCTTGTAACTTTATTATATGTTGAGTAGAGCTATATGACATTTTGGCTGATTAGATATTTGACATCAACTTCTTAAATTCCAGCAGTGGACTACTATTTCATCAGTCATTCCTATATTAGGATGTATAGTAATAACTACATGTTTCTGTTGCAAAACTACTGGTCTTTATGATTGGCCAGAAAACAGAAAGATGTTCCATTCATCTATGGTTGAACTATCACGAATCATTTCACCGTCCTCTGGACTAAATACAGTCACCTCTTCTATTCAGACAAAAGGCCATCTCATCACTCTCAGGTCAGTCAGTGGAGAATAATATCATCCTATGGCTGATCAGGAGAAAAAAAACCCACATCAATCCAACTTTTACAACCCAATAAAGCAAAATTATCAAGCACTAGTTACCAAGAGTCTCCACATCACTCTCTGGTCAGACAACTACAAGTCATCACGTAACACATTTATCAATACACCAAGAGCTATCTAATCACTCTGGTTGAACAACCTATAATCTCCCTGATCACCTCATAGGTGTACAACCTATAGTCAGCTTCTCACCTGATAAGACAACTACAAGTCATCATATTACACTCTGGTCAAATAACCAGAGACATCACATACTTCTCTGATCAGATCTCTTCATCCTTTAGTCCAAACCAGAACCAGGAGTCACCACTTCACACCCCTCTGATCAGACATCCAAGTCACCTGTTCATTCTTTGGTTAAACTACTGTCATCGACTCACCACTGGTTAGATGAGTAATACTTATCCCTCTTTGATCAAACAACCAAGAGTCTCAGTACCACCTGCTATCCAGACAACTTCCATCATTTATCATGAGTATACTGAAAATAAGTTATTCAGATTGTATAGCAGGGTATTTACAGTAAGTGATAAGATTAATAAAAGACTTCACTACTTTTGTGCTAGTGTATATTGAATGTAAAGTGCTGAGCAAATGAACAAAATGTTTTGAAATTTGTAAATATGCACACATTACAATATTATGTTAAGTGACCCACACCTTCAATGCAAATGCCTATGCACACATCCCTTTATACACCATGTATGTTTATATGCAGGCATACATTGTTCTTTGATAATAGGAGCAGCTGTGTAAATGAATTTAGCAAACTTTTTGGGCCTCATTATTTAGAATCTAGATTGTTACCACAACTTTTCAAATAAAGGCTTTAAGTCTTTGGTTGCACTTGCATTAGATTGGATTCTATGTAAATTACCTTTTTGGAAACCCTCACCTGGTAATATACAATCACGAAAAGCAAATCTTACTGTACTTCAAATAATAAATTGTAAAGCTTTGTTCTCAGATGTTGTGGAAACAGTTGAATGTTTTCAGTTTTATAAAAGTCACAAGATTATTAAAACCATTGCATAACAACTAGTAGAGGTTACTTTGAAAATATTATTGATAAAAACATACAAATGATTTCAAATAAATGCCAAATTTTACAACTAGTGCTCATCATATTAACAATTATAACAATAGATGTAATTTGGGGGTTAATCTACTTTTTAAGAATAATGATTTAAACATTTATTTAAACTCTAGTTCCGAACGATACTCATCTAAAACATAAATGCATTTTATGTAACTTTTTAAACTATAGTTTTAATAAACTTTTAATTGTAATATTGCATTTTTATCACCTTAAATGTGATAGTTTATTTCATGCTGATCTTTCAGATATTATACTTATTTTTATGATGGTGTTTTGCAGGCAAATTACTCTAAGATGGTCATTCAAAGTCCGTTATTCGCCTTAAATTCTCTGCTCTTAATTTTTCTTTACAAGTTAAAAACAATAGAAATTCAAGTTGCTAAGTGCTGAAAATGATACTAAATAAGGATTCAAATAACTTTTAAAAAAACTTTTTTACACACACAAAATCAAGTTATGTACAAATCTCAAACAATTTCCACTTGTTACTAAAGTGCCTCTTATGTGATTAGCAAGCCATTATTACCTGGACAGGTGAGTTTGCCCCTCATATGTCACTCCTTTGTAGTTCCTATTTTTTGTATATTATTCAATATTCTTGACACATACTATAACCCAGGTCCTATTCAAGGCTGTGGGTCAACACCAATTCCCCTTCCTTTCTCTTTATCCCGTTGTATCTTTTTTTTTTTCTTGCTTTCCAGTAAAAAAAAAACATCTGGACAGTAAAAATGTTTGTGTTGAACCTGTGAAGCTAGGTTGTGGGCCATTTCATTGGTATCCAAAAGTACATACAGTAACAACAACAGGTCAATGTCTTGGTTATTGCTGCTGTCCTTTTAGTCAGAAATGCACTTAATGTGCATCTGTAGACACCAAACATGGCCAGAATGGCTGGTTGAATGAATGAATGGTCAAGCGTCAGTTTAGCACCTTTTTCTTTTTTCTCTTCTTTCCCAAGTTATCTCCCCTTGTCTCCCATCTAATGTCATTAAAAGGCTTGTAAATAAAAATTTTATTTCAACTGAATGAATTTTGTTTTTGTTTTCTTCTTTGTTTTTTAAGTTAATTTTTTTTTTACTTATTTTTTCCTTTTGTTTAACTTTGTTTAATTTCCTTTGTTAAAAATCCTATCTCTGCAATGCTGATTCAGTCCTATATGAAATATTTATTTCATGATCCAGGTTCAATTTCAACATTTTTCAAAGTTTTCCATTGCTTTCCTGTAGTATCTTGTATTTTTCTGAACCATTCATTTTCATTATTTCAAGAATAAAAAAATATCTGGCAAAAGTTTTGCTTTTTGATCATTAATACACTTTAGCATTTGCAATTTATACTAAATTCAATGTTCTTTTAACCAAAGTCACCACTAACCACCCAAATGTTTTAAGGTGAGCAGCTGTTTCACTTCTCTTTTGAATAAATATTTATATTTAAACTTTAGAAAATGTTTTTGTATTTGTCTTATCTAATAACCAAATTGCTGAATAGAATAATGAAATAAGTTTCTTCTTATGAACTGAAACAAGCTAAAGAGAATTTTTGCAAATGTAAATTAAACTTTGAAAAAATGCACTTGAGAGGTCAATGTGAATAACAACTCTTGAAGCAATGAAAAGAATGCTAACCCTACAAACTATAAGTAGAATGTTTTGTCATAAGGCAATGAAGAGAGACAAACCCACAGTGATACTAGTATGTTAAGTAGGTGATTTTCATTTACACACAGATAAATTAATTTTGAAACATCAGCATTATGTACTGCATATAAAAAAGGTTTTCTTTCATATTTTGATTTAATTTAGTGTTAATGAATCAATATGTTAAAGTATTAATATTAATTTTGACTAGTATTTACTTCCATTTTAATTTTGATATTTGCTTTTTATTGCAACTTTTTCTCGGCTACTCATCTATGGCAGTGAGGAGACAACACAGGATCAGAAATAAAGGATAAGCTTTCAGTAAGATTTGAACCCACATCCCTTTTGCCTCAGGGAATCCTAGTAAATGTACAGTTGCTTTATCCATTAAGGTACAAGAATTGGGCAGCTTTGCAGTACAGGTCTCACCTTTTAAACCTATTCCTTCAGTAGCAGTAGTTTTATTATTATTAGATTAAGCATTGTCAACCATTATTATTCATTTTAATTTCATTGCTTTTTATTACAACTCAGACCATCAATTTATGGCAGTGTTTGATAGAACAGATCATGGAGATAATGGGACAAAGTAAAGCTTTTTAATGAGTACATTTTGCCAATGTGTGTTCTGTGAGGTGTTTTCAGTTTGGAATGAAAGAGAAAACTGTAAAAATGAGTTTGAGGTTAAGAGGGGTAATAAATTACCTGACCAATGACCAGAAAATGCTTTTTTTATATTAAAGTCATTGTTATCTATTGGATTTGAAATTAACCTACTCTGAGTAGTTTTTTTCTCTGTTTACTCATATACCACATTGTTCTACCATTGCCTTTGTGACGATTATGTATGATCCTGGTCTTTGATTTATTGTTGAGAATTATGAGATCAGCACACTCTCAATACATTTTCTTAGTGAATACTTTCTCTCTTGATCAGACTAGCATTTATTAAGTCGAAATTGTGGTCAGATGTGTTATGCTGCACTATCAGTGTGTTTAAAGTGCTGTTATGCAGCATATCTCTGCAATGCTGATATAGCCTTTTCTTTGAAGTTTCTAGTTGTTTTATATATTCTTGTCTCTGTCCTGTTGTTGCTATTGCATTTAGTGCTAACTATATATCTTATTGCTTTAGAGGTGGTGTTACTGAAATTATAAATCAGGGTTGGATAAGTTATTTTCAATGGTGGTTGCTATAGAGTTGGTAGGTAGAATTATCTGCCTAATTTTGTTATGGTTGTTGAGATTATTATTATTATTATCTGTGGATTTTTCTTCTGTGAATTTTGTAGGTTTTACATTTGGCATTGTACAGGAAATAATTCAGTTATTGGAGGCGTTTGAAAGTGTTTCAATGTATCTCTTTTCAGGCAGGAAGTGAGAGCTGTATATTCTAAGTTCTCTTAAATACAGATTACTCCAGATTTGATTTTATTATTGTAATGGTAGTAGGAGTGTATAGGGTTGTTCTTATTTGTGGTTTTTCAATAGACCTTATGTGTGCATATTAACATGACATTGAGAAGAGTTTGATTCTGTTTCATAAGTGAAATTGTTTGTGTGTTCTATCCTGTTTAATCTATCAACAAGTTCTGGCAATGATGTATCATATGGGTACATTAATAGGGCATCATCAATGTATTGCAAATATGTTGCCTCTTTAGAGAGCTTTAGAGAGAATACAATGAAAATGGCTTGATTCTAAAAATTCTAGAAAGATGCATGCTAGTATTCTGAGCAGCAAGTCCATCAACAGAAGCATGCAGGAGAGGGGGGGGCGACAATTTGATATTTTCATTTGAATAAATTGTTTATTTCATGTTTCATCTGTTGTTACATATTTAAAATGTTTTCCTTTCTCACATTTCTCAGTACAATGCCCTATAGGCCCCTCCCCTACTTGTGTCTTAGAGGCATACAGGACTCAGGGTTGAACAATGGGGATCTGGGGACAGCAATACATGACCAAACAGTGTGGAAAGGGATTGTCAATGGAGTTCTGACCAACCATAGGGAGGTTGAAGGATGATGATGATGAGGGTCATTCAATCAAGGAGTTGGTCCCAGGCATCACCAAACCTCTGCACATCACTGCCCATTTCTGTCTATAAAAATTGCCATTGAAAAGGAAATAACATAGGCTTAGTAATAAGACAACATATTTTTCTAATTTTGTCTATTTGTAGTGGGAGATTTATTTTTGACTATTTCAAATGTCTGTAAAAATTTCAGGCATTTAGTGATGGATATATATTTATATAAAGATTTGATATCTAAGCTAACCATATTTTTATTTGCTATATCCAAGGATTTTAATCTATTGATGAGATTGGAAGAATTTCTAATGTGTGCTGAGCTGATCTTTCCAAGGAGGAGAGTTGAAGTACTCTGGGGTACATTGGAGTCCCTGATTTGTGTGTCATGGGTAGACAGTAACATTTGGGTATGGTTGGATCATATTCTATCAGTTTTGCCCAAGATTTCTCTTCAACAGAATCTAACATTTTGATGGATTTATTGAATTATTTTTTTATCTCTGATATTAGGTTCTTGAATTTTTTCATAAGTATTTGAATTTCCAAAGAGGAGTTCTTTTATTGCATTATAAGTGTTGGAGTGTTATGACAACACAATTGTGTCTCCCGTTCTAATGCCAGCTAGGAAATACCAGGTACTGTAAGCTATGCACCAGGCTTAGCAAGCCAGTGATGGATACAACCTCACTACCTATAGTAACAGAAGACCTTGCTATGTAGAGGTGTTTCTAGACTAACAGGTTGCAAAACCTGCCTAGAATTGGATGAGTGAGTGAAGTAATGTCAGTCATCACTAATTTCGCTAGCATTTATTTCCACCCTAGGAGAATGTGAGTTTAAATAGATATACCTGTACTTAATTAGAAAATACTAGAATCTTATGCTTTTAGCCCTGTTCTTATAGAAAAAATGATTCTGGACTGCATTCATGAAAAAGTCACCCCAAGAAGCACATACAGTATACTAAGAAGATCAAATCATATATTCCCCACATATGTGTACAAGTATCTTACATCCACTGCAGGAGAGAGCATGTAGAGAATGGGAAAACTACTTTCGACAAATCAAGAAAAAGAGGATTTGAACTACAACAAAATAGCATAATGTCAAAACCAGAGTTGGATCATGGAACTGTCAATAACATAAAACATAAGCAGATCAACAATCTACAAGATAATTGTGTCTCTTGTTCTAATGCCATGGTCAGTATGGTTATAACATCAACTATGAACAAGGCCACAATGTGCTGACCATGTTTGGAAAATAAAATATTCCTTTAACTCTAGATACATACATAAAACCCATACCTTCAACTTAAAAATAAATCAAAATCATCATTGATAATGGCTAAAAGAATAGCTGAAAGCTCTTGGATATGCAGAAAATTTGGACAACTTTTACACACTTTATGTACAGAAAAGAAAACACTTTTATGAACACAAGAAAAATTAAATAAAAAGCTAAATCACAGTATCTTATCAGACATCTTTAATGAAATTTGTATAAAAGAGGGATTGCTGCCTAAATACACAATATATTTATATATATATATATATATATATATATATATATATATATATATATATATAATAGGAAAGAACAATGAGATTTATAATTCAGAGTTCTTAGCATTTATTTATTTTTATTTTTTAAAAAACAGTGCTCGATACAACCATAAAGCATAATATTATAATTATTTTTTTTTAAATATATAATCATCACAACACCAGAATTCCCATGCTTCAAAATTATAATATATATATATATATATAACACTTAAATAAGCTTGTGTCACAAACTTGTTTCATAACCAAACTAACAATGAAAATAATTAAAATGATTTCAATGAAGAATATAGATAATTTATTGACAAAAGATACCAGAGTAATCAGGATAAATGTATAGTTAAACTGAGGATATTTCTAAAAAGAAACCCAAAATATCACATTTATATATAAGCACTAAAACCTTAACACTCTTAAGCATAATAGTTTTTGAAAAAAAGTAAAAATTTCTAATTGACACATAAAGACATTATTTTTCTTTTGTTTAAAATAATTCCTATTTGCATTTATTTATTGATCTTCAAAAATGTAAATGCAATGTCAGATGTTATCTTCTTAATTCCTGTTCTTTTATTGTTCCCTCTCCTTAATAAGGTTTTCTTTTTCTCATATTCCCTCACACTCAGTAACACCCTGCCTCTTAGTGGCATTATTGCCTTGTTTGGAGTGAAACATTTGTATTTGTGTATACAGTAAAATAATTTTGTTTATTCTACACAAACAAAACACAAGCCCTTTCAGCACAGTCACAGCATTATATTGTTGTTTGCATCAGCAATGAGTATTTCACAAATAAGCTTCCTAAAAAATATTTTTCTGTCTAAACTCAGTAAAATCTTTGAAAATATTAGCCTCTTTGGATAATTTCACTTTTCTCTCTAAATACTTTATATCTAAATTATTAAAATGTGTGTACATTCGTATTCTAAGTTTGTAGATATATGATAGAGCAGCTGCTCTGTCATGCATCTACAAACTTAGAAGAAAAGATATTTTACTTTGACAATATTTGCATACTTTACCTATTTTGCATATAAATGTAGAGATCCAATTATTTTGCATACATGAATTTCTTTCCTTTTTACAAAACACATTCAAATGATAGTTTCTATCTTAACTAATAAACATCATCAGACTGTCCAGAGGAATAACAAGAAGTAAATGTTGCTAAGTCAGTTTTTTATTTATAGTCAGAATTAAAAAGAATAGCAAAATCATGTTTTTTTTGTATTTGTTGTATTGTGTTTATGTTTCTGAGATGAGGTATTGTAACTATCTACATGGTTTGGACTGTTGTCATCTTTATTGCCATATTCATGACATTTCGCCTGTTGTACACTCTGGAATTCTTAAGATGATATCGGTTGGAATTTTGAACTGAACCCTTTATTTAGTCCATAGGGGTAGATTGTGCTAATTCTAGGTGCCATACTTTTTTTGGGATATCTCAGTTTCAAAAAACTTAAAGAGTTAATTCTCAACTCTTCAAGTTTTTGTTCCCTCTACTGTGGCAAGGTATTAAACTCACAACTCTTTGGAAAGTCACTTTCTGAATCACTGAACCAACGCTTTTATTCACTGGGCTATGTGAGTGAATTTTTGGAATTTAAAAACCTAATGTTTCAGTAACCATTTTTTTGTATTGTCTAACAATAAAAACAAATTAGAAGCAAATATAATATCTATATCTGTACCAAAGTCTGCTTGTTTATCCAACTGAAATGTTTTTTATGTGCTGACAGCATCCAACACAAGTCTAGCATTAGTTTGTTTTCTTTTTGAAGGGCAGTGTTGGATTACAGCATTTGTCTGCCAAAGAACTTCTGCTAATGACAACTAGTAGCATTAGCAAAACAACATATAAGAAAAAAAGAGCATAAAAAGTCTCATTCCCTTTCTTCTCATTTAGCTATAGGGATGGCTTAGAAATAAAATGTGTTTTCTTTCCCTCCAGGGGCCCACTCAGTCTCCAACAAACCACATGAATAATATACAGCAGGTCCTAATCTTACTTGATCTTTTAAACACAGGCATAGCTAATAATTCTATCAAACCAACAGATAAATAATTCTTCTCAAATATTAGTCTCTCACAATCTTTCATGGGACCTTCCATGGCCAACTAGTATTATATTAGTGGGCTGTGGACCTTCACATATGTACATAGTGTAAGAACATCTGTACATACACAACTCTATTCACCCCTTTTTGACTTTTTTCTGTTTAAAACTCACACAATAAAATATGCTGTTGTTAACTTTATGTAACTGTTCTTATATTCATTCTTACTGTCTTGTTTGATGAAATTCCAATACAGCCATTAAACTTTCAAAAAATAATATCCTTAACAATAGCATTCTATTGAATACTTTTGGAGCACTCAAGTAATTTTTTTCCTTTGCATACATAGTTATAGATGTATCAGTTCTTATAAATTCAAAATAGTGATTTTCCTATGCTAATGTGTTTAATAGAAAATACATTGTTACCAACAGAATAGTTTTAATAAAATTAGTCTCTGTTATCTAAACTTATTAAAAATTTTATAATGTTATCTGAGTTAATGGAACATTTTATTTGGAAATAGTGTGGTTGATTAAATATTAAAAAAATTCTCTTGTTTGAACTGATGTTCTTGGGTTCAACAAGTTTAGATAACATAGACTAATTTCATTCAAACGAGTCTTGTTGGTGAATTCCAAACTTAACCCTTTATTTAATCCATGGTAGCTGATTGTTCTCATTTTGCTATCCATGCTATAGGAAATCTTGCATCAATACTCCTAAATGAAGTTGTCCTTGTGTTGTCAATTGTTTATATATACCATTTTGTACTAATTAAACCAAGGATTAAACTTATGATTGCCAATTAAAAATTCAGACAAAAATTAGTGACTGTAGTCAGTACATACAAAAACAATCTATTTCAAAATGTTTAATCTTTTGTCCCATGAGTTATGCACACTAATATTCTTTGTTTATCTGAAGAATTTGTAGAATGATGATAACTCACTGTAGAATTTTATGCAGTATTGGTCATTTCTTAATTCAAATTAAAATAAAAAATGCTTTCACAGCTTTTGGATTGGAAAAAGAAACTTAGAAGTTTCTATATATTTGAACATTCAGAATCAAGGTTAATGAGTAAATTCATTTTATGTGAAATAATTGTTAATTGCTCAGAAAACAGTTGTAACTCCATTTATAGCTCCCAAAGTCTACCCAGATTAAAAGTGAAAAATGTGAAATCTGAGTGCCGTGCCCATAAATACAACATAATGTGAAGAAATGATTTTTTTACATAGGCAAAAGGAAAACCAGATTAAAATAATCCTATATTTATGTACATATTAACATTTGTTTTTACATAATAAATATTGTGTTTGTTCTGGTTGCAAAAAATGAAAGTTCAAATGTTTAACAAAATTTTCCATTTGTAGTTCATAAAGTCATATGCCTTAGTAAATATAAAGTGTGTATATGTGCATGTGTCTGAAGCACATTTTAATAGAGTATATACATGGCTGCTGACTGAATGTGTGTGTGTGAAGCACATTAGTAGAAATGTGTGTGTGAGTGTTAATATATCTGATTACAGCGGTTCCAAAAGGAAATGGATATACAGATAGATGATAAGACTTACTTTTTCCTACGGCCATGAATATTTCTTTGAGTTGTGTGAATATTCCTTTGAATGGTGTGTAGCTGTCGATGACTGAAGTGTTGTCATGGTAACAAGAGAATTCTGGTCAGGTGTTTACAGATCCAATTATCTGTCAACAACAAGTGATTCACGTCCAGCTGCTGGTTATGTTTTTGCAGTGTGTATTCTTATTGCCCCAGAAATCGGTGTATATATAGTTATTCTGATCACGTGATTGGCTCCAAACAAGAGCCTTTTGGTTTACAGGGATTAGCACCCAGTGACCAAGCCATTTGGAGTTCAAATGTACCAATGTAGTCAGAAGCATAGCAAGTGACTGTACTGTCCAATCAAATTCCAGAAACCACTTATTTAATTTTGAATCCTATTTTTTTACTGATTTTTACAAATATTTTTGCTTTAGTGATTCTCAACTTATTTATGTGTGGGCGTTTCTTACTTGTGTTCCACCTATTGGTTGTAAAATATGGAATATATCCTATAACCTCCTGCAACTGGTCAGAAACTCCCAGAATGCTAGCAGTCTCATTATTTACTATATTTATTATAATGCAGTGGTTCTCAACCTTTTTTGCTCAACACACCCATTTCACCAGGTCAGAAGGTTATTTCCCCCCTGCCTTCCCAACACTGTCCAATTTAAAAGGTGCATTCTAAATAATATGCATATATTGCTGAAAATCTTCATTCTTTTCCATATCAGTACATATACATTTACATGGATTATTTTTATAGAGGAGTTTTACAAATTTAATAGCAATAGAAAATGTTGACAATTTTTTTAACTTGAATACAAGTGCAATAATTTGTTTTAATTCATAACTAATTATTAAATAAATAAACTAAAGAAAACTTCAATAAACAAAAAGTTCAATAGAATGCCAGGGTATTCAATAAAAGTTCAAGGTATTTAAATTGATTTTATTCTGATGAAGATTACAGTCAATAAGAAACTTATGAAAAAGTAAAAGATCCCCTCCCTAAAATTCCCTCCTGAGTGAGAACACCTACCATAAACATTAGACCACTCCACAGCACAGTGAAAAGAAAGAATCTTGTTTAGCATAATACATTTAAATGTGAAATTTTATAAACAGATCATTTAATTTTGCAATCTTTTTATAAAGATTTTAACACAATAAACATCTTGGGTTTAAGATTATTAGGATAGGAGCAGGGCTGGATTTAGGCCCCCGAGCTAACAGAAATTGGGGGCCCCTTCATTACGTATGTTGAAATGCCTGTAATAGAAAAGATATATTTTCAGATAATGCCTTTTTGGTGTAAAACATGAAACGCTTTAACTAAAATTTTTAATGATTTTCAAACTCGTCAAATTTATTTCATTAGCAATTTCATGATATTTCTTTATCTGAACTTTACATCCTACATAAATGTATCTAGAATGAAGGGCCTGTATTATACTGAAATTCTAATATTCAAATTCACTAGCAAAGCATCCTAAAAAACATAACGATGATCAATAATTTATATGCATATAAAAAAAATGCATCAAATTCTAAATGGGGCTCCTTTAAGCGGCCCCATCAAATTTAAAAACTCATTCCAACTGAAGTGGCGTAAATGCTCTTGTTGGGGATGTGCGGTATGAACTAGGATTTTGCTTGCGTGTTAGAATTTATCAGAAGGATTTTTTATCAGGTTGCGTGATCTGTTCATGCATCCACAACAATAAATATTTTACAATATAAAACAAGACAAAAACATGGATGCAATTCAAACAAACAAATGCATTTATGTACAATTTAAAGATTATTTACAAAATGTTGCTTCAAGGTATTTTATGTCTTGTGTTGGTTAGTGGACGAAGGTTTGCTTATTTTTTGGTGTGTTGGTATGTTTGCATTACAGTCCACAAGGAATTAGAATTAATGTTTAAACGTTTTTTTATGTTCGTATCGTTTCTGTACTGTTTAGAATGAAGTTAGCAAAAGTAGTCTACCTTTAACTGTAGATATGTGCTATGTTTGATAATAGTTTTTTTTACAGTTATAGTGATTGTTGAATAATCACTTTGGATAAGTAAAGTCTCGTAAGTTGAAATTCGTTGTAATCACAGAGTAATCTTCGAGTTGAGTTTGTGAGTGAGTCAGTTGTGTTCTTTTCGCGTGGGAAAATTACAATCGTGGGTTGCGTGGATTCGATCTGTGTTTCTCTGTGTTTGCTGGACTAACTTGGTCAGTTGAAAATTTTCCTTATATAAGGATTTAGGTGTGGAAATCGGCTCAAGTTGGTTTTGGCACAATTTAACTTCTCCACATGAAGTTTCTTAGTTATCACACTGCGAGCCAATAGGATTCGCTGTTTAAC
The DNA here is from genome assembly GCA_964036315.1 of Acanthosepion esculentum. Classification (NCBI taxonomy): domain Eukaryota; kingdom Metazoa; phylum Mollusca; class Cephalopoda; order Sepiida; family Sepiidae; genus Acanthosepion; species Acanthosepion esculentum. Next base: position 21,740,201 of record OZ038496.1, on the reverse strand, counting down.
ACTATAGGGTTTTGATTGGTTAAGTTAGTTCGCGTAGGCGTGCAAAATAGAATGTTCTTGTTGCTAGGGGGATAAGGTAAATGGACGAGTCCACACTGTAAATTGTTTCAAATTAGTTCAAAGGAGCCCCATTAAATCTGAAAATAAACAAATCTCTTCTGTTCTTATATCTTTGTTTTAGTTTTATCAGAGACCCAAACTAAAGGGCCCTTGAGAGCCCCTCTAGTTTTGGGACCCTAAGCTTCAGCCTATACTTGCCTGTATGTAAATCCAGCACTGGATACAAGTTTACCTTCATAGTAAAAAAAATGATGATATATTTAAGTAATTTTACAATTGCATTGTCTATATTTTCTGCATGAATAATCTATGATTTTTATCTATACATTTAACTCTATCTATTGTGGCATATAAGAAAGAATTTTGTTTTTTCCATCATTAAAAGTAAAAATATTCAAAGAATGCAAACATGGAATAAAAGGAATAGAAACAAATATCTTAACTTGTTAAAATATTGGTTTCAGAATGCATAGTTGTCAGCAAATGAAACAGCTGATTTACAAGTTGGAATTAGCAAAATCAAAAATTTAAATATCTGGGAAGTGTTTTACTAGAGGACGGAAAATGTGACACCGAAATTTGAAGGCACATCGGTTTAGTGAAAGATGCCTTCCAAATGCTAAGCAAGGTATTAAGAAACAGAAAATTTTCGTTAGAAACAAAGAAAAGAGTATTGAACTGTTATGTAATATCTGTCCTTCTATATGGCAGTGAATGCTGGACAATATCCTCAGAGATGAAGAAGGGACTTGAAGCAACAGAAATGTGGTTCTACAGGAGGATTCTGAGAATACCATGGACTGAACATGTGAGCAACAATGAAGTTTTTAAGAAAATGGAAACAAAAAGGACACTTATACCTAGAATCAGAAAGAGACAGTTGAAATTTCTAGTGCACATAATGAAGAAAGAGGGCTTAAAAAATTTGACACTCACAGGATATATTGAAGGTAAGTGGGACAGGGGAATGCAGCTTGTGTAAATGGTTGGCAGAACATGGATTAGGATAGATAGCAAAAAGACAGACTTTACTAAAAGCTACAAAGGACAGGAAATTGTGGAGAGAATTGATCATCCACATCCCAAAGGGACATGGCATATAGAATTTATTTTAATAAAGCAGAAATTTATATGTAAAACAAATAAAGAAATTAAATTTTCAGGTAGTCTTAACAAAAAAATACAAACACTGATAGTCAGAGATTAAAGTACATTTTTTAAAAGACTAAATTTTAAGTCATTTCTCTCAGTAAGAGGAAGGTACCAAGAAATGAAAGATTTTTAACTCTGTTAGATTTCTTCATTGTTCTCTGTTGGTGTATATCTCTTCAGTTATGGATCTCTAAGAAAATGTATTTTATTTCATTCATACTTTTTGAAATCTCTAAATTTTCTAGTTTTGTGACATTCTTATTAAACTACAGGGAATTTCAAGTTGACAAATAAATTCAGTGATTATTAAAACTGATTTAAAATGACAAAATTGGGATGCGAGTCAAAGAAGATAACAAAAACATCAAATCCCAAATCTTATATTAAAATTACAGTTTTTTTTATTTGCTTTGTACATGCTCAATCATTATTTCTGAAAATTACCTGAAAATAATGCTTTACAATTAATCCTACCCATAAATTATTGGCTCTCAATGTTCAACCCATTGTAACCCACCCCAAGTATACTCTGCCATAATACATGATGACGTAACTGGGAGACTTTGACCACAAACAGGGAGATTTTGAGAATCAATATTTTCAGGCAGGTCAGAATGTGTTGAATGTTAAAGGGTTAGTCACAAAAAAGAAAAAGAAAAAAAAAAAGGAGGATTACATTTTATTAAAACAATTAGGTATAATAAATTTAAACTGGCAAAGAAAGACAATAACCTTGATATGATACACTTACCATAGAGTAAAGATTATGAAGCATTTTTTATAGGCCATTTGCTAAGGTAGTGAGCTTGATCATCATTACTATGTGTATCTGTCACTGAATGGTGTGTCAATAAATCTAGCGAGAGAATTGTATTTTATAATTTTCAATATAGAGGAAACAACTTCGTAAGGGTCATCCCAAATCCCAGAATTCAACTGTACCCTTTTTCGGTTATGTGACTAGTTCTGAATTTGGAGGGAGAGTCAAAGCAAGGGAAAACTCCTCGCTTGTAATCTGAATACTAAAAATTAGAATGGTTTAAGAAATAATTAGTCTCTAGTAGTTCTTGACATTGGTTGTTGGTGCACAAGGTAATTATAGTCTTAAAATTTCTATGAATTTGTTGTACATTGGAAAAATTTGTAATTGAAAATTTATTAATTACTTTGTATGTACCCCTTTCCTTTCAGTATTTCACAGTGTTTTTAAGGAAATAAAAAATTATATTTGTTCATTACATCAGTTGAAATTTCGTGTTCTTACTTTACCAAAAAAAAGGTCAAGACCAGCTATACTATGCCTTATACCAGATTAACTTGCATTTTTATTTTTCTACTAATTTCAGTCATAGAAGAAATCCACAAGCAATTCTAACTTGGTAACAAGATATCCATCTTTTAGATAACACTACACTTGTTCAAAGTGTTTTTGATAATTTACCATTTTGTTAGTTTGGGTCCAATAGGGGCTGGGTTGAGGCCACCAAATTGTTGGAGTAAGGTCATCATGATGTAGTTAGTCAATTAATTGCTCAACATTTCCTTGGGATTTTCACCAACAGGTTGAGGGAAAAAATTGAATGCATTTAGGGTGTGGGTTATCCTTGTATAGCTTCACCAGTTTTGCTAAGAAGTCATTAGAGGGCATTGTCAAGCAGCTATAAAAACAGGACACTTTTTGTTTTCATCCTCTTTTCCTCCCAGCATGCATTAGTGACAACACCACCAGGAGATTGTTCCCAGGTATGGGGTTATCTTTTCCTTTACTAGTTGAACTTTCACTCTCAAACACAATGTGCATTACCTTCATACATACAAAAAAAAAAAAAAAATAATAATGGAGCGTCAAAAGGATGTTTTTTGCGTTGACATCACTATTGTTTTAATTACTTTCATTCCTTGACAATGTTTATTGTTTTAAAAAGCAATGATTATAATTTTAATAAAACCTAAACATATGAAAGTGAATTTATACATTTGCTTTGTTCTTATGAATTGACAGCAAAAATATTAGAACATTATTCATACTATTTATTATATTGTTTATCGGAATGGGTGGTAAAACATCGGCTGATTGCCAATCAATTCAAACTTTATAAAATGGTAAATAAAGATTTTATTAGAGTTGGTTTTTTAATAATTTAGTAAATGTTTATAATTCTATGGATAAAAAAGCTGTTTTCATAATTATGTCTTTATAAATTGGTAAATGATAAATATTGCATTAGCTTTAATACAAGTCTATTAGTTTTTTAGAATGTTGTAAATATAAAATTATTTTTGTAAATAAACAATCTAATAAATAGGTTAATATTTTTGTTGCAAATTTTCAATAACAAAACATGTATAAAGTCACTTCAATCATGTTTAGGTTTTATTCCAATTCTAATCACGGCTTTTTAAAAACAATAAACATTGCCAAATGAAGGTAGATAAAATAATAAGGTGTCAAGGAAAAAAACTTTTTTGGTATGGGATTTTTTTTGGAAGCACATGCACGAACATCTGAGGCTCATAATTATTAATTTTAAATAAAGAATAAACAAATACAGCATTTTATTAATATATGTAAATTATGTAAATCAATTATCTTTTTGTAATGCCCCTCCAAAAAAAAAGAAAAAAAAAGTCTGTTTTCATACACAGAACAAATAAGTCCAATAACTCTGTAAAAGTCAGTTATTGATTTAACATTGTATTGGTATTATAAAAAAGACTCCCTTCTAACTCACTTTTGGCCATACCATGTTGAAACACAAGTTCTCATATGATCACTGAAGTTAAGCAATATTGAGCCTGGTCATTACCTAAATGGGTGACTGTTTTGGAATATCAGGTGCTGTAAGCTTAGATGTGTACTGGATAGCAGAATTGGAGATTGGAAAGCCATGGTCCAATTCCAGTTGGGTTTGTTGTATTCACTTACATGCAAATACTCGGTGAATGTATGAATCCAGCTATGGTTTAAATTAGGATTTGTTTCAGTAATCATTATTATCTCCACAAAATTCTTACAATCTAAAAATATTTTCTGGCTTTAAATAACTTGCAAAAGGTTGATAAGTCATAAAAAAACAAATCAATTAATCAAAAAAGCCCTTCTAAGTCAATCAAAAAGAATCAATATTTTTTTTGATTCTGAAAATCATCACAGCCTAAGAAGGTCTAAAGAATGGCAATGTACAAAAATTATCCCCCTCCCCAAAATGTTATCCTCATTTTTGAGTGGTCTAATCTTTTAAAATAGTACCATGAAATGATTCTAAAAGAACCTGCCAAGATTTATTATTGGTGGATGTAACCATGACAATATAAGCTATGCAGATGACACTGTGTTGACGGCTGATTCAGAAGAATAAGATATGGTAGTCAATGAAAGCAAGATAAAAAAATGACTAATCAGTAACTGGAAAAAGACAGAATCCTTCTGAGCAAAATGGAGAGCCTAAGATATTAATTATACATCAAGAATGTCAAAATGAATTTGTAAAACTTCAACTATCTGTGCAGGGTAGTAACAGATGATAAAGAGTGTTACACTGAAATTTACTCTCAGCTACGGCACCATCTGCATAAATGGCACACATTTTTTTTTCTGTTTCTGGAAATAAAAGAGCATCAAATGATGAAAATGCATCTCATTTTCCTCTATTTTCACTTTTAATGTAGTCATAAAATACACAATTCACAAATACAAATCATACCTTGAACTTTCACCTATCATGATGAACAGGTGTTCTCTCAAAGAGGCGCTTTGTCTATTGGGAAAATTCTGCCCAAAACTCAAGTGGAACTCGTATATATGCTTCATTACTAAATAGGCTGGAAAAAATGGTTAGTTCTTTGTACTGCTCCAGTAAGTATCAGATCCATCTTGCTGTTTTATCATTACAAGAACTAGATCAAACCAAAAATAGAGTATTGCTGCCATATCTGGGCTGGAGCTGCCCAGTCCTCACTTACCTGTCTTGATAGAATTCAAAGTGAACATTAGTATAGAAAAAAAAAAGATGCATAGAAATGCCTTTCACAAAACGTACATATACCATAAATTTCAGTTACATGTGAAATTAAATAACGTGTTCAAATTACATAAAAAAAAAAAAAAAAAAAAAAAGCTAAACTTTTTCAACCAATACGTTTATCGTTGCAGGGGAGATAACTGTTGTCTGAAAGCAAAAAGCTTTTTTTTATTGCAATTTTTATAATTTATAAAAAGAAATAATTTTTAAATCTAATTTCCAGAAAAAAAAAAATTACCTTAGATAAATCATGAAAAAACATTTTTTTTAAAGTATTTTCGTTAATAAACAATCAGAAAATTTAAATTCACATTTTTTTAAAAATTTACACGTGTATGAATGCTTAAAACAAGTTTTAAATTCAACTAAAAAGGTCTGTTTAATTCTTTATTATATCTTCCTAATTGTCAAATAAGTTGCTGGCCATCCAGTTCTGTTTTTGTTCAAGTACTTGTCTCAGTCATTATCAAAAACTGAAATGAACGTATTAAATATTTTATGTATTTTGCCAAGTGTGCATGTGTAAAATATGTTTTTGCTGAAAAATTGGTTATATTATAACACTTAAATAACCTTAGCATATTAAACAAGAGAAATGAATTGATGGTTACATGTAGGCATAAAAATAAATATCTGCTTATATATGTTGATCAAGATTAAGTTTTAATATAAATTGATTTTTTAAGGTAAATTACACACACACAAAAATCCTGTTTATATTAAACGCCAAATTTAATTGTGTTTAAATTAAAAAACTGTAATCCCAATAGAGTATATAATTGCATCAACAAGATATATTTTTAAAAGTTTGATTTACGTAATGGTCAGTCTATACTCAACACCTGAAGATTGTGTTGTGCTATCGGTGAGGGATAGTATGAATATTTATTAACATATCATTGAGCACTGTTTTATTAACACCAGCACTAATATATATATATATATATATATATATATATATATACACCATGGAATATTAGTGTTTAAATCTTTTTATATATATATAAATAAAAATTCATTCACCCCCGTTTTATATATAGAGATAGATAAGACAGGGATGAATGAATTACTTTGCAGATATTTCACTTTTTAATTGTCCATATAAAAAAGAAAGATACATCTCATTTGATAAATTCAATTTGAATTAATCTTTTATACAGCAGAAAAACAGAGTAACAATTGATTTGAAATCAGTTTATTGATATGAAGGTCAGTGAAAAGAAAGGAAAAGAAATGATATGTGAAAACGCATTTTCATGTCACCAAAGACCAACAGAAATTGCTGAACTTTGGTCGATGTTTAGATTTTAAAGTTTTTGTACAATTGATAATAATTCATAATGAGATCAAAAGATCAGCTGCCATTTAGTCAAATGAAGAAGTCTTGTTACGGGACTCATACCAAGCTTGGTTAATTGTTCTCTTCATGTCGTCATCACCTTCTTCATAGATATTTTTCAGAATATCCATAATTCCTTCACTGGGATCTTTGCTATCATCAAGTGTTGGTTTCCTACAAAAAAACAGAAAAAAATTTTGTTTAGAAATAAAATTAAAAAGGATATCTGACTCATTTTGTGAAG
>OZ038496.1:21689684-21722184 GCA_964036315.1 Acanthosepion esculentum | reverse complement strand
GATATGGTCTTAAGCCAGACAAAGGTGAAAAGCATTATATATGTGTGTGTATGTGTCTTCAGGACATGGCTAATCATAGCTCTCCAGAACTTCCTATCATTTGTAATTAGTAAGGTTTGTCTGTAAACAAATCTCTGTAATTTAATCACTTAGTAAAAATTAAACAAATTGATTTTTAGGTAGATTTCTTTTGTTTGCCACTGTATAATAATAGACAATAGTACAATGATAGTCTTTAAGTTTTCAATTGCCATCATTGTCTGCGTCTACAGTTGTTTCTGTGTAAAGATCTCAACTGAGGAGAGCTTTACAAAGGTGAGCTTAACACTTTGAAAAGCAGTTGACCTATTACAATATAAAACTTTTTTCTTGTACTATTGTAGAGACAAAAGTGTAATTTTTAGGTCTATTTTCAAATCAGAGAATAACACATTTTTTGGTTTGCCATTATGTTTTGAAATTGTCATAATCTATCTTAAGTGTAGAATTTTTGTAAGAAAAAAAAAAGGGCTACAAATAATAATAGTAATATACGCTAGATAACATAATTTACAGAAATTACAAGTTGTTAAACACTCAATAGATATATTTGAAAACAAAAGAGTTCAATAAATTGAGGCTGACCATAATTAGTGAGACTGACAGTTGGACAATTTGGGGTAGTCTTGACAGTCGACTTGGTTTTGGCCTCATCCCCCTCTGTCATTAGTTTAGATAATTCAATCTGTAATTTCCGCAACTCAATTTGGAGAATCTCTTTCACATGGCTCCTCTTTGATTCTGATACCAATATCTCCATCTCCTCAACATCTTGTTTTACCTAAAGGAGAAAAAAAAATTATTATATATTAAGGTTTTAGGATATAAAATAGTATGAAGATCATTAAATCAGATCAGTTTAAACCAACTGGTTGATTAAGTATTTAAGAAAGAAAACAGACTTTTTCTATTCAACTTTAATTGTAAGAAATCTTCTAAGTTGCATGGAATCAATTTTCAACTATGGAAATCATGATTATAAAAATATTAGGCAAATTTTAACAAACATACCTATAAAAAAAAAAAAAGGGTGTGTTGAAAGGGTATTTTTTCCTTTTGACACTGCTATTACTGTATACTCCCTCTAATTTTTATGGTTTTAAAAAGTTATTTTTAGAATTTTAATAAAACCCAAACACATGAACTTGGATTTATAAATTTTTTCTTGAGTATTGACAACAAAAATGTTAAACATTATTTATGCATTGAATTAATTGTTTATAAGAATAATTTGGCAAAGTTTAACAAATGTACCTGCAAAAAGAGGGAGTATACAGTAGTACTGGTGTCAAGAGAATAACAGTCCTTTTGACACACTGTTTTTTGAAGGTATGTTTGTTAAACTGCCAAATTTTGATGTGTACAAAACTTTCCAGTGAAAAACTGGTTTTCAAAAGAGGATGTTAAGATGTTTTTCATATAAAACTTTTATTCACATTTTATAGCACTTTTAAATTTCACTATGGATTAAGATTGTGTAAGCACTAGATTACCTTCCTAATAACATTTTTGACCACAATTTCCTACTCAGAAAGTAGGAGGTAATATATATGTAGCACCCTTTAAAAACAAACTAATGGCTTACAACAACAGGAATAGGAGACAGCTTAGCCCAACATTGCAGCCATGGGCTAAAGGGTATATTTCACTTAAAGATGAAAAGCACCTGTTACCAAATCCGCAATAAGAAAAACTAATAGTTACATATATGAACACTTATCTTTCAGCAGCTGTGTCCAAAAATGGAAAATAATTAAAAAGTAACTGCAAACATCAGGACGTGCTCAAATTTAATATTTATTAAGCTTATTTCAAATAAAATTGTGACAAAAAAGCTTTTGGTCTTCAGATGATTTTCTGTATCAATTCAATCATATTTATATAGTCAATTAATGTTCATGAAACACTTTAATACATGAATTTAATATTTTATTTCAGTAACCATTAATTGTCTTCTATGTGCTGGGCATAACAGGGCACTGACTCTGTTTAAACATTTAATTGTGTGAAATTATAGATGGTGATTTAGAGGGACTATGAATTGGATAATAATTATTAAAATTCTCAGGAGAGTAGGTTGAATGGTTGAGAAGAAAATTAAAGAGGAAACATGTTAAGATTTATGTTTTAAAATAATAAAATAATTTAAGAACAGTTCCAATGAGTATCGCACACAGAATTAACTAGACAAGATTCAGTAAAATTGAGCAAAACCAAGGTTTTCAACACTATCCACTTCCTGCCAATAAGAAGACATGATTAATGTGTTGTCTAAATATTTCATGACATGAGAAATTAAAATTTGGGAGTTTGTTTACACTACATTATTTATCCAGAATGTGTGTGTTCTATACAAAAAATGAAATATTCCCAAGATTGAGATGTTTTTATGTTGAATTGTTGGACACAATTATCTTTACAAAAAACATACCTAAGAAGATTCTAAATTAAAAAAAAGAGGTACCATATGGTTTTTTTTAACAATGTCTCCTAAGATTAAGACAGTTGGGTGGAGAAATTAGATATATCAATGTCAGATTTTGGAGGTGGAGCTGTCTATATAAATGATAGCCCCCAGATAGATGGAAAATCAGACAAACAAGGAAGGTCACAGTTGGAGATCAGGCCCAACCAGGAGAAGTCAGTCTGAGATTGCTTATGTCAGTTGTCGTTAAAGAAAACACCCATTATTCCCAGGCCAGAGCGAGGAAAATACAGACTATAAAAAGTATTAAAAGTGCTATAAAAATGTAAATATAAGGCTTTGCATGACAGAAGAAATATTACTTTGAAGAATTGAGGAAGAGTTGATTGACTGGTTATTGCTTTAGTCACTAAAGTTTAATGTTTGTGACATCTCCCAAATCACCATCCTGCAGTAGAAAACTTGACTTTGCAGTAGGGACACGTTATTCAACCAGTTTGTTGTTTATATTCAATAAACCAGTTTAGAGTCATCAATAGTGTTGTACATTTTATTGAAGGTGTTCTTATTCCAGCCTGATTCAGAAGTTGCCCTCAAATATAGAGAGACAAAAGTTTACCATGACCACAAGCAGGAATTACACAATCTTGTCTGCCTATTTTGCAAAATATTGCATTTTGTTATATTGTTTTCATGTTTTGTAATAAATGTTAGTTCCTTTTAAATTTCACACAGTAGTTTGGAGTCTTGTTTGTTTGTAAAGACCTTTTTTTAATGCTTGGGATAAAAGATGGGATGTTCTCTCTTCTCCCATTCTCTTCAGGAAAAAAAAAATTATTTTATTTCCCATTCCCTTAGGAATACCTTTGCTGTAGAGGTTGAATAATTTCCCATTCCCTTAGGATACCTTTGCTGTAGAGGTTGAATAAATAATTTTTGCATAAGTATTCAATGCAATCAGAAATCAAGGAAAGATGACAGGTTTTGTCAAAGCTCAAAAAATTAACAGATTTTAAGTTTAACTGAAAAATGTAAATAATGCTTAAAAGTAATAATTTAATAGAATTTGCAATTATAATTAATTTTATTTCATTTATTATATATATTATGATTCTTATATTTATTTGAAGTTATATATCTATTGTTTATTATTATTTCTTCCACCTTTTTCCAGTTACCAGGTTTTCTGTATTAGTATTTTTGAACAACTAGCCTGAAGGTCGTTAGTTTTATTTTTACTTTTTGCTTATCTAAAGTTATATTTATCAACTTGCATTTTCTACTCTTGTTCACTTTTTATCAATCATTAGTTTAAGTTTTAGTATTCTCAAAAAAGCAGTATAAATTATTGTACTGTATGTTAAATAATGACTTCATAATCTGAGTATTTTAGGATTAAATCCCAATTTATATTTCCATATTGTTTCTGCTAGCTTTTTCTAAAATTAACAAATGTTTCAATATTTGTGTTTATTTATGTAATATTTCATAATTTGTCTTGCTTTCTAGTATCTTGGTTTTTATTATATATTTTGTTTTTCGAGCTTCTAAAACACATAATGTATAGAATGTTTATATACGTACATTATATATGTTACAAAGATTGAAATAGCTGGGGCTGATAGAGGAGACAAACTCCCACTGTCTATAAAATGCTCAATTTACATGTGTCTCAAATAAACTCTGACCAGTAAGTCCTGCTCCAAGCTGAAGAATGAACAAAGGTGGATAACTGGTGCTGCATAACCAGCTGCTCTAGACAGCCCAGAAAGGCAGTCCATCTAGGGGAACAAAAACCCTGATTTTAAACCTCTTCTGCCTTGTGGACATATTTAAACATGGAAATGGCTATGGAAGTAAATCCAGATAGAAAACCTGGAGTGGAGCCCCAAAGGCGGTTGGCTGTTAACACTGACAACTTTCTGGCAACTCCTGCAGCCAATTCACCCCCAAATGTAATGCCCTATATTCCTTTGCATCTTGTCGGCACAGCCAAGAAGGGGAGAGGCATGTAGCCTGGGCAGTGCACAGTCTCCATATACTATTGTCCAAGTCTGTACCCTGGAAAGGTCACTCTAGTTTCACTACCAAAGGACAGAATTTTGACCAAACAGGGTGCTACCTTTATCTCTCAAGATAGACATCTGTTTCAATTCAACTTCTTAACTAATACTTAGTTAAGACTCCTTTGTTATTAATCGCTGATGATAGACATTTTCTATAGTCTCTCTTCTGCATCTCTTGACTAGTATTTTCAACTATTTTTATATACAGAATCATTCCAAATCATTTAGTTTTGACAGTTTCCACTTTTGATTTATGTGGCATATGTTAGATTGGATTTAGGTCAAGCAAATAAGAAAGCTATTCCATCAGCCCAACTCACACTTTCCTGAAGTGATTTTCAAAGTACATTTTGGTTAATTACTTCATTGGAAGAGAAACTACTTGCCAAGTCTAAGTTAAATAGGAAAAGGTAAAATTTTTTTGAAAGAATGGATTGACATTTTAACAAATTCACTTTATTTTCCAGCTTCGAGTGCTTTTGATTTATCAGGATTTCAAAAGTGAATGAATGTTTAATCTATAAAATAATTTTATAAAGCCCTTCTAACATCATGCTGAGCCATCAAGGTGCAGAGGGTATATGAACGGCTCAATTTAGCTGCTGTTATGACCGGATTCACAGCCAAATTTATTTTTCACTAGGGGTCAAATACTTACTCAAACATTATTGCTAATTGTGGAAATCAATTAGTTCTCTTTTATTTATTATCAATTCACATAAGTTTTACCAATGCAGAGTATATAAATGTTATGAAATCAAATTTGAAATGACTAATCAAAAAAATAAATAAGGAAAATATTTTAAAAGTTGAATATTTTTGTATACAACTGTAACTCTTGAAATGATAATGACCTATCTAAAAACTACAAAGACAGTTTTGCTCAAATTTCAATCACATGACTTGCAATAACCAATCAGATGTTATATCTGTCTTGTTTGGTAACTTTACAACACGTTTATTTTTGCTGTGGGTATTCATTTAGAAGAAGAAAATAGAAATACATCAGGATGATGTGTGCTGGCCCATATCATTAGTGATGTAATTCTGAGATCTTTGAACAGAAGTAGAGGTTTATGCCTTGTATCCTGTTATGGATTGAGTTTCCAGTTCCTTCTAAATTTTACTTCAACTATAATTCTGGTGTCTCTGCAAAAAATCTGAAATTTTTACCATTTATTTAATTATTTTCTCCGTTTTGTTCTCCACAATAGGAGTAGATAGGTTCGCCTATTGCTTGATTCACACTACGAGTCTCAACATCATAACCCTCTCACTTAGTTGACCTAGCTGATATTGATCAGATACCAGCCTATGGTCAGATAACAAGCTATCCAACACCACGTCATGAATTACAAACAAATTTTACAATATGGTCGATTTTGAGGCTTTCTTATCTATACAACTAGCACCATGATAACATGTGATTCTTAGTTCTCCCCCACCATAAGAAAGGAAAAAATCAAGTTGCTGGTGTTCTCAATCCTATAGAGATGGTTATGATGTCCATTCCTCATTTTGGCACCCAGAACAGATTAACTACGGGTAAATATTTCATGTATGAAATGGCTAGGAAAGCATAATATCCAACCTCAATGAGACAATACTAGCTTTTTCTTTTACATTGGTATTTCAGATTCCTTGTTTAAAATTCACTGGACATGGTATTCACTATTTTTTAATTAACCAAACATAATTATTAAAAAGTTGGTTTGGATATATAAAACATTATTTCAGTTTAGATATAACTTAGCAATATACAGTGCTATCAAACAGTATAGAATCATTTATGTGGTAACAATTATCAAAGTGGAAAACAGAATCAGCAAAGTTCAAACTCCACTGTATATATCATTTTTATCTATTTTTTTCCCTAAATTGGTTCCTGTCAATACTGACATTAGGAGAAACAGTTCTTTTGCTACTACTGTCTGGACGAGTAATTCTGCAAGAGTGGTTTGCCTAATTGATCATTCATGGTATGCCAGCAAAAAGATGTTTTTGTCAAGAAAATTTCACCCTTGAATTCTATGTGAAAACTTCAAGGGATGGAAAATAAACAAATCAGGTTTTCCTCTGTATTAGGCTTGGCAAAGATTTCTTCAGAAAATCAAGCTGACACAGAATTTCTGAATCTTTTCTAACAAGCCCTTGACATAAAGGAATTTTCAAGGCAGTTTTCCAATCCTTCTACTTGACCGTTCTGATGCTGTTTGCAGAATAGTTGTTATTCTGAAGAGTACATTTGATGCTGATCATCTCCTACTAATAGGTGCCTGGGTTGCCACTTAGGATTTTTACATGGTGACATCAGATGATCCTTTCTTTACACTACATGGATAGTGGGAATTGAAATTAAGATACTGTCTGGTGAAGGTTTGGCTTGCGACATATGTATATGTTGAACTCATTCTCTGTGCAAGTTATTAGCATGTTGCTGATTTGAATCAACCCACAACAAAGGTGAGAAATGTTTTAAATATAAAAAATATTTTTATTTTTGTGTTTTGACAACTAAATTCTTCTCAGAGTGTATGAGTGTTAACGTGCCTTGTTTGTAGCTACTTGTTAAGATGAAAAGAAATGCGATTTCTTTGTGTGCATCTGTGAAAAAGTGAGGCAAGAGAGAAAATGAGGAGAAAAGTGTAATTGTCATGTAGCTTGGTGTAGAAGACGAGTGAAAGAGATGGTCCAGCAATATTTATACAGCTTCCTGGTGAAGTCAGAATATGAAGGTATCATTCACATATCTTAACCATATAGCTGGATTTAGTGGTGCTATTCCTAAAATCATTTCTTCAAAGTATTCTATAAGTTTACAGCCATCGTTGCTGATGGTGGTGAACCCATAACCAAGGATCCCTTCTGCTGATTTATGTCAGACCATAGTTAGAAGAATGTTGCCTGTACACTGAATGTCAGCATTTCATTAGATTATCTATTAAAATGCTAATATGTTCCTCAAGGGAAGGGTCTGATTCCAATCCATTTTGAATCACTAAGAGAGCCTCATCTGTAGGAAACTTGGTGAGCAGGCTCATTTGAGCCAAACTTACCACCCAGATTTTATGGAAGAGAGTACCTTAAATTGATCCCACAAAGAATTTTGAATTCTTCGCAACTGATAAGGACTTCGCTGTTAGAAGGTTGACGAAAATATTTCAGTAATTTCATAATTAATTTTTATAACTTAAAATTAGTAATAGCTCTAATAATATTCTCACTAGATTATGACTCAACCGGATATAGAGAAATGCAATTAAATTGAGATATTTCAATGAACATTTTACTCAACTGGGGCATTTTTTTGTAATTCATGAAAAATAACTTGCATAATCATGAGTAGGATTTTTGTTAAATTCATGAAAACATTTATCTGCTCTAATGATTACATATTTTGTGGAACCGTAGTAAACTGTAAATACAAAATGTTTTTGACTTTGAGTAAGTGAACAAATAGAATTGATCATATATTCCAGTGGAAAACCTATGGAAAATATTAATTTCAGCAATGTAGACTTAGACTAGAGAAGAAAAAGTTTTTCTTTTTCCCAAGAAATTGCACTGTCCTGTCCTGTCATTTTCTTATTTGTTTTTTTTTTTTTTGTTCAATACTAAAACTAAAAAAGGAAAGCTGAAAATAAAAATTAGAAGTTACTGAAGTCAAAATAACCGTAAGAAAGTTGAAAGAATTTTCCAGTTTTAGAACATTTCCATCTCTTTTTTTGTTCAAAACTGAAGTGCTCATGTAACAAATTAAAACAAATATAAATGACTCCGAAAATAAAACCTGGATTATTTTTCTTAGAATGTTTTCCTCGCCTCATATTACGAAAATTATTATTTTTCACAAATAAAAACTGAAAAACAGCGCATATGAACAATAAAACTTGCGATTTGTAAAACGAAAGTGTCGCGGCCGCCATTAGCCGCTTCCTAGTAAAACAAACTTGACCTTTCCCAACCCCTGATCTCGCTGATTTAAGTCAAGCAGCCTGCGAGAAACTGACGACCGGCCAATATTGTTGACTCTAAAACAGTACCTATTGAGCATCGGATTAGGCAATGCTTCTCAAACATCGAACAACATTGAGATTAATTTAATATTTACGGTTTTCTACTCCCTCTAGCCAGGGAGTACTTGAATAAATTGTTTTAGTTTTACATATTATTAGCTCCTTTTTTCGTCCAGTGAGCCTCCGGTGCCTTCGTCGAGAGAATACTCTTCGGCGTGATCCCGTTTCCGCGGTCGATCCGCCCTGGAAGACGTATCGCCTCTCTGACTCCAGCTTCAAGTGCTACCCTTCGGCACGATCCCGTCACCGCGGTTGATCTGCCCTGGAAGTCGTATCACTGCTCTGACTCGGCCCTGTTTAGGGACTCGTCCTAACCGACCCTGTCGAACCTTCGTACGTCTTCGACCAACCAGCTCTACCCATCCGGCAGTCAACCAGCTACCACCGCGACCAACCGTGTCGCTGATACAACCAAACCAACTTCCCTGAAGGAAACCAGTCTTACCGGACCCGACCGTGACCACCGACGCCGATACAACACACTTCTCCAAAAAAGTACACTCTTGTACACTTTGGATAAATAAATTCGACGATTATTGTTTCATAAACATTCGCCTTTGTCCACTCATTGTACCGACCCTTTCTTCGATAAACTTGCGGGGGCGACATCCTTATCGGCCCCGCAACAAAAGTAAACCTCAACCTTTTTGAATCTAAAAGCTTTACATAAAAAATAAAACAAAAAAATAGTGTTAAGAAATAAAGTAAATCTAAAACTTGAAAAAAGTATAGACGAAAAAAAAAAAAAAAATTGAAATTTAATTTAAATGAAAAAAAAAAGAAACGTGTTCAGTGTGAACACTGAAATAAAATAGTTTTTAAATTCTGAGAAATTTGTTTCACTTTTATTTGCGTGAAAACCGAGAAGAGTTTTGAAAAAACTTGATCTCTTGATTAAAAAAAAAGACATTTTTACAGTACAAAAAAAGTTGACAGGTTGGTTTTTCCGGGTTACTCTTAATACACAAATAAATGACATCACACTTTTTTTTAATCCTGGGAAAATGAACTAAAAAAACTATGGGACCAGGGTAAATTCAATTTTCAAGAGTAAAAAATAGTCATTTAACTCAAGTTATTTCTATCAATAAGTGATTATTTTTTTTTTACACTAAGTTACTTTCAATGAAAAAAACCCTAATTGGAACGACGAAAATAAATTACTGAAACACTTTTTAAAAAAATGAATAATTCAAGGTTTCCGTTTTAAAATAAAGCAAGCAAGATGTACGCGCATAAATTATTTTTAAGAAAATCAATTGCTGTAGATTTTAAAAGTTTTTAAAAATAAGCGAGTAATGATGAATTCTAAGAAATAAGAGAGCGTGTCTCTCTAGAGAGAGATTAAAAAAAAAAAAAAGGAGGGGTGGCATATTTTCTGCCTGAATTTGTGATGAGGAATTATAATTATGCACTGGTTTATTTGAAATGTTATCCTCATTTTGATTGTAAGAGTTCGGATAACAAGCAATTAATAAACCAATTCAATTGATTGAGTGAACGAAGTTCGAGTTCTTGAGAGATGAAATTCTGAAAAATGAAATTATTTTTGGCACTGAATTATGGTAGAAAATATAACAGAAGCGAAATCGAACGGCATTTCTAATGTTATTACAATAGAAAAGCAACAGTACTGAATTTGATTAAAAAGATTTTTCCAGAAACATATGCGCGTTTTTTAGGAAACCCGGTCAAGTAATTTATTTTTATGAGAATAAAACTAAAACTTTATGCGCAATATCAAGGAAAAATATTCAAGAAACTGTTAAATAAATTAATAATTGATAAATGGAAATATATTAGTAATTCTAACTTACATCTGCAACTGATCGGGACATATCGCTTTGTTTTCGGGTGTTGGTAAAAGTCTAATATCAAAAAATCAACGCACGAGTTATAAGAACACTTGACCGCTTGGTAAAGGTTACGAATTTGAGATAAAGATTTAGCAAGCATACTTGTCACAGTTTCGTAGTTTAATAAAAAAAAATTAGAAAGATTATCAAACTCAAAGCATAGAAAAATATTCAAAAATGGTAATAAGTATAATTTATAGATAAAAAATTAATTTTGTTTAATAAAGTTCTAAAATCGGTAAATTAAAAACTAAAATGTAAAAGATGGCTTTTTACAAAAAAAAAATTAAATAAATAAAAACTAAAACGAGAATTTGAAAAATTAAATACTCTTAAAAATTAAATATTCGAAGTAATGAAATTTATTTAAACATTTGAACATTATCAATTGGAAATTTCAACTAAATAAAATATAAACCAGTAGTGACATGATCATTGATTTATCTCCCTTATTTCCGTAAAACCAGTCAACTGCAAAAAATATATTTAAAATTTAAATTTTTGGCATAATTTATTTATTAATTTTCATTCTTTTATTTTTATTTATTTTGATAGCAGGCTATGATAAAAAGATATTAGCTTGTTGTGATCCCAACACAAACATAATAAAAGAAAAGTAAGCAAATTAATACAAAAATTGCTACGGACTTTAAAAAATGAAAAACGCATGGCATAAGTGTTAAACTTTTTTGGTTTTACTTTTATTTGAAAGGTATTTGAAATCTAATCCGTATTAAAAGAAAAATTGATTTCCGCATGTAATTAAAGTTTTTAGGCATTTTTTTAAAAAATTGGCATGTTTTTTTATCACTCATTGAACCGCCATTATACAACAAATGAAAACAATCTCTTAAAAATCTAATATTTGTTCTCAAGATATGTTTCGAAGTCATTTAGTAAATGTAAGAATTAATTAAATTAATTTTTAATGTTTTCTTTTTACTTAAAACAACATTTATTTACGCACGATAGCCTGTGGGTTCAATGGTTAAACACAGAAACTGTATAATGACACCCCCGACTTAAAAAGCGCGCGCAAAACAATTAAAAATAAAAATTAAAGAAATACGGAACATCAGCAGTGGAATAATCAAGAAATTGATAATTATGTTTCAAAAAATAAAGTTTCTCTATCCGTGTATAACCAATAATTTAAAAATATAAATTTTTATTCTATACGTTTTTATTAAACTTAGCAGAATGAATAATTTTATTTTTTTATAAATTAGAATTTTTTTTTTTTTTTAGTTAAATGATACGTTTGAATTTAATTCATTGCTTTTATATTTTGATTATTTTCTTATATATTTCATGCCATAGAATATATAATTGCACTCAATTAGATTTTTATAAAATAATTCAGAATTTAAGAAACTATAACATAATGAAGTTGTTTACTACTATAAAAAAAAAAGGGCAAAATTGGTAGAGATTGTTAAGGTAAATAATTGCGTTCACTTTTTGAGTCTTTTCTTAATTATTCATTGACATTTATACCTTTATTATTTTGTCTGTAAAATTATTATAATCTTATATAACCAATAGTTTAAGAATATAACTTTTTTATTCTATATATTTTATGAAACTTAGTCTGGTCAAAACTAATAGCGAGAAAATTAGAATGGTCAAAAGTGAGAAATTAGAATTATTTCCCTTTGTACATTTATACAAAATATATCTAAGCATTACTAAGAAGAAAAAAATAAAATAAAATTCTTTTAAAAAAGGTTCACACTCGAAAATGACATTAAAATTTACATTTTTCGATTCTTCGAAAATGTCTTTATTTAAGAAAAGAAATTCTCGAGATGAACGACAATGGGATGAATTTCAAAATCGCAATGAAAATTACAAGTAATATTTTTGTAAAATAAATAAGTGTACTGTAGTTTTTTTTGTTCTGTCCATTCTGAAAGGAAATAATGTTTCATTAACTTATGCAAGCACTAATTCTCAAAAAAACTATTTTTTGAGTTTTATTGAATTATCTCTTGGTAAGACTCAGGATGAATTTTCAGTATGTTCACACTTAATATTGCATAAACTTTTTACAGAAATGACATCATCGGGGATTTTTTGGTAAACTTTAATTTTCATACCTGTAAAAAATTGGTGTGTCAAAAGGACGATTTTTCCCTTGACACCACTAGGAAAAAACATCCTTTAGGCACACTGTTTTATTGCAGGCATGAAAGATTGCCAAATTTTCTTTATATAACTGTAAAGAAATTGGAGATAGTGACTTTTTTTTTCGGTTTGGAAAAAAACAACCATTTTGGTGGTACCTACAAAATACAGAGGAAAAATAAGAGTCATCATTGTGTGTCAGGTCAGGACAGGACCTGACTCGTTTTTATTAAATTGTTAAGCAAAAGTTATATCTAAGTGAATTAACAAGCCTGCCCACCATTTTCGAAAAGCAGATATTTCATGTAACCACCTTTTAAAATCTTTGGCTTAAAGTGCAGTCAAGAAGTACATTATAAAAAATTTATTTTTATTATTTGTGAAAAATATATGAATTTGTGAAAGATATATGTATAATTGTCTAAGTTGTTATTATATACATGTTTTGAGAAAAGTATTCATCTGAAGGCCAGACGGTTTGTGTGTTAAAATTTGTGCAAATTTTATGGTCCTTTAGGTTTAAGTGGTGATACCAACAAAATTGTTTGATGTATTTCAGATTAATTTTTTTGGAGAGGGTTTTTATATATATTGGCCAATGAGAAACAAGTTTTCTGGCCCTTGTGAAATTTTGGCTGGAGCCAATAGGATGATCACTTTTAAATAAAAAGGATTACTATCAGTGGATAAAGAAAAGAACAGACAGAAGAAAAAGAATGTGCCATTGATGATGGCAGAGAGGAGAGGGGCAGAGAGGAAAAGAACAAGCCATTGACAAGGGAACAAGGCAGAGGTCATCAACATCAAAGAAGGCACCAGTTACCAGCCAGCTGTGGAGAGACCAAAAGTTCAAGTGAAAATTCTTGTGGTTGGACAGCCTAAAACAAAAGGATTTTGAAGAAATTTTCAAGCAAGAACTGTGTAAAGTTAAAAGGGACCCTTTTTCAAAATAACTGCTGTGAAAGTAGGTCTTTCCATTTGTTTTATCAAAGGTGTTTGAATATTTGTTTTTATTGCCTTCTTATATTGTTTTCTCCTGTTGTTATTAACAAAATCCTTGTTTTCCCTTGTGTTAATTTTCCACTTTTTGTTGGTAATCTTCGAAATTGTTATCCTGCCTTTGAGGTGCACAGAAGGAAATTGTGTAAGCTTGTATTTTATCTTTTTTTCATAATTGTGTAAACTGTAAATAAATGTTTTTCTTTTGAAATTTTACACAGTGGTTGTCTTGATTTAAAATTTTGTGCCGCTTGTGACTTGCTGTTTCTACCACCTGAGTTTTGTGTCTAGCACAAGGAATTGGAGTTGGTAGGAAAGTAAAATATTTTTATAACATTTCATTCTGAGGAGATCTTAATACTTTCATTATGAAAATAATTGATGTGACTTATCATTCTACCAACTTTAACTCACAGATTGATTTTATTTGCCATAAGTTCTTTGATGTGACAAATTTGAATTCTATGACAGAAATAGAAGCGTAGAAATGAAGAGCTTATTTGGTGTTGTCCGCTGTTCATACATAAGACTAAAAGCAATACTGGCTGTCTAACAGTATTATTTTTTATTTTATATCTTCAGAAAAAAAATTAACAGAATATCACCAACATTCTATTGTCTGCTGTACTCCATTATTATATATATTTTATGACAGGAGAGAGCTATAATAGAAAGGTTTATTCCCCCATTTGTATTTCCCCCATTATGGGCATTATTATAACCATGATATAACACTCTATTTCACAGATAGAATGGAATGGCTGAAAGGAAAAGGAATGAAAAACTTGCTTTGTTCTCAGAGAGACTTTTATATCACTAAGACATATACAAAATTATATATACATATATACAAGTTTCCATGCAGAGAATAATATATCACATATATTTACACAGTGAGCAGAGTGTAAGGAGAAACAAAAAGAAAGTGTCTTACATATAATATAGAGATACTTCTGTGTTTGGAGAAGACATGCTTAGGACTCCAGATTCAAATGGGCTGGATTCATCTACTATGCTCCAGACAAGGACTTATTCCATGAATGGGAAACAGCGAGTCTTGGGTTTTCCCAAATTGAGGACTGTGGGCTGGAGTTTCTTTCTATAGAAAAATGGGAAAAATATATTTCCAAGAGGAAATGGCACCATTTGTAAACTGTAGCATTTGGTGGTGGAGGCAGATTTAGCCTCAGCCTGGGCCCAGGTTAAAATAGCAACTGCTCAGTTTTTCTGTTGAAAACAAATTGAATGATTAGCCACTCTCATCACTGTATGAAGTGACACCATTAAGTGGTCTGTTGTGTGAACCATGTGACTTTATCCCCTTATCGGCTTCTGTATCCCTACAATATGAAATCATAGCAATCATCTTTGGGAACCTATTCACACATCATTTGTACTGGGGCCACCACAATATATATATATATATATAGAACAGAGGATGTCTGTGTGTCTGTGTAATACCTTTTCACTCGAGATCCATCCAACTGATTTTGACCAAACTTGACACATACATTGTACAATGTAAGAGATAGATTCTTAGCATAAAAAATTGATAATTTAAAAAAAATCAATAATTGATAAAGCCGATCAAAAACCAATAAATTCAACTTTTTTCGTTCAAATTTGGTATTAAGGTTATTTATATCTTGACAAGCTCAATGATACCTCATTTTTATTTCTACGCCATTTCATTTAGTGAAAAACCATGAAAAACAAAAAATTGATTTCAACACAAATTTTAAACTAAAAACTCCCTCAATTTTCAAGCAATCTAATACAAACTTCATTCAATTGTAGCCAACAATAAGTTGATTGTTTAACTTGATAATTGAGTCCATCCATATAGTGAAAACCCACATAAATAGTGAAAAATGGAGATTTTTACTGGTTTCTTTCTTATTTTTCATTGATCTTTCAACCAATTTTCATCAAACATAACAATTGTTTATAAATATATCATCTTTTACATCCCTGGTAGCACACTGACAAATTGAATTTCAAAAACTCCAAAATAATTGTGGTCTGAAGTGGGTCTTCATGTTGCCCGTTTTACCCTTCATGTCCTCGGCTAACTTTGATTGAATATAAACTACTTCTGTTATATCAGTAACTGCATTAATTCAAAATGTTGTTTTAATGAAAGTATTTTAAAGTAATTAATCTAAACTGTTACATCTAAACATGATGCTGTTTTTGCTCCATTCTAATTAAATGCTTTTTCTGATTGACCAGCTGGGTATGGCTGCTAGTCAAAGATAAGGACTGCAATTCTTGTAATCATTAAAGATAAAAAGGTAAATTATTTTGAGACTTTTATGACTCTTTTTAATCAGAAAAAAGTAATTAAACAATTTATTTTATCCTGGGAAAAATAACTTTAGCCATTATTTTATTTTTTTTTTTTTTACACATATTATCATGCAAGGGAGCAGATTACCAATCTAGTGACACTGGGGTGCAAATATACAAAATCCAATATACCCATTGTGGCACCCAGTTTGATGACGGCGCATCAGATACATGCATCACAGCCAAACATGTGTAATATGATGACAAATTTTGAAAAAAAATCAGTGCATCACCTTGCAGGTGGGGCCCAGTTAAAAATATCCTTCAGGTTGGGTAACCCAGTTCACTCAGATGGTCACTGATTGAGTGTTCCCAAGTATCTAGATGTGACTTGACTGCCTTAAACTTCAAACATAAAAAAACAAAACAAAGCTCCTGACACGCAGTCATGATGCTCCCCTCATGACTCCTACTCATGAACAGAGATGCACAGTGGTTATTGTAGCCCATTTCAATTCACCAAAACAAAACAGGGACATGTTAGTAACTCCAAGCATTTAAAGTTAGAAGCTATGAAATCTATGCCTGGTGTAGCATATGATAGCAACAATGACGATGTCTATTACTTCTTTATTACTTTTTCAGATATCTGGTAATTAATGCATGGATAGTGGGCCACAGCTACTAACTTTCAGTAACATGCAACTTCCCTCTGACTCATCACTTTCTGAATTATTCTTGCTGTTCTTAAGAGGCTTCCTTTTTGTAACATTTTCACTGGGCAATCAATGCAAATTTTCTTTATCCATGTCTCGATTCACTCAGTCAGTGTCCCAAGTGCATCAATGACAACTGATTTCAACTTTCAAAGCCTTACAAGTTTAAATTTCACTGGGTCATAGTTGGTTACTTTCTCTTCTTCCTTTTGCTCTATACTTTTAGAAAAATAATATGATGGACCAACAATTAACCCTTCTTTTTCCTTTTTATCTTTCACCAATACGTCCAGTTTATTGTGCTCCAGTTTCTTTTCTGTTTGTATTGATGATAATTATTATTACCAGTTTTTAAGTTATTTCATATATATTTTTTTCTGGATCAAAGATGCTAAAAGTTACCTGTCTTGCTGAAATGCAAAAATAAATTGTGTAAGAGCATCAACACATGTGCACTTTCTTTAGATCAACGGCCAAGTGCAAATGGTAGCGCCGTCAAAGTAATACTTCCTATCATAGAGACTGCAGCATGTATTCATGAGTAATGTGCTCAATATTTTGCAAAGAAGGGACGTTTGCCCATCTTCCCCCCAGTAAAAGAACAATTGTCTGAGTCAACAACAGAATGGAGTTTTTTACCTTTGTGAACAAACTGCTTTCAGGATCCATAATTGATATTTATTAGTTAATCAAATTTCACAAATCTGCTTTTTAGTGCAATAAGAAAAGTTTTGAAATTCCAAGGGACCACTCCTAGGCACGTGTCATTTTTGTACCTTGTATCACCTGAAGATAATGCAAACTTAAAACTAGATAAATGTGATAAGTTTGGTTTCATGTGGGGTCTTGCACAGATACATATGAGTAGAGACAAAAATTGCTATTCTCCTACAGCCTTTGGTACAAATGGCAGGCAACCTATATCTCTTCTTTTAGTGCAATAGGAAGGTGCTGCTGCGAAATCTGAACCTTCAAGAATCAGGCATATATGCTTTTGTAACTTGTTCTCACTAAAGACAATAAAAAGTTTTTATCTGTTTGAATTTACCATTGTGGGAAAACAAACACAAAAGTGATTTAAAATTATGTGGGACCACATAAAAGATTGCTCATTTCCCTGCAGACAGTATTGCAAAGGAGACAGGGTAACTGATATACCCACCTTTTTAATACAATGTGGAGATAATGTTTCAGACATGGATTAGACACATCTACTTTTGCACCCTGTCCTACTTGAAAACAAGACAGAGCTGATCCCAGACCCAAAGAGCAGAAACAGAAGACATTGAAGTAAATTTAGATTTCATTATTTACTATATAAGGATACAGAAGGTAATTTTCCTTTTGGCAGGAAGAATTTAGGGGCCCCTTGAGAGTGATGTGACAGCTCACTGGCAAGAATAATCAGTTGGTGTTTGGTAGTCCATGGAGGATGATGCATTTCCCATGCATTCTAAAGAGAACTAAAAAGATAGTACAGGACTGTACTGCATCCCTCTTTAGGATGTTAGAAGTTTGTCTTTTTTATTTTTATTTATTTGTCCTTTTCACACAATGCTTGCCATTTTATATATTCCCTAATTTCTTTGTGTGGGACAATTACTGACAATATACTGCATGTTAGTATGACACATGGGCAAACTTGGACCTTTGTGCATGACAAAAGAATTTAAAAAATGGAATCACAAAAGGACAAGTTTTTCCACCTTCACTCCTCGGCAATGTTTGTTGTTTTAAAAAGTAATGACTGGAGTTGAAATAAAACCTAAACATGATGAAATTGAATTTATACATTTTTTTTTATTCTTGAGAATTTACAACAAAAATATTAAACATTATTTATTTATTAGATTGTTTATTGGAATTGGTGGCATTAAATGACCCAGAAAGAGTTCATATGCCATTTAAAAAAAAAAAAAAAAATATCAATCAAGCAAAATTCATGAACCAATACTTTAATCCATTAGGTTATTGTCTTGTGTTATTGTTATCTACATATTCCTGGTTTAACCCATTACTTTTGTCTGAGAAAAACTAAGAGCAGTTGCCACTTTGGCGATATTATGACCCCATCTTTCTGGTTTCAACGATCATTCCACAGTTAGTGTTAATTCTTGTCTTTGTCTCATGGATACCAGTTACAATATATTATTACCTATTACAACACACACAAACAAGTCCTTTTCTACAAGTGGAGAAGGTCAAAACTATCTAGTAGAACTATTTTTTTAACAATTTATGTATTTACCACGTGTTCTACTTTGGCCAGGACTTTCCTGGTAATATAAGTTATCAATATTCTTTTTGTTTGTATCAGCCTTGAATCTTAAGAGGGTGTTGGATCCTGAAAACACTTTATTATACAAGAAAACTAAACTTGTAATAAAAATTGAAAGTGATCTTGGTTTGAGGCTTTTAAATTATGGTATTTGTGTGTGTATTTATAGAAGTTTGGTTAAAAACCAAATATAATGTAGGTATGTGTGTATTCATTAATATATACTTCATAGATCTGTTTGACTACATTGACCACTGTTTTGTTTGCACCATAAGCAAATAAATATTTATTTTATCTGCATATGCATGCATACCCACTTTCTAATATCTCATTATTTAGTTCATATTCACACACACACACACACATATATATATATATATATATTTTATATTATATATGTATGAGAGAGAGAGAGAGCTTGATTCTGAAGTTCTTCATAGTTGAAGTGGCTAAAGTGTGCCAGATCAGACGGTGGTTTCTCCTGCAAAGGGGAATACAGGTTGAACTCTGATGGAAGACAAATTTTCTTTAATAAATTTTCTTAAGTGTGCAGGCTGGTATACAAAATAAATGTTGAAAATAAAATGGTTCATCTACTCAAATACAGGTATGTACTAAAAATTTTGTTTAAAGTAATACAAGGTTTAACATTTGCTATATTTATAGTGGAAGAGTGCTCAATCCATAATGTGGACATAGGAATTAACACTGCATAATAGTGACTGTCAATTTCACATTTCAATGCAAACAGACCAAGTGATCTTAAGCACGTGTGTGTGTGTGTGTGTGTGTGTGTGTGTGTGAGAGAGAATCACACAAGACTAACCTCTGATAATGTTTATCTAAGTTTCCATATACATTTGATTTAATAATCAGAAATAAACCTACTTTCTTTTTGAATCCAAATCCAATTATGTGTCAGTTCTTTGTGTTTAAAACCAATTTCTAGTTTTAAGGAGGAAAACATTTTTAGCCATACATTTCAGATCATTATGACCAAAACTGAAATTAATATTTATAATTTTTACAGATTCAAAGCCTATAAACAAGGGGAAAAATCTGAGAAGGCAATAAAAACAAAACATTTTTTTTAATTTAACATCATTAACTTTATTTAATTTTTTGTTATATACAATTTTTAGAAGTGTTCAACATTTTTTTTCACTGAGGAAATTGAAAAAAAAATGATTTGTGTAAAGACAGGAAGATGGATTGATCAGAAGAGAGTCCGGCAGAGGGGACAACTGGAATTTTGGCTTTCATTGAACCATTTATACTGGAAACAAAAAAAAAAAAAAAAAGAATTATTACCCTTTAAAAAAATACATAGAAAAAAAATATGTCATAATATCAAATAAATAAACCAACAACAAAGTGGTATTTAAGGTTTTGCTTCATATCAATTATTTCACTCTCAGATCATCAGTACAAAAGCATATTATTATTATAATAATAATAGTAATAGTAGTAATAATAATAGTAATAATAGTAGTAGTAATAATAATAATAATAATAATACATTGACACAGCTATAGGTCAACCACAACTGAGATTGGCTTACAGCCATATCAGGTTGAAACACCAGTTCCCATATGATCACTAAAGTTAAGCAATGTCAAGTCTGATCAGTACCTAGATGGTTGACTGCTTGGGAATAATAAGTGTAAGGTGGTGTAATGGGTTGGAATTTTTAATTGGAGAGCTGAGTTCCAATTCCACCTCTTCTTCCCCCTAGCTATGGGATAATTAATAAAACTTGTATCACTAAATCATCATCTCCAAAATGTTTTCTGACTTTAAATAACCTGCCAAGGTTACATAGTTTTGAATTTAGGCGAGAGAGCCCAGTCTACTCTGCTATATAGCCCATAGCTTGGTGAAGTCTAATGAATTCATCCTCTTGAATACTCTTCCTCAAAGAACTTAATAACATTAAACAAACACTAATCAACAACGGCTTCCCTAACCACCTTATAGACCATTTTACTATTTCTCCCTAAAGTAAGTAATAACGATAGTGAACACACAGTCAAAAATCACATACACATTTATTACAAAAACCAAATGCATAACAATTACAAACAAGATGAATCTTCACTAAGACATATTATAAAGAAATATACTACTCCAACTGACCCGAATAAAAAAAATCAAATTAATTATCTATTGTAAAAAATTCAAGGCATCTAACCTTATCCTCAAATGTAACAACACACCAGCTAAGTCAAAATTACAAAGAACGAACATTATC
Source organism: Acanthosepion esculentum (assembly GCA_964036315.1). Classification (NCBI taxonomy): domain Eukaryota; kingdom Metazoa; phylum Mollusca; class Cephalopoda; order Sepiida; family Sepiidae; genus Acanthosepion; species Acanthosepion esculentum. Next base: position 21,701,062 of record OZ038496.1, on the reverse strand, counting down.
TATGAGTTCAAATGCCCCTTAAGGAACTGTGTTCCTGATCAAACCGGACTCATGAATAATTACATCAGTTACACAACTACATGCTTATCCAGACATCTTACGTTACACCTATCTGACCACAGCTCCATTAGAATGCATTTAAACACGCACACAAATTTACCAGACTCCATTAGAAACATACTAGTAGAAAACACAAATATATTAACTGCATCCATCTGCAAAAAAAGATTAAAAATAATGGAAACTTTAATAATAAAAAAGAAAAAGCCAACTCTTAACAATATTAACTACGAACAAATCCACAAGGTGCTAACTGTATTCGGAAATTAAAAACATCCCTACTACACACTAAGACATACACATAATGCACACACTCAATTAAGCTGAAAAATCAAATCATCCTTGATAATGGCTAAAGGTATAGCCGAAAGCACTCAGAAACATAAAACATTTGGACAGTTCTTACACACCCTTTGTCCTGTAAAGAAAGCTCTTGTTTGAAGACAAGAAAAATTAAATAAAAAGCTCAATCGTAGTACCTTGTCTGTCGTTTTTAATGAAATATATATATATATATATATATATATATAAGAGGCATGGTGGAGTAATGGATAGCGGCTTGGACTGAAGAATCTGAGAACTGAGCTCAAATTCCAGTCGAATCCATTACATTCACTTGTGTGCTAATACCCTTGGGAAAGGTATGAATCTTCTTCTCCCTCCAGCCATGGGTAAATAGCAGGACAGACTGGGTTTTATAGCCTTGGATGGCAAGTGGTCTAGGAGAAGGATAACTCTGAATTCAAAACCTGTGGAGAGTTGTTTGGGGATCTTGTGGCACGTTGTGCACCAGGTCTCTGTATTTGGCCTTTCAAAAAGGGTAAATAGTTTGGCACAAAACCTTCACCACTATAATCAAATCTCATGTGCTGGTCTCAGGTTATTGGTTCCTAGGAACTGACCTGCTTGACCCTCACACATCAAATTCAATGGGAGAGTCAAGTATATATAGTTGTATATTTAGGCAACAATCCTTCGTTTATGTATGTTTCATTAATAACGACAGATAAGGTACTACGGTTAAGCTTTTTATTTAATTTTTCTTGCGTTTGAACAAGAGCTTTCTTTTCTGGACAAAGGGTGTGTAAGAACTGTCCAAATGTTTTATATTTCCGAGCGCTTTCTGCTATACCTTTAGCCATCATCAAGGATGATTCGATTTTTCAGTGTCTGAACATGTCAACAATGACAAAGTTTTAGAGAAAATCGAAACAAAAAGGAAACTTATACTTAGCATCAGGAAGAGACAGTTGTGGTTTCTAGGGCACATAATGAGGAAAGAGGATTTGGAAAATCTGATACACACAGGACAGAGTGAAGACAAGTGTGACAGGAAAACAATGCATGACATATTTAGTGAGCTTTAGTAAATAGATGGCAGAACAGGGTTTAGGAGAAATAATAGAAAAACAAAATTTATCCCGAGCTACAAGGGACAGGAAGCCATGATCGCCTATGTCCTGAGGGAATATGGCACAAAGAAGAAGGTCTCCACACCAGGAAGGAACAACTCAACATTGCTGACTGAGCGCCGAGGCAACTCAGAACCAGACAAACATAACTTTTTTTTTATAACCGAATAAAAGTAATTTATTAAGGATTAAAATCTTAATTAGTGAATATTTTTTTAACTATTTTTAATAAAGTAAACTGTAAAGAAATTTATTTTTTTAATAAAGTAAAAATATTGGCGGTGTTGAGTTATCCTGCACCCCTCCACACTTGTCATTATAGTATTTTGACAGAGAAAATTTATAATTATACATTTAATTGCTCTGTTCTGTCAATAATACTTGTCTTAATTCTTGACCATAAAATCATTTAAAATGTTATTTTGTAACTAAAGATGAAAAAAAAATAAATTACCTAATATTTTCCCCATTATACCGCCAGAAATATTTAGTTCATTAATGTAGAAAATTCAGTTGAGCTAGCTCGGACATTCATGAATCTATCATGCCAATCACAGTCCTGTATCAAGGTCAGAAGGTCATTAGGGTGGCATTCTGTGTCATAACATAGCTGGCCAATGTTTGTGGTTGCTGAGTAACCAATCCATCTTGCTCCATGGCTAGGTGTCTAGAGCAGTAGATTACTCACAAGTTCTTGTTTTACTTGCCAGCAGTTTCCTACAAAGCACATTCTGCGTTTGTGTAAGATTGTAGAAATATTAGCGATGGATCTATTGAGCTGTGATTTAGTTGGATGTTGTCTCCAAGAGACGTTAAGTATAGCTTTCAGCATCGGAGTGTACGTTCCATCAAGCTTAGACTCTAGGGTTTAGGATGGTAGAAATATCAAGGATGAGTCCATAGAGCTGTGATTTAGTTGAATGTTGTCTCCAAGAGATGTTAAGTATAGCTATCAGCATCGGAGTGTAGGTTCCATCAAGCTTAGACTCTAGGGTTTAGGATTGTAGAAATATCAAGGATGGGTCCATAGAGCTGTGATTTAGTTGAATGTTGTCTCCAAGAGATGTTAAGTATAGCTATCAGCATCGGAGTGTAGGTTCTATAAAGCTTAAACTCTAGGATTTTAGTTAATGTCCAAGCAGTGTACCATACATTAAAACCATCTCTACAATGGCTTGAAAAAATCTCTGCTTGAGGTTGTCGGGTAGATCAAATTTCCAAATTACATCCATTTTATTCAAGGCAGCCCAGGTTTTAGCTATGTGAATTTTCACATCCTTTTCAGTAGAATTTATTTCACTTGCTAGGTATGTAAAAGATTCAACAGATTTTATTGAGTCTCCTAAGACAGTTTTTATTGGGCCTTGCTAGTTGAAGCTTATGAATTCAGTTTTAGTGGCATTGACAGAGGCCAACATTGTTGGCAGCATTTTTTAGATGATGTAGGAGAATTGTGTATTGGTAGTGGTGTCTGCAGTGATAGCTAGTCAGTATTAAAATACAACTGTGATTATAACCATTTATTGCCTCATTATAGATTTAATCATTAGAGTAAAGACTTACTTGGAATATCACATGTTACTTGTTCAGAAATAAAATAAAAAGAACATATGGGAAACAATAAGGGACTGTGGGAGAATGAAAATTAAATAATAAATAAAATAAAGATATAATGATTAAAAAAAACAAAAAAAAAACAACAATTTAATTCTCCCACAATAAATCCCCACCCAGAAACAGAGCTGTACAAATATATTATTTATTAAAAATATATAAATTCATTTCTTTTAGAAAATGTTAGACGCTCAGGAAGACATGTATCATTTTCTAAAAAAATTAATTTATATATTTTTAATAAATAATGTATTTGTACAGCTCCACTTCTGGGTGGGGATATATTGTGGGAGAAAAAAAAAAAAAAATAATAAACATAATAATAATAAAAAAAAAAATACATAATTTCATTTTCTCATAATGCAAATGGAAACCAAAAAAAGTGTTTCCAGTCACTTGCAAAATTTGTGACTGACTTCTGGAAAGGAGATCATCTAGGCTTGAGACTTTCAAATCATTGGATTCGGACATGTTTTGCAGAAATCCTAAGGAGAGGAGATTCAGTCTCCCTCTCTCAACATCATGTTGACTTGAGATTGACCACTCTCTTACCTCCAAGTTAGTACACACACGTGTACCAATAAAAAAAAAAAAATTGACCCTTAATTTTCCAACTAAGTTTTTGTGTTATTTATTGTGGTCCAACGACATTACCATCTTCTGATATGGGACAAAAAAAACAAATACCAATCCACCATAGAACTCAAAACTATATAAGTTTTAACCAACTATGGCTCCCAGGTTTCAGAAACATGGTAGGAAATAGTTTTATCCAGACTCCAAATAGGACATACACATCTGACACACTTGCATTTACTAAATAATGACACTGCCCCATAATGCAACAGATGTTTCAGTCGAACATATACTCATAAGTTGTCATCATCTCAGTCAAACCCTAACAAAATATCAAGCAAACAATAAAAAAAGAACTCTCAAAACACAAAACCAAACAATATCTTTAAATAAAACTGAAATCAAACTTTATACAAAATTATAAAACTATAAAAACTCCCAAGAAGCTACATAAAACAATATATTTTGAAAACAAAATAAAAAAAAAATGAATAAAAAAACACTTCAGACTTTATAAAGATCCACATTGAAAATAATGCAAACTCTAATAAGCAACTTTTATCAGAAATCAAAATAACCAGCATCTCTAATAACTGATTAAAAAGAAAAAAAAATTTCACCAACTAAATCCAAAACTATCATTGATTCACATATAAGATGAAGCTATATTCAAAATAACCATGATTCAAAACTTTTATCTGGCCTTATATAACCCTATAGTGGTTGATGGGTTGTTAAGCAGAAGAATAACCAAACCAAACATGTGACATAAGTAGTTACAATGTGTGCGCGTCTACATTGTGAGGTTGGATCAAAAATAAATAAAAACTACAAAGTTTTTTAGATGAGCTAGACAAAGGAGATTTCAAGAGGAAAAGGGCCAGAACTACCAGGGATCCTGATTTTAACATGGCAACTTTTAACATGTTCTGTGAAACTAGAGATAATGGCATACCCATATCAGGGACCATTATACATTCCCAGACCGAGAAAATACAACAACTTCATGGTGAAAATGCAGATCCTGAATTCAGCGTATTTGGTGGATTGTTGGGAAGGTGGAAGCAACATCATGACATAGCACAGGATAGTTTTAATAATTGTCTTTTCAAAACTGCCAATATTCAACTCTTAGTATTGAATATGCATTTTGCATGCTTAGCCACTGTGTTACCCATTTTTGTGGATAACTCCATGGACTTGACAAGCTTTGTTTTGATGGTCTAAGCTGGCAATCTGGATATCGCAGCTCACTTTTGATCTAAACTGTCGATAGAAGTTCTGGACCCCAACTACTGCGGTTTATCAGCACCGACCTGTATTTTAATTTTCAATTCTTTTGGAATACGAAAGGAAGAACAAAACTTACCAAACAAATAGAATGGAACTTCTTCCTGCAGATTTTACACTGAATCTTTGGCAACTGGAAATTTGTGCCATGTACAACACAGCAACAAATGGTGCACTCTTCAACACCTTCAAACTTTTTATCAATGTTTCGCTTCCATAATCGCAGACCATCCATAATATTGCCATTCTAAAAAGAGATAAAACAAAAACAGGCGTTTTAGATTCAATATTAGTTTCTTATTTCATTTTTTATTTTTATTATAATTTGATCCTATTTTCATTGTATTTCTATAGTAAAATCATGTACAACACATTTTTTTAGTAAAATATTGATGTTAAATAATAATTATACTTATAGTAGTCATATTCTAGCAGTAACAGATTTTATTAATTTGTAACACTATTTAGCAACGGCAAAATAGACCTGGATTCGGCTGGCACTACGGCCCGACGTTTGATTGATCTCGTCAACCTAAGATCAAATCACAACGTGGGTAGGTTGAATCGAGATCAAAGCAGTTGCTTCGGTGACCAGGCGTTGGAAGCGAGCCAAGTACGACAAGTTGGTACTAGAACCCAACAAGACTTCAACTGATGTCCCAGGGTTAGCCCGTCACATATTGGTGTCGTGACAAAGGACGGCGTCACATTTGGCGTCGTGACCAAAAGACGGGTGTCACAAATTCCTGACCATCGATAATACTTTTGTTTCATTTTTAATACACAATATACAGTGTTTAAACAAATTCTAAGCCCCAAATTGTAAAATCTGTTAATTTAAATCACCAAATTTTATTTCTTTCCTACTTCAGAAATATTGTCAGTGTTGACTACAACTAAGTTAGGGAGTAATAGATTAGTGGGAAATACAGCAGGAAGCATTTACAAAAGAAATAAAAAATCCCAAACTATGCCCATGTATACAAAGTCCAAATGAAATTGGCACTAAAATACAATCATGTCTATTTAATTCCCAGATATTGCTGAGAAGTTCATAGCCCAACCCATTTTCCAAATCAGACCAAATATCAGAATTTATTTTGCAATTCTTTCTTTTCAGCAGCCCCTTTTATATGTGATTATTAGAATGAATGAAAACTTTTAATGAATTTATCTAATAACTCCTACCAGCCAGTGACACAAGACAAACAGCCAAATGAAATGACATTTTTAAATGCAATATCTCTTCAAGTAGTAGGTGACCATGGCTTTCTGCAGATTCCATTTCTTTATTATCTGGGAATTGCTGACATCTTTGGAAAGATATTGGAGTGGATTTCTATTGCCTTTTCCATAGTTTTGAATCCAGAGTTGTCTTTCTCAATACAGGATGTATGTGATCATGGCTCTTCACAGATTTCATTTCTTCATCTGGGAATTGCCATGCCTTCTTGGGAAAGATAGTGAAGGGGGATTCCTATTGCCTTTTCCATGGTTTAGAATTCCTTCTAGACTGGCTGCCATCCAAGGCAGGAGAGCCTCTCCTACTATTTCACACATAGCTAAATTGTTTAAAACACAATCCAGCAATATGAGAGCCTTACATAAATCATACAGATATATAAAATGCCTGAAAGAAATTAAACTCATGCATTTTGCTGAAAGTGTAACTTACCTGGTGTTGAAGGAAAAGGTTTAATTGGAGCAACCATTTTTTTGATATGGAGTTGGAAATACCTTTCCTCTGTTCACTCCGGACACTAATGCTGCCCAATGGATAATTGTCAGGGAGGGCAATAACCATCTCAATGCTAACATCGTCCATTGTGTATACAGCAACAATTTCCCTACTTGTACAACGGGCCCGGATCTTAAAATAAAAAAAAAGAAAGTAATGAGCAAAGTGTACATCTCTGCACTCAGCTTGCAAATCAATGATAAACATTTTCTACAAAGGACTTCCCATGTTTAAAACTTATTAAACTGAAACAACTCTGTAAAAGGAATTTATTTACATTCTATATATATATATATATATATATATATATATATATATAATATAGGCTCTGCTGTTGTATTGAGCACTGTTTTTTTTTTTAAATAAAAGCAAAAATACTAAAGAACTTTGGATTATTAACCTAACGGTTCTTTCCTATTTTTCTATATATTCACACACACACACACACACACACACACACACACAATGTTGATGTCGGAGTAAACAGACGTGTTTTTTTCATGGCTTTTAGAAAGTGATGTTAAGGAAAGTCTTGGTTATTTTTATTTTAATCATACATTATTCTTATATTTTCTTGTTTATTATAATATTTAGTTATGTTATTCATTTACAGTATTTAATATACATATTTTATACTTTTTATACATGATTGTCTATCTTTAGTTGTGGTATACAATGATTTTTCTTTTTTCTTTAAAACAATTGTTGTTTCGCAAGTAAAATTTCTTGCTAAGAGTTATATATATTGAGAACATTTAATGTATTGTATTTGTTAGACTAATTATATATCTGCATGAATAATTTTAATCTATTTATATCTAAGCATAACATTTATTTATCTGTTGTTGCTTTTACGAAAGTGGTTGTAATTTTCGGAATTAGAGGAAAGCATTTTTGTAATGTTTATTTTGTTTATCTTTGACTAGTGGCTCATTATCGCCAATTTCTTTTATCTATTATTAGTTATATTCAAAGATTCTTTTACAACATTTAGTATGAATTTTAATTCTGTACATTTTCTTATTTATTAATTAACATAATTTCAATTTTATTGAAAACGTGTTCCCAGTTATAACGTTATTTTGTTTCATTTTTACTACTATTCAATTTGTTTTATTATTTATCTTTCAAATTTTTTTTAAACAACAATAACAGTAATAAAATTTTCTCTTATACTTTATAATAATTTATACTTTGTAGCAATATTGATGATGAACTGTTTACTCCAACATCCAGTGTATGTTCTATGCGTGTAGGTGGCAGTGGGTAGAAGTAGTACCTTTATTACTTGGCTGCTGCTCTTATTAAGATGGACAGGCAACACTGGTCTTCACTCATCCCCTAAATCTCCACATGCCAAACCCTGTAAACTGCTTCAGCAGGCTGGCTAAATCACGTGAAATTACCATTGAAAGGCACTGCACTCTTCTTTGCACTGGTAGTATTGGAGAGGTATAACTCTGTGATAATAAAACCTGAGGGGTGTTGTTCATTGTGTTCATGGCAAATATTTGCACCAACTCCTTGTTATCAGCACTTCCAATAAGTGTGGCTGGTTCTACACAAGCCTTCACCACTCTAAACAAATTTTCTGTGTGGATAGTCTGCAGTTCAGTTCTGCGTTCCTTCTTTGCTATTCCACCTGAGCAACAAGTCCACTGGAGAGAGAGTTAAGGTGACGGGGACAGGTACAGGATTAAAAACTAAGCTGAAAGACACTCATACATCGAGAACAACAGGAGAGTCCATCATCATATATACATATGAGAGAGAGAGAGGTGTGTGTGTGTGTGTGTGTATATATATATATATATATATATATATATATGCAGCATATGTTCATTAAAGCATATTTGGTTGAATAATCTAGACATATATCTATTTATTTTTGTTTTAATCCTCTCAAATTCACAGATCAGTTTCTTAGTGTAGCTACAAAACTGAGTAAGACACTGTAGTTTGGTTATATCTTATTTTCCCAAAGTACTTTCAATCTCATCCAAGATCATCTTCAGGGGTGGATTGCTAAGACAAAAAAAATTCACAATTATCAATTACATTCATACACACACACACACTAAAACGAACCACTTGGATTATCCTTTCCACTTACAGATTTGATATTATCTTTATTGCTCCTTATTAATGTAAGTTGAACTGTATTTTTGTGATGTGTTAAGCTTTTCCTTGATGTATATCATATTGCTCTGTAGTCTATACATTGAGCTCTCTATATATCTTTCTTTTTAATATACAATATTAAAACGAACCACTTGGATTATCCTTTCCACTTACAGATTTTATATATGAAAAATATCAGTTTTTATCCTGATTTTGAAGTTCCAGCCTTCAGGGATTGTGGTTTTAAATGGCATTTCCAATTTTTTAAAAATTTTTTCAATTTGTTCTGCGCTTGTTTCAATCCACTTTTTACTCCATTTTTACATGTGTATTCATGAATTTAACATTCTCTTACACACATACATTCATGAAATTTTGCTTTTGTTTACACCTTTTATCTTTTCCGCTGTAGATCTTCCTTCCAGTTTTAAATCTTTTCTTCAAAATTAAATTAACTTTTTTTGATGGTTTATATAGAAGTTGTTATGCTATATTATTAATTAAATTGTATATTTGTTAATTTTTATTATTAACTAAATCATAACATTTTAGTTAATATTTTTAATTAATATATTATGTTATATTATTATTAAAGTAACAAAGTAAACATTTGTTAATATGTCGGCATCGACCCATTATTTCATTCTTCGTATTTAATAATTTAATTATTAAAAGTTAGTATTGATAATTTTTCTTCCAAAGACAGGCTACAGTTCCTATTGGTAAAAGTGGTTTCAGTTGCTCCTATGTAAATCCTTCCTTCTGTGTTGCTATTATTGGATACAATTGCTTTATATATATTATTAGTTAAACATTTATTATAAAGTGGACAGTTTTTATTTCAACAATTACAATTATTATTGCTATTTTGCAAATGTGTTATAATTGCTATAGTTTTTATTCAAGATTTTTTTGTTTCTTCATTATTTTCTCCATATTATTCATATAACTATGACTGATTTTTACTGTATTTTTGTTAGATAACTATTTTTCTGGAAGTTTTTTTCAATTAATTTAAAGAATATTTTTCATATTTTTGTTTTTATTATATTATTATAAGGAGGGCTAAACCAGATTATTTTCTTTTGTTTTTGTGTGTGTTGTTTTTAGTTATGTATTCTAATTTAGTGAAATAACCACTTTTTCTTAATTCTGATTCATATATTTTTTATTTTCATTAAATATTTTTATATTTCTAGAATTAGTTGCAGTTCTTTTAATAGATATTGGTACATGTTTAAATACATTATGAAGGTGATTTGAATTTTTGTTTATATATGTTGGATTATTATTTGCTAATTATATGGTTTGTATGTATTATTTTTTTTAATTTTATGTCTAGAAAATTTCTATTTTTAGGTTAGATTTTATGTCTATTTTAAATCCTAATTTATTAAATATTTCTATTATTTGTTTCCTTATATTTTCTATTTTTCTCCCATTATAATTCCTTATAATTATTAGACCATCATCTCTATATAAACCTATATCCTCTTTATGAATAATATTTGATAAATTATTTAAGATATATATGCTTGTGATTTCACATGAATTTGTGCCATCATAACTGCCCATTGTTATGTCAAAGTTCTCATTTTTGTTGTTATTTTGTCTTTCTTTATCCATATTTTATTGTTGTAGTATAGTAATGATTTTCTGCAATGATTAATGATATTTAATTCGTCATCTTGAATATTTAAGTATTGGTTTGCTAAATTTAATGTTTTATCTAATATATGCTTAGTAAGAGATGGATAAAAGTCTTTTATATCTAATTGTATAAAAGAGCAATTGTTTTTATTTGTAATACTGTCAAACCAATTAATGGTTTCTTTAGTATTTTTCTTTTGGTTGATATTGAATATTTTTTTTTTTTTAGTCTTGTACATAAATTTTCTATTTTTTTGCTTATTTTTCTGATATTAGTTTTTGTAGGATTTAATAGACTACATGTTGGTTTATTTAAAAAATTGTCTATGTGATCTTTTAATTTAATGAATGGTTCTACTTTCGTTAATTGTTTAATTCTATTATCTAATTTTAGTTTGATTGCTATGTGTTTTGCTTCTTTGTTATTTTCTAATTCATTATTAGTAGTTCTGTAAAACTTATTTACCTTTTTCGATTAATTTTTTATAATTGGTATATTCTATTTCATAGATTGTTCTTGATTTGTCGGCATGAATAAATAATAATTCAACCAAGTGTGTGTGTGTGTGTGTGTGTGTGTGTGAAAACAATAGGAGACAAGATTTTTTTTGATAATAGTATTCTGAAAATGATTGTGGTTAAGAATTTACGGCTCTAGTTATTTGCAGAATTTTCCTTAGAACCTAACTAATAATTATTTGTGGAAATCCTTGTATATTTGCAAAATTGCAAATATCTTCCGCAATTTATTATGGCTTTTTTCATGGCAGTATATATTTTTTTATGCTTTTTAAGTGCTAAATTATTAATAACAACATAATTTACTAATTTTGTAATATAAATACTAACAATAACTCGGCAAAATATGAATATAAAATAAATACAATTGGTTGGAGGTTTGAAAGTACCTAATCTGA
>OZ038496.1:21214684-21684684 GCA_964036315.1 Acanthosepion esculentum | reverse complement strand
TATATACTGGACTCTCTTATTTACAAACTAAAAAATAAAGATAAGAAAGATCCTTCAAATGTTCAACTTAGTGAAACTAAAAGATATCCAATTTAAATCACAAAGAAAAAAATAACAGTTGGAAAATTTGACTTTCAAAAATCTTCAAATGTGCAAATATTGTCTTCACTTTCAGAAAATTTTGTTGGCTCATGACAGACTTACTTTGAATGCTATCAAGAGTGCCTGTTGTGTATTATGCACAAATTTTCTGTCTGGTGCTAATTTTGATTTAGAAAAGTGCAAATTATGATATGAAATATGATACAATTTGAAAATATATTTTTTTAAAAATTACTAAGGCATATAATAAGGACTTAAAAACAGTGCATAACCTACTGAACAAGCTTGGATGGCAGAACAGGGTTTAGGAGAGATAGCCAAAAGACAAAATTTACTAAGAGCTACAAAAGACAGGGTTATTGTGGAGAGACATGATCACCCATGTCCTGAAATGGCATGGAATAGAGAAGAAGTAAAAGCCAAAGTCACTTTATTTGTTGGTTGATTGGTTTATAGAAATATAAACTTGTGAAGCCTTATTTGATTTGAACCACTGAGCTGGAGGTAAAGGTTTTCTTTGTTTATTGTTATTGTTCAATTAGGGCACCATAAAAAATAGTGTTTGTTGAACTAAATCAGATATTAAATTTTAAAAGATTCCTGATTCTATATATATTTTTTTAATCTGAAAAATTAATAATTTTCTCTAAAGATGTAAACCTTGTTTTGATTTTAAATATGTAATTATTTTTGCTTTTCACTTGTACCTATTTTCTGGAATGTGGTTTAAAGATTTATAGAATAGAAAATTTATAAAATATTTAAAAAAAACAAAATTAAATTAGTTTTGTTTTAAAAATTAATGGCAGGAATGATTTTAAAGAAATTGTACATTTCAGCTGAATTGCATTGTCAAAGACAGAGGCCAAGAGGTCAAATTTAGTCTTGTGTTTTTATCTCCGTTTTAGTAAAAGTATGTGTAGAGAAAGGTGCTGAAGCCCTACCCCTAACACTGTGGATGTTGTTGGTAAGTATTTCTAAGAATCATTTACATTTATTTATCTTTACAAATTACATTGATGCATTAAAATGGTTGAAAACAGCAAAAAAATAAATTTAACATTCTTTGAATTTTTATTACATTTTATTTAACAAGAGAACCAAGTGAATATATATACATGCAAAAATCCAAAAAAGTTTATTAATGAAAACTAAAAGCAAATAAAACATTTTCAAAATCTGGAAAAATTAAATTTGATTTCTATTTAACTCTTCAAAAACAATGTCATTTGTTTTATCTATTTAAAAAGTATCTCAATAAATCCAAAAGTGTTCAAGTGACTTAAGAGTTTTGTGTTGAAACACTACTCAGTGTTAGAAGTTTGATAAATCTATTCTTTTTACTATTATTACTACTACTACTACCATTTATTATTATTACTACTACTACCATTTATTATTATTACTACTACTACTACAACAATAACAACATCTGGTCCTGATAAGTATTTCAGCACAAAACTCTTCAGTCATCAAACCAGATAAGTCACTTCAAATTTTACTGATTTATTTAATATTATAGCTCTATTGAGCACTTTTAGCAGGTAATTTTGTGAAGACGTAAGTATATCCATAGCAGTGGAAGTGTGAAGGTGAGTTTTTTGATGAGCAAGCTTTTGTTTTTACCTGATGTGCAAGAAAGTTTCTTCTTAAAAGCAATGTTGGCTGTTGACAGTTCATCTTTTCTGCACTGGTAAGCTGATACCAATGTTTCTGGGATCAAAGAGAAAATATCTTCAAGAAGAACAGTGATCAAGTTGAGGGTCTCCAAATATCGAAGGTAATCAGCTCGAAGCTGAAAAAACAAAACAATAAATTTGAAAACAATTATACAGATCATAAGTTAAAACGAGTAAAAATATCTGCACACGCAGTAGAAAACATTCAAGCTGTGAACAAGAAATAGAAGAGATTGTTGAAAACTTCTTGGCTTAAAACAACTTCCCAAATTTGACCAAATGAAAAGATCATTTTTCTTTTTTGGAAGAGGTTCTTGTTCAAGCCAAGAATTTTCCAGCAACTCCTTGTATTCCAGAAATGATATTTAATATATATGAAGATCTGAAAAGTTTTTGGTATTACCTACCTCCCAAAATCTGATCAAATTTCAGAATTATTTTTTAACCTCTTCTTGATCAGGCTGAGAACTTTTCAGTAACTCCCTCTTATGATAAATGGCTGCTCACTTTCCAAGTACACTTGTTTGCTAATGCAGCTAGCTAATCCCTGTTGCAGACACCTGCTCAGGCACATTTGTGCTTGTTCAACACTCGCAGAACTCACCTGTGGTTTAGATTGCAACTATGCTGAGTGGACCTTAGTTACAGTTTCTGGTAGAGAGTGCATAATCGTGCATGATCAGCTGTTTGAACACCACCAGTAGGCTCAATGACTTGTGACTTTGTGCTAGCACAAATATTGACAGCTTCCAAACAATTTTGTCTGCCCAATTTCATTCACAAGGCTTGTATCAACCCAGGGTCTGGTTTTCAGGCACTTTCTAAAGGTTCTACCTGCTGGGATTGCTTTCCCTGGCTGATAGCATCAAGAAGTCACCTTCCTGACAAATCAACCAGGATGAGATTCAAACCCAGATTTCATGGTCAGAAATATTATTTTATATATATATATATATATATATATATATATGTGTGTGTGTGTGTGTGTGCGTGTATATATATATATATATATATATATGCATGAGTAGCCATCACCTGATAATCATTACTGTGTAAGGCACCAGCTAAGGACTTCCAGTAATATCCTTGGCTTGTCTCCCCATCTCCATCTTCTCACTAGTGAACTTTGAGAAAGAGAGAGGATAGAAAACAGAATATATTGCCGAACTAATCCAGAGATTGGATTAAAGTGGTGAAAGCTTCTGCAAGATCATCCACATTTTTCAGAAATGCTAATAACAAATGATTGGTGCAAAAGTTTGCCACAAACCAAATAAACAACACACCTCAGTATTTTCTTATAAGAGTTTTCCATCTCCTAGACTGGTTGTGTATATAACTATGGAGGCAAAACTACTCCAGTAGCATTAATATGCAGTTAGGCACCAAACCAAGTATTTCTGTCATCACATATTGAACACTAGCTTAAAAGCTATCCTATCAGGTGGCATTTAAGCTAGCTTCTGTGGAGGATTCTTGATTGGGCCTTCATCACAAAAGGTACAGAAGAGTAGATACAATAGGCAACAATAAACTACAGAAGAACTCAAAATTGATCACTGCAAGTTAAACGATAGTACTTCTGTCACCACTTTATATAAAGACAATTTGATGCACATAGGTCAATTGTTTGTACAGAAAGTAATTCTGTACAAACAATTATTTTTATTTCATGGGTGAGTTTCGCTGGGTTTCGCAATTAATTTTCATTATTCCCAAATTTATTTAAAAGTTATAAAAATTGTTATCATACAAAAAAAATCACGTAAAAGAAAAAAAAAAAGAGAAAGAGCAAAAAAGAAAGTGCTGAAACAAAAACAATCACAGTAATGAAAAATTGTGAATCCAAAATTTCAGGATTGCTGGTCCAGATCCAGCCTGGAATGTTTTTTTAATTTGCCCACGGAGTCAGCCTGATTCCAAACTGGTATGATATGTTGGGCTACAGCCTCTAGGAGTAAAGTTGAAAACATGGACAATTTTATTTGAAACACTGTAATTTGAGAACAGTCATTTTTTTCATTTGAACATGATCTATTGAAAGTTAGAGAGTTGTGTCTCTTTAATTGTTTTTATCAGTAAAAGCCAACATGGTGGAATCTGAAAACAGAGCATCACTCTCACATTGGCATTTATTATATAGATGATCTATTGAGAATTGTGTCCCTTTAATTGAAAAAGTGTGACACACTGACATTGGCATTTATTATATAGATATAGTATTACAAGACAGAATACTGAATACCACTCTAACACTACTGAAGCCTTCATGAAGGGTGATGTTCCTTGTCTCATATATGGAACAGTGTGTGGATTTCAAGCTGGCCTTAAAAGTCATTGAAGGTAGAAAAACAAATAGCACATCAAGAGTGGAACATGCTGTTTAACCTTCATATGTCAAAATACGAGTCGATCATATATATAGAATAGTCAAAATATATAAGAACTTTTTTTTAGTCGGAAGAGAATTAATATCTTTCCTATGTTCATTAGTACAAAATGAAAATAAAAACTCAGCTGGAATTGGAACTGTTTGCCAATTTCATTTTTCATGTTGATAATCATTATGCTACCTCACATTTCCAATATAACTATACATTAAAAGATGGAATCCTGAAAATATTAATCGATCTCATAACTTCTGCAAAATACTATAACTTTTAATTAACCCAGTGTAGTAGATAGAATAAGGTGACTAGAGAAAAAGTTCAATGTTGCCCAAATGTTTAAGAGCTCACCTCGCTACTGGCTGTTCTGAGGAAATGAAGCTGAAGTTTCCAGGTAAGCAGATAGCCCAAAGTGCAGTGTGAAGGGGCAAACTGTTTGTCGATGCTTTCACTGGGATCAAGATGCGTTTCAATTCCTTTCCAAGACTTCATCAGAGTTTCCATGAGGATCTCATTTGGTTGCCTAATAAAGAATTCATTAAATCCAGTTGTAAGTATGTCTATAAATTTACACAAATCCAAAATAAAATGGCTTAAAACATTGTACCAGACAGTGCATCAAGGCACATATTTAAATTTTGGAGCATGCTCAGAATATGGAGAAAACATTGCTTTGAAATATAATTATATTTTTTTAAATCCAGTTTATCAACTGGTTATTTCTGTCTGAAAAATATTGCAGATTTTATGTTTGTTTAACTATGAAATTCTCATGCAAACATTTTGTTTGTTTATGCTTAATGACATATCAAACTCTTTGGATCATTTAATTTCCAAATCCAAAAAAATATCATTGTATATGCCTTTTATCGGATGTTGGGGTGAAAGAAACAAACTGTAATTATTAGGGTGTATCAAAAAAATCTTTTTTTTTTATATTACTTTTTACATAAAAGAGTTTATTTATATATATATATATATATATATATATATACACACACCCAAATACAGGGTTGGTACACATGGAATAAAATTCCAATAAACAAAAACACTGATAATACTTATTCAAATTTATAACATAAGGCAATCAAATTTGGGAAAGTTTCCCCTACTGGTGGGGTGTGGTTGGCTTTTGAACTAATAAATTAATTTCTTTTCCATTCAATATCATCACTTGATAAAACACCAGCAGTGCTAAAACAGAATTGCAACTTTTGTAGTGATCTTATAACATGTATATTTTATAAATTTGAATATATATATATATATATATATATATATATATATATATATATATATATATATATATATATATTATATATATATGGTATGTGCACTCATTGCTTTAAACCATCTTTATATACACCGTAATTCCCCATGTATAATACACCTTCATCCATAATATGCACTCCTAAAATTGTGCGAAAAGTGTGAGAAAATGCTTCTACTCACACATAATATGCACCCTTGTTTGGTAATTAAACACTATAAATTGTACTTCTCCAATTTCATGATGGCCAACGATTCCTATTCTTATTTTTTTTTAAATGGTTTTAAACATAGAATAATATTATTCTAATTTAGTTTTATGATAATTCTTATTTTATTTTGCAGCAATTTTTTAAAAATGTTTTGTAGCTGTGCATAATATGCACCCCTGATTTTGCTTATTATTTTTTAGAAAAAAATGCGTATTATATATGGGGAATTACGTGTGTGTGTGTTTATATACATTTTAAAATGCTATCTCCAATGGTAAAAGAAATTTTATTTAATGTAGATTGTTTCTTTAGCTTTGAGTACTTTGAGATTCTCTCTACAGTAAGTGCTCTATAGTATTTTGGTATTATCTATTAATATTTGTCTTACATTAATAGTCATATTTTAGTTGTTTGTGATATGATGATTATGCAAAAATTACATTAAATTTCAAGTTAACCTACGAGAGAGTTATGTGCTTGTGATGATCAGTGTAAGAATTTAATGTTTTCTTGATTATTGGTACTGGGAATGTAATCACCTAAAGAACACAAGAATATGTAAATAATATTGTTTTACCAAGAGGGAATGTTTTTTAAATCATTAATATATTTTAATAATAAAAGAAATCATTATTTACATATTACATGATCTATTTACAAAATCGCATATAAATCTATTATCTATGAATATTTGTCTTACCTTAATAGTTGTATTTTAGTTGCAATATGATTATTTACAAATTGTGTTAAATTTCAATAAGTGACAAATTAACGCATGAGAGAGGTGCTTGCGATGATCAGTATAAGAATTTCATGCTTTCTTGATTATTGGTAAAGAACACAAGAATATGTAATATTGTTTTACAAAGAGGGGATTTTTAAAAAAAGTTCTAACTAAATTAATTTAGATGTTTTCAACTTTTTATAATAACTGATAAATCTAAGGTATTTATTACAATCATTAAGTGATATGTACTGATCAGTCACTACCCTTAAAATACTTATACTAGTTTTGGACAGTACAGTATGATATGGCTTTCATTCCCTAAATTCTGTGAGCAGCTTCAACAGCTTTTAGTCCTTGCTCATAACAATGTCTGATAACTGCCATTATATCAATATTCATTTTCCATTATAACATCTGAAGCAAACGTTACAGCTGGATTAAATTGATAATGATTTGATTTATATTATAATAATAAGAACATAGTGGAGGGACAGAATCTTTAGATGTCGACATGAAAAAAACTTTTTTAATAGACCTATAATCCTTTAGCATTCAACCGGCCATGTAAGTATTGGGCCTTAATGGTCAACCCACTGTAACGTGCTCCATGTATATTCTGCCATAATATGATATCATCACAAATAATGCAGGAAGTCACACAAATAGTGAGGCTTTAGCCACAAAGAGTGAGGCTTTGAGGGCCAATATTTATGAGGCGGGTTTGATCATGTTGAATGATAATGACTTAAATCATCATAGCTAAGAGACAAAGAAAGCAGACTAAAAAGAATCACATACCTGCCATTTTCATCATCATCTTCAAAATGGGGATATTTCACAGCAGTTGCTTCAGCAGCTAAGTTTGGTTCACTATCTACAGTGCTAAAAAAAGGACATTTAATAATTTGAAGATTATCCAAGAATAACAATAACAGTCACATGTATATTGTTATAGTGTGGCCATCAAAAGCAAGCAGTTAAAATACAATGAAATAAATGGCATGAGATCTGATCTTGCCCTTCTTAAACATGCCTACTTTCAGAAGTTTCTTTTTTAAAATCGCAACTCTGAGACAGTCATTCCATGGTTGTTAATATGTAACATGGAACAGGAATAAAATTTGATATTCTGAGAACTGTAATTAAAAACAAAAACAAAACAAACTCAGAAGCAATATAAAGGAAATACAACTCATAAAATTAATAATCATTTACAATCCTGATTTATAAGCCAGTATCTAATTCAAGGATATGTGTGTCACTTAATGGCTATAAGCATAGAAAATGGAATCAGCAGGCTTTATAATAGATTTACACACAAAAGCACCCTTACCTAGCTGACCTAGTCATAGTTGAAAAAACCCGTTTTTTTTTTTGCAGGGGGTATCCAGGAAGCATTACCTCACCTATGGCACTTCTCTCCATAGTCACCATAGAGTAATTTATATTAAAATTTATTATGATAGAAGATATGGTACTGGGTGAGTCTAATTTGAAAATTAAAAATTAAAATGATTACTCAATACATTATATGCAAATTTAATAAAAATGAAATTATGAAAACGAGACAAGTTGCCATGACCCTCATTAACATCACCAATATATTCTGAGGAGCAAATTCAAATGTATTTACTTCTAAATTTCCCTGCCAAACAAAAGTTACTTGCATGCAAAGAGAGTCAGCATAAGAAAGCAATTAGGTCAAGGATTCTTCCCTATTACTTGCATTTTTGTTGGTACTCTTGCATTGAATACTTGGCAATAAAAATGTAGGTTATGCTTTCATCAAGAACAAACACATGCAAGGAAAATAGCTAACTCAGACACAGATTCTCATTCCTCTTCCTGCAGGACAAAAGCTCAGACCATAAAACTATCAACAGCTGCCCGGATGAAAACATTTTTCAAAATTGGTATCACACTTTTGTCTTTTTCCTTTCTTTTCCCTCAGCCAATATACACACAATTCAGTGCTTTTTTTCGCAACTGAGAATGTTAGTCTTTACCACAATTATGTAACCCCACACTACCTGCCTCATGCTGCTTGTAGAGAAAATGAACAACTAATTCTGCTTACCCAAGAGTTGCTATGAAAAACTCAGCATAACACCCTGACAATCTATTATTTTTTTTAATCTTTTCACCCCAAGCAAGGCAATAAAGCCACAAGGGGTTACTGAGTGTGAAAGAATATTAGAAAAAGAAAAACATTACTGAGTGTGAACAATAAAAGAACAGGAATTAAGAAGACGCTAGATAACAATTGACACTGGATTTAAATTTTTGAAGATGAAAGTCGACTGGAAAGCAAAAAGCTGGAAGAGAGTTCCACAAGCAAGAAGTGCAAGAAAAGAAACAGCTAACAGAACTTAGTTATATCTAGTCATTTCAACTGTAAAATGATGAGACCTTACTGCCAATCTAGTATTCATAAAGTTTAGGTAACAGAGGAAGTGCCTCAGAATAATTACCATGAAAGTATTCATAGTAAAGGCACAGGAAGTTAAATTACGGAGGTGGGAAAGTGACTGAAGCCAAGATGCCAGGTCAGGACCAATAACATTGTAGATTCTTTGCATTTCATCAAGAATCTCTAAATATATAACAGAAATACCAGACCATGTGTGGCAGCAATAGCCAAAGCATGGGTAAATGGTAAAGTTATAAATACGTAAGATAGATTCTGGTGTGAAAAATTGTTTAGTATGACAGTGAACCAACATTTCTTTCAGCAGACCTAGCAATCATTTCATTATAATCTTTCCATTTCATGTCAGCAGAAAACATTAGCCCAAAAAGGTGCAATCAGTCACTCTCCTAGAGGTTAGCATCAGCCATGCTAACAGAAGGCAGAAAGGGATCTGACGATTAATAGAGAGCAGGTTCAAGTTGGAGGCGTTAAAATTAACAGGCCTTTCTTTGACAGTAGATTGTAGGTCATTTTGGAGATCAGCTGCCAATTTGGCATCAAACTGATCAGACACTATTAATACCATTATTAAGACAGGTGTAAATAAAAATTTGATAAACCATAAAACGGAGACAAAAAAATCTATGAAAGAAATACTAAGTATTATTATTAGTGGAAAAAAAAGTAAATTAACTGAATTTGTACACTTACTTTAGATTTTCCAATTTCTTAACACAGATGTCTTCTGTCAGTGATACAGTGGATACTTTGGAACTTTCTAAGCTGTGTAAATCATTAATGATCCTGAAATAACAGAGATACAATTAGAATTGAAAATAATATCAGTTTCTGATATGGATATTAACATTTTCAAATTAGATAATTATAATATATATATATATATATATATAATTATCTTCTTGGAAACAGTTTAAACTGACACCTTTTTTTGAAACCATTTTATTTAAAGTTCATAATAAAGTAATGAAAAGATGAAACAAAATTCATGAAAGTTATAACAAATGGACAAAAGAAGGTATTTGATTTTTTTAAAAATAACTATGAAAATTAGTTTTATCTATGCAATTAAGAATAAAAAGAAATTATTATTTACATATTGCATGATCTATTTACAAAATTACATATAAATCTATTATCTAATATTTGTCTTATGTTAGTCATATTTTAGTTGTTTGCAATATGATGATTATGCATAAATTGTATTAAATTTCAATAAGTGACAAATTAACCCATGAGAGTTATGTGCTTGCGATGATCAGTATAAGAATTTCATGCTTTCTTGATTATTGGTATTGGAATGCAATCCCTTAAAGAACACAAGAATATGTAAATAATGTTTTACAAAGAGGGGATATTTTTAAAGTTCTAACTAAATTAGTTTAGATATTTTCAACTTTTTATAATAACTGATAAATCTAAGGTATTTATTGCAATCATTAAGTGATATGTACTGATCAGTCACTACCCATAAAATACTTATACTAGTTTTGGACAGTACAGTATGATATGGCTTTCATTTCCTAAATTCTGTGAGCAGCTTCAACAGATTTTAGTCCTTGCTCATAACAATGCCTGATAACTGCCATTGTCTCAATATTCATTTTCTATTATAGCATCTGAAGCAAACGTTACAAACATTAATATGTGACATTAAGTAAAGTAAAGAATTGTAGAAATTACTATTTAAAAATACAGTAATGTCATTTAATAAAAAGATTATTACTCTAACTATACACTTGTCAGATTTTATTATCCAAGTCAATGTTTTCAAATAAAGTTGGCATTAACCAAATGATATTGGCAAAATTTACAGGATATACTTATATGATAAATATACAATCTGAATTTCAGTGTATAAGATCTTTTTTATTAGAAATATTTACAATAACTTAAATGTTTCTAAAGTTTATTATTCTGTTTGAAGGTTGTTATTGTAAATAACTATAATAGTATAATGATGTTTATTTTTTTAATTTCAGATAAATAAAGATTGCAATGGGTCATAAGAGAGATATAACCTCAAATACAATATATTATAGTTATTGAATAAGAGCACAACAATGGAAAAAGTTGAACAGAGTTATATTCACTTTCAAACGAAGTTATGAATCCTTCAACCTCCATCTACAGGTTAAATAGCAAGACAGATTAGGCTTTCTAGCTATGGTTGGCAACCAGTCTAGAAGAAGACAACTCTGAATCAAAGCTGGATGTAGCCATGGCAAAGTGCATATAAGTGCTGAAAAGATTATTGAGTGCATAATTATCAGTGGCGCAAGATCTTAAATGAGGTTGAATAATAGAAATGGATATTGCAGAACTTTCAGGAAATAATTATATTTATATAATAAATATACCCTGAGAATTATATATTTTTATATCTTTTTTATTAGAAATATTTACAAGAAATTATTTAGTTGTGTGAGATTTTATTATACAACCTATTTTTTAATTTCAGGTAAATAAAGATTGCAATGGGTCATAAAGATACAACCTCAAATACAAAATATTGTATAGTTATTGAATGATGGGAGCACAACAATGAGTTGTACAGAGATCAGAGAACAAAAAGGGAAACTGATAACATTGGCAAGATAAGAACGGGGGAAAATGGGTTGAAGAATTTCACAAAAAGAGATTTGAAAAAAATAAAAATGTGAAATAAGCAAGACTGGTGGACTGATCATCAAGAAAATATTTGAAGAAACTAGCATTGTGAACAGAAACAGAGAGAAATGATGCAGAATATTAAGAATATTGGCTAAAGACATGGAAGAAAAACTACTTTTTAAATAAACATCAAAGAGAAATGTGTAACAGGTACATAAGGTAAAGTACATGAAAAATTATTTTCCATAGTAATTTTTACTGATGAATGTAGAGCTACATTGGATGAACCTGATGATAGGGTTCCTAATGGAAACAGTCAACTTACATTACTTAAAAGACAACAGGAGTAGGTGCAGTAAGGTTTTCAGCATAAAGAATATATTCACACAAAACTTCTTCATATTCTTCAAATAATATTACCCAGCTTGCCAAAAAAAGTTTCAAAGAGAAACCAAATAAATAAAATGCCTTTCAACCTTTCCAGATATTAATGAAAGAGAAAATTTGAGGTACATCATTGAGTGATGTATATGAGAATGGAAAATAATATTCAAGCAAAGAAGATTTCTGGGAAGCAAAAAAAAATATTGCATGTAAAAACAGTAAAAAAATTAAAATCAATGTTTGAAAGAATAGTGAAGGATATAGAATGTAAAAGAGCCCATATTAATATATTAAAATAATAATTTATTCAGTTATATGGGATAGTGTGTTAATCAAATGTGTTTCTGAAGCTTATATCTTTTGGTTGTATTTATAAATAAAAAATTTATGTTGCACTTTGTATAATAAAACCTGACACCCCTCCAAAAGAAGTTATCAATATTTTTTAATAAGGAGCTGAAATTCTTACAATATATTGCTCATATAAGTATATCTTGAAAAGTTTACCAACACCAGTTAGTTAAGACCAATTTTATCATGAAAACAGACTTGCAAAATAAAATCTGACATAGTGTAAGACAAGAATGAAAACTGCAGAGTAGAGAAAACTGGTTAGTGAAGAAAATAAAAATACTGAAAGACATCATACTTGTTAAGAATGTGGTAGGCTGCTATTTGGATGCAATAAACTCTGGACAGCAACATGGGACAAAAATGATGTAAAATAGTTTCAATTTGACAAGTAGGACTGCTTTCAGCTCCTGTAGATTCCAATTGTAGGGACATTAGCTGGTCTTTAGGACAACAGGTCACAGCTTCACCCATCCAGGCAAGGAGGTGCTCTTGGGACCTACTGACATCACTTGACATCAAACTCTCTATTGGAAAAAATATTTGAATAAAGGAATGTTACAAATATACAAAGAGATGTTGAAAAGTTCTTAGTCTAACCCATGTCCTAAAATCTGACCAAATATCAGACTTTTTTTTTTTCGAAATCCCTTCTGGGTCAGAGTGAGAATTTTTCAGCATCCCTTCACAGTAAAAGATATCCCAATTATATTTGTAACTCAACAATTACTCCCAATGTAACCTAACAAATCTTGCTGTAGGAAGTATTTTTTTTTTTTTTAGTGAATACCCATGCTTGAGTGCACAGACGGGTAGACTAATAAAGACTGTTTAAAAAAATGGGGCAATTACTCAAACACAAGTATTCACTAAAACATTTGAAGTAATAAAAATAAATTCTTCACAAAAAGAGATTTGAGAAAAATTAAAATGCGGAATAAGTAAGACAGATGGAGTGACCATCATATATGATTAATACAAATATAAAATCTGTCACTTAGCTGATTGATATTATATTCCGCACCTCGACTCCAAAGTTTCATAGACAAACTTTTTTGTAATCATTTGGTCCACTCCTCAGGAGGTTTTAGCAATTGACTGCTGACTTTCTCATTTTCATTATTTTTATGTTAAGTTAAAAAAATAATTTATAATATATACTGTATTTGCCTTAGACCCTCACATGATGCCCCCCTCCTGCCCTATTTTACAAAAATATTTTGTGGAAAAGGTTTTTTAGTATGTTTCATCAAATATTTATTGAAATATATTTTAAAGTGGTTTTGTAGGGGAAAATGCCTGATTTTGTGCTTGCAAATGCAATATTGTAACAGTAGACGGGAATAAAATATGAACTCTCATATTGTGACTTTAACCTTCAAAGGAAACTAAATTAAATTTTTCAAAAGAGAAAAGAAATACTCGAACATTTGTATCAATGAGTACTCGTACATATAAACAACGCAAACAAATATAAAGCAATCAGTAAAGTAAAATAAATATAAAGCAATCAGTAAAGTAAAATAAATATGAATGAATTCTTATAGATAATTTCAGTAGATGCAAACAAAGCAAAATATTTCACTGAATATTACCAGTATCAAGCAATCAAGGAAAAAACTGAAACTAGTATTTCAGCAAACAGTACATAATAAATACTGAGCACCTGCCCTATTACCATATGTTTTTGCCTTTTCTATTACATTTAGCTTAAACCTAATGGTATAGAAGACCATTTTTGTTTTTTTAAGTCATGGGTCTGAAGTCTGTATCAAATAAAATATGGGAATACTATACACAAATTTTCTTTTTATGTGTTCTTTATATTTTGGTCATAAGAATCATCATACAGGATATGAAACATAATCCTGGTTGTGATATTTTGTGGTACTATGGTTGCATGCCACTGCTAGTAATACAATCAGTCTCCAATCTATGCAATATTTCATTACTTTCATACAGTAATTCTCTACATTTATCCCTTAAAACCATGAAGACCTTAGCGGTTACATTCACCTATGATATACTGGTAAGCAATGTCATGACAAAATGAAAGTGTATACTGCTGTTAATATAGCAATGATACTCATAACAGTGTAGTATATATGTCTTATTGGAAGCTTATAAAATATGATACATGTAAGTTTTAGCAGTCTTTCAAAACACCATAAATACAATATGGTAATTTAAGACAAAAATCAATAATTTTACTTTTGACGGTACGTTAATTTGGACCTAGGTGTTTGAGAACACTGCCGCTTTTGCTGACATCCACTCATAGCAAATGGCTGAAAGGCGACTGAAATTTGTTAACATAACTTTCGTGTTTCTAGGACCATTTTTTGTTCTAGATACGGTAATAAACAAATGTTTTTTAAAGGCAACACATAATGACATACCATATATCTTGTGTGGGTTATGTATTCTAAGTTAAGAGTGAGAATAAGATGATGTGAATTTCTCTCTTAATTGCTGATGTACCAAAACCAATTTGGCATAGGTTTTTTGCTAACAGACTGATGATTTGGCTTATTTACAATAATTTATTATTACTAACAATTTTTATGCCTAATTATATATATATATATATATATATATATATGTGCGTGTGTGTGTGTTGAACAAACAAAACCATATTTTTTCCTTTAAGGTAACTTTTTTGGCCAACAGCTCATCAGAAAAATCATTGGCAACCTAATAAATGGTACTTTAGTTGTAGTTCATTGTTTCTTCCTAGGCTGTTTGTCACTTTGTAAATTTTGTTAATATTCTATTTAGGTTGCTTCTGATTAGGTGTTGACTGAAAAGGTTACTTTAAAGGAAAAAATGCAGTTTTGTTTCTTCAAAACAATTTACAAGCTCTATTGATATAAGTTTTGTTTTATATATATATATATATATATATATATATATATATATATATATATGGCATGAAGATGATGAGAGAAAGAAAAATTTTTTTTCTCTTCTTTTTATATCAAAGATGCATTTTGCCAGAGAAAGAGTAGGCTCTGTTAGGATCTGTAGATTTTTAAACCAGCTGACTCCAAGTAGATCCTTGTCCTTCTCTCTACCAACTCATATACTGCATTGTGCTATTATTTTTGCGATAATCGGTGAAATAACGTATGGCCCAGGTCTAGGATTCACTCTTGAGAGTTGTGAGATTAGTGCACTTTCAATGCATTTTCTTCTCAGTGAATCCTGATCAGACTGGTATTTTTTAAAATCAAGACTGTAGTCAAATGTATTATGGTGAACCACCAGTGCATTTAGATTGTTGCTTACAGAAGATATCTGTGGTGTTCATATAATCTTTTTTTTGAGGTTTCTGGATGTTTCACTGATGTACATCAATGGGCATTTTGTGCAGTCTATTTTGTATATTCCTGCCTCTGTTCTGTTAGTGTTGTTATCTACTTTGGTGCTGACTATCACTTATTGTTTTAGAGGTGGTGTTGATGAATTTTATGTTAAGGTTGGGCAAGTTTTATTCCTTGGTGGCTGTTATGAATTTAGTAGGTAGAATTGTGTTTTTGATTTTGCTATAGTTGTTGGGATTATTATTTGTATTTTTCTTCTGTGGATTTTGTAGGCTTTGCATTTGGCACTGTGCAGGAAATAATTTGAATATTGCAGGAGTCTGAAGGTGTTTTCGATGTATTTCTCTTCTTTAGGCATGAATTGGGGGCTACAGATTCTATGGGCTCTTAAATAAAAGCCTATGATCACTCTGGATTTTTTATTGCTGTGGTAGGAGTAAAAGTGTTGTTGGTTTTCAATAAACCTTCAGTTGAATATCCTTGTGTGTGCATATTAACATGATGTCAAGATATGGTAAGGTGTAGTTTTGTTGTTTCATAGCTGAATCTGATTGTGCGTTCTATACTGTTTGGTCAATCAACAAGTTCTCGTAGTGGTGTGTTATGTGGGTGTATTAATAGGACATTGTCAATATAATGGAAATATGTTGCGTTTTTTGGGAGAATACTCTAAAAGGGTTGGTCAGATTCTAAAAATTCTAGGAAGAAGCATGCCAGTACTCCACTGAGCAGTGAGCCCAAATTTTTGTCTATAAAAATTCCCGTTGAAAGAGAGATAGCATTGGTTTGTAATGAGACAACAAATTCTTATAATACATAGCATATACTGGAGTTGTCTCCCTTGCTAGTAGCATTGCTAATGCAGAATAAATAAGCATCAAAAACAGTTACAAAAAACTGTGTATTATAATGTTTCAACCTGTATTCAGTTGCTGCTAATATGAAGAGACATGGTTTTGATCATTATATCAGATATTCTACTGAGGATAAAGTTAGTGTATGAAGCTACAGTAAGCATTCAGTATGATACAGTATAACAGTTTTGAAGACCTGTTTTAAGCAGAACTTCCCTCGTCATAGATCTCCCAAAATTTTTTCATATCTGCACAGTTTTGTATCCAAACATAAACAAAGCAATTTTTCTAAAGAAAGTAATGGATTTTTATTAATCCAACAAATTTTTTATCACTTTAATTGTTATTTTTAGTGGATACTCTTATTTGAGTAGATGCTTTGTTTATTTATTAAGAAGTATATTTATTCTCATCTACCATCCTGAATGTTTGAGAAACATTATTAAAGAAAAATTTGCACTCTCCAGCAGGATTTGAACCTGCATCTCTCAGGGCAGAGTTAGATCTGGTACGCTCTAACCAACTGAGCTACAAAAACCAGCTGATCAGGCAAGGCTGATACAAGTTTCATTTTTTTTTCATATCAGCACAATTTCATATCTAAATGTAAACAAAGAAAAAGAATGTAATGGATTTTTATTAATCCAACAAATTTATGTTTGGATATGAAATGTGCAGATATGAAAAAATTTCAGGAGATCTATAATGAGGGAAGTTTTGCTTAAAGTCACAATTTTGGCCCTGCCTGATCAGCTGGTTCTCTGTAGTAAGACTAGTTTTGTGAATATTACTTCAATTAGGAATATTGGAAAAGTCCAGTATGGGATTTAATTTATTTATTATTTTATATTTTTACAATGATGTTCACTCTGTATAAGGTCAAAGAGCCACTTGAGGTAGAGGATTACAGAGTAAAAGACAGAGTTTATGGAGATATGTGGGGAAGATATACTCTAGACTCTAGACTTGAACAGGCCAAGATTGTAGTGATTGAGGAAGAATCCTCAATGTTCTGTGAGAGGCTGCTGCTCAAGTGGAACTTGCATCTCACCAATGGAATATAAAGGGAATGACGGTGGTTTGCAACAATGTGCATAGCATGTCAGGTCTTAGCCATGAATGTCAGAACTGGAGGAACTAAGGAATGTAGTTCATCTGAGCACTTTCCACAGAAATAGTGATTGAGTAGCGAGAGGCTCACAGCATTTCATCTGTAGGAAAGGGATTGTAGGGGAGAAAATAATTTGTCACCCACAAGGATGCAGAGATCTTTCTAGACTATTAAGACAGGAAAGTGAAGACTGGGCAGCTCCTGCCCATATACAGCAGTAGTACTCCATTTTTAATCTGATTGGGTTCTTTTAAAGGTATAGGATAGCAGGAGGAGTCAGGTATTTACTTGAGTGGTACAGGGAATTTTTCCAGCATCTTTAGTGTTGGATCATATGTATGAGTTCCACTTTAAGTCCGGGTTAAGTTTAAGTTCCAATAGGTGTTCAAGGCATGCAGCCTCCCCTAGAGAGCACCTGCTCATTGTGATTGGATGCAAATTCAGTGGTGATAATATGACTTCCTGATAAACTAAAATCTCTAAGTCATTACTAAGAAGAAAAAAAAATGATAACATCTAATTATTAGTCAAAAATTTAATGATTAAAAGGTCGTTTTTAACCTGTGGATGATATCAATACACTGTTTATCAATACCAGTTTTTAACATTTTTTGCTCCTGTCTACTGTAACCCAATCCAAAATAGTTGTCCGAATCTTTGGAGAACATCCGTGACTCTATAATAGCTATGTTTTGACTACAGTATAATATCTAGGCACTCTATAATGCGAAAGAGTATCTAAAGCCTAATTATAATTTATGATACAATTTTCTTACCTGCTAACTGGACATAAATATGAAGAAGAAGATTATATACTGTCTGGCTGAAGAACTCATTCCACTCAGAAATTGCTTCTTCTGGTAGGTCTGCACTTGTCTCATAGGTATGTGCTACTTGAGAGAGCAACTTGGAGATATTTACTGTAAATATGTGGACAGCCAAAGAAGAACTAATGCCATCCTTGCTTTCATAAACACTCTAAAGAAAAAAAAAGAAATAGAATTTGCTGAAATATCTTCATAAAATTGGTTTGGGTACATAATTATAAAACTAAGAACAATGTTATCTAATACATACACTCACGATGCCAAGAAAAAGTATCAAAACCAACAAAGTTCTGAATATACCTTCAGTATCCCACTAACTTTGCTATCTACATAGGTTTGTTAATCAACATTCTACAGTAAGTATTCATGCATATCTATATTTAAAAGTTGATAATACATATGTCTTCTCGGAATTGTTGTCCATTTAGCAATTATGCTACCCAAAATCATTATCTAGTCAATTGCTTCTCAACCTTTTTTTTAATTCAAGGTGCATTTGTAGAATAACTAAAACTCTGGTGCACACTTTAAATTTTAATAAAGAAGAATTAGTAATGAAATTTGAAAATATCAAATTTTGGTTTAGCATTTCCAAAGAAGGTTAGCAGTACAGTTTTCATTTAAAGGGATTTATGATGAATCTGCTATTTTTTTAGATAGGCCGATAATGACAGATGGGAAGGCAATGGAACTTGTGGAAAGCAAAAGGGAAAGGATTATCTAATCCTTAAAGATTAAGGAATTTAGCATCCAGTTTAAAATATCAAATGACAAAGACTTTACTTAGACATGAAAGCCATGTTTGGTGTCAATAGATTTTTAAAAACAGACTTTTTAAATTTAAAAAAAAAATTCATAAATTACTCTTCTGTTAACTTGTAGTGTGCTGAGAAACGCAGATCTAGTCTAATGATAATTGTGAAATATAATTATTTTCAGAAGAGTACTAAGAATAAGACATTTTGTTTGACAGACAAGACTTCAATTCTCCACAAATTTGAATCAATCCTTTTATTTTCCATGTGTGCATATGAAAAATATAAACCTAAATAAATCCCTAACAAAGAGGAAAAGTTATTGTTCATATTGACTTAAATGAAATGGAAGATTGTTTTAAAAGTCTAATGATTCATATTATGGACAGTTATATGAAAGCTCTTTCTCAAATGATGATAACCATTATTTCAAATTAAGCTCAAAGTAACTATACTAACTTGATTTGTCTCAGACAAAGAAATACAAATAGGTGTACCATTACCATTTTAAAACCAACACATTTAAAAAAAAAAATAAAAATAAAAAAAAAGAAATAAAAATCTTTCTTTATTAACATCCTGAAAATAGTAGGAATGGCAAGTGCTTTCTTTAGGAATGCAAAACACAGGACAAAATTGATTGATTTGTTTTTTTATGGTTTACCAACCTTTTGCAGGTTATCTAAAGCCAGAAAATATTTTTAGATTGTAAGAATTTTTTGGAGGTAATAATAATTTACTATTAAAAATTTTACTAATTAATCCATAGTTGGATAGAAGAGTTAGTTCATGCCTTTCCCAAAGGTATTTGCATGTAAGTGAATCTAATGAACCTGATTGTAATTAGAACTCGGCTCTCTAAGTTTCAATTTTGAGCTATTATCCATTACACCCACCCATACATCCAAGCTTACAGCATCAAGTAATCCCAAGCAGTCACCCATTTAGGTATGACCTGGCTCAACATTACTTAACTTTGGTGATTGTATAAGAACTGGTGTTTTGATGTAATATGGCTGTAAGCCTACGGGACAAGAAAGCAGGCTTATTTATATTAATATGTTAAAATGTGTATGTATGTATGTTTCACATATCACAACTGAACAAAGTTCCAGTTGAAAAACGTTTTCAGACAAGAGCTCTAACAAATTGTATTATGGAGCCTTTCAGATAAAAGGGGAATCACTCACTTTTTTATAAATAGACTCTTCTTCCAAGACTAAATAAACGAGTTGTATTTTTCTACCTCAGTCAGTCTTTCTTCAATTGCCTTGTAAATCTATGCTACTGTAGATGAGAAACTATCTCCTTGCTAATATTCTTCTTGAAAAGTGCCGTTTGTATCTTAAACTGATAGCAGATTCTTTTAGGGCAGGCATGTCAAATATGCAGCCCGCAGGCAGCTTTTTACAAGCACACCTGCAGCCCAAATTGCAGTTTTTGTAATTTAGAAATTACAGTGTTTAAGAAAATAAATCATATGCTTTTTACATCTTGATTTATTTTAATAGAATACCATTTACTGAATAAATTTATTTTAAATAATTTTAATAGTATCAACAAAGTTAGTACAGTACTAAGCTACTATTTAAAAAATTGTAGCAAATTGGTGGCTGAGAAAAATAACACAGGAACAAATTCTCTCTTGTAGCCATGCCACTAGTCATCACAACGTGAAAACAATATGGCAGCTCATATTACAGTTGTAAACAGAAAACTTTCTTTCAAAATTTCAAAAGGTTTTGCTTTTAAAGGTGAAATGTCAGCCAAAAATGTTTTAGAGGCATTATCAAAATTGCTTTATCTCTTTTTACTGTTAGATGTGGTTTCAATGTACCAGTAATTTTTCAGATTCCACATCATCAATTTTGAAAATTAGTTTTTTTCCTACTACTTCAACCCTAAAATGGTTAGTGCACCTCCACCTAAGAGAAAAAGGAAATTGAACGAAGAAGGGCGATTGTTTAAAAAAAGTGGGAATGATAGTATTTTTGCACAACAGTGAATGAAAACATACATTATTTAATTTACAGCAACTCCATCACCATGCCAAAAGAGTACAACCTGAAAAGACATTATGAAATGAACCATCTATCTTATAAATATGAAGGCCCAATGTGCATTTCAAAATTCAAGGAATTGAAAGCTAACTTGACATAGCAACAGACATTTTTTATGAAAATTCAGAAACAATATCACTGCCATTACTGTAAGCTATGAACTCAGCCAAATGGTAGTGGGGAATCTTACAGTGAAGGATATTTTGTAAAACAATGGCTTGTAAAAACATCTGAAATTGTATGTCCAGAGAAAGCACACTTATTCAAAGATATTTCATTAACCCGGAACACTGTTGCTGAACGGATTGATGAAATATCAGGTAATTTGAAACAGCAGTTGAAAGCTGTATCACCAAAGTTTGAACATTTTTCTATTGTGACTGATGAGACCATTCACATTGCATGCTTATTTACTGACAGTAATGCAAATTGGCAAACAATGGTGTTGCTGCCAAGTTGCAAATAAAACTAGAAAACTTATATCCAAATTCATCGTTTGCACATTTTCACTGTATTATTCATCAACAAAATTTGTGTTCAAAGTTTTCAAAATTGGATCATATGCTTAGCTTAGTCACAAAGACTGAACTATATCAGAGGCTGTGCTTTCAACCACCGTCAGTTCAGTCAGATGTTGGAAGATATGGATAATCAGTTTACTGATTTTCCATTTTACACAGAAGTCCATTGGTTCTCATGTCACAAAGTGTTGAAAAGATTCTATTTGCTGAGACAAAAAATAATTGTTTTTGGAGATAAAATAAAAGCTGAAAGTTGGCTCCAAGATCTGGCTGTTGCTGTGAATATTACTGCTCAATTACTAATCTTAATTTAAAAGTGCAAGGTAAAAAACAAACTTATCACTCAGTTGTATGATGACATCAAGTTCTTCATAACACAGCTAAGCTTAAAGAAGTCACAGTTGTCAAATGAAAATTTAGTTAATTTTTCGACATGCAAAGAGCTGAAAAACTCTGCCAATACTGAGACTGTACTTAGCTTTCTTAAGTATGACAGTCACCTGGAATTGTTGTCAAAAGAATTTCAGAAAGGATTTAGTGGTTTCTCATCTTTTGAACATCAGTTTGCATTATTCTCAGCACCATCCACCTTTGATGTTGCCAAGACAGAAGAGGAAAGTCTACACATGGAACTATTAGAAATGTGGTCAGATTCTACATTCGGAGTAAATTATCTTGAAGCAGGAATATCTGGGTTCTTTTTATACCTTCCTAAAATTTTTTTAAAAACTTCAGAAAGTTTGCCACAAAGATTATGTCAATGTTTGGTTCTACTTATGTCTGCGAACAGTTATTTTCATTAATAAAATCAACAAAAACCTCTCAAAGAACAAGGTTAACTGATCAGCATTTGTGTGCGTGCGTGTGTGTGTGTGTGTGTGTGTGAGGATGGGGTCTCAAGCCTGATAAAAACACTTGATGTACTTGGACTACCATGAGTATCAGATTTAATTGTCAGGAAGAGCATTCAACCTTGTAAAAACTTTGCCTCAAATAATTGACAAATTAGTCAAGCAAGATCCATCTTGCTTTGTGTGCAATTAATCCTGGTCCTGCCCCCCCACGCCAAAAATGATTTGAGTTAAGCCTCCAGATCCAGACTAGAGTTGTACTATAACTTTGCCCTTGGTAAAACACCATGATAACAACACAAGCAATTTAAAGATATGAAGGATAATCAATCTCTCAAAGCATATTTACAAGAAAATAAGTTCTGGGTAGGAGTTATACTATGTTTTGGCCTTTAGTAAAGAATGCCATGGTTGTTATGAAGAATTATATAAAGAAAGATAGTATTAACAAAAAAAAGGGAATCCTACCTGGACCCAAGATGCAATGCTGCACATAATGAAGTCTCTCTGATTTTCATTCAAGTCACTGTGAAGCGACCACATCACTTGCAAATAATGCATGGTCTCTACATTAAGAAGGACAAGCTGTACTGGAGATGCCATAACATTGCTGATTACAATAAAAAAAGAAAGAAAAGGTATACCTTTTAGTATGAAACTAAAACATAAGTGAAAATGAATTACAAATAAATGATCTACCAATATGGATTGAGAATATGACCATTTACTAACCAGTTGAAAAGAAAAATATTTTCTGTATCACGCCAACTACTAATTGTATTCAGCAGTTCTAAAAAGGTTGGTTGCTTTTGTGAATCTTTATGGAATTCATATTCGTCTAATGCCATGTTTATCAGAGGAAGTAAGCTCAGAGCTCCTGAAAAAAAAAAAAAAAAAGACTTAACATTATTCAGGTAGGGTTAGGGTTTAAGTGCTGCATCTTCATAATCAAATATGATAGGATTTAACACTTTGAACCCATCAGCCTAATATTTCAAGCTGAGTTATCTTTTACTATACATTGTTAAGCCTAATATTTCAGGCCTAAAAAGATACTAATAATAAAAGACTTAATATTGTGACTATTCACAGCTTTTCTTTAAATAGAATGACAAGAGATTTAAGTCAAGACATTTTCACCCCAGAATGAAATTTGAATATGTTGTGTTCAATTATTTTTTTAATGAATTTTCACAATGGATGTGACTGACAAAAATGCTCTTAGAGAGGTGCTTATAGAAAGCGTAAAAGATCTACTTTGTTTACTGCAAGAGAAGTTCAGCAGATGTATCTGATGGTTGAGGGACAAAAGGCTCAAAAGGTTAATAAGTACTAGTGTAAATTGATTGTAAATCTTTTTTAATTTGAATAATAATTAAAGTACAAACTTATAACTATATTTAAAAAAAATTTGTTTTGCAAGAACATTAGCATGCATAGGGTATAACAGCCCCAGGCACCCATATTGGGAGGGCATCTAATCAAAGAGTGAAATAAAAATTTATTTTATATCTAATTTGAATAAAGCATTTGTTTCTTGTTTCATCTCTTTTTACATATTTAAAATGTCTTCCTTGAGTCTTAGGGGCATACAATCAAGAAGTTGACCTCAGGTTACATGAAACATCACTAAACCTCTGCACAGGAAGAGAAATCAGGATTTGTGATTTACTTTCAGGTCTTGTTTGATTACATTGAGCAACAAATATTTTGGTGTAAAAGCATGTGTTTTAGATTGAATAAAAATCACTGATTCTAAAGCTGTACTTAGAATTGTTCTAACATGTCCAGATTTTGCATTAAGCAAATGAATGAGAAGACTATCTTATATTATTATAATTACAATGAAAGGAGAAATACTGTTTCTTAGCCAGACAAATTAGACTATATAAACTAAATTGAGTATGATAATTCCAAATCTATACTCACAATTATCTGAGCATGTTGTTTTTTAGTGATAAAGCACATCTATATTCAAGATAAATATATTAATAGTATATAAACCCTTAGGAGAGAGCCATTGACCCAATAATACAAGTCTTGAAAGAGGCTTGTACTATTAATACATTATCTATGCTATGTATATATGTAAAAAAACCTGGAATGTTAGGACAATTCTTTGTCCAGTTTCAGAATCAGGTATTGTTTATCCAAGTAGAAAACAGAAAAAAAAAGTAAGAGGAAGTTTTTTGTTGTTGTTGTCCAGTGTTATGTAAGGTTGATAAAAACATTCTTGACTCTAGTTATAATTATTATTATTATTATTATCTCTCCATCCTGCCAATTACAAAGAAAAAAAAATTCAACTCACGATTTGTTTCTAATAACTGTTCTTTTGTTAGTGACATTAGCTGAGAGATGAGCTTTTTGGTAATTTCCCAGCAAACTGCATCTGGACAATGTTTGAGAATTATCCTC
This sequence comes from Acanthosepion esculentum, assembly GCA_964036315.1. NCBI lineage: Eukaryota > Metazoa > Mollusca > Cephalopoda > Sepiida > Sepiidae > Acanthosepion > Acanthosepion esculentum. Next base: position 21,659,812 of record OZ038496.1, on the reverse strand, counting down.
AATGTCTGCACTTGTCTCTCGGTTGATTCTTCCTCAAAATAACAGCCAATCCTTAAAACAAAAGCAACACAAATGCAACTAAAGATGCTTACACATACAGTATGTACATTAGTAACTAATAAGGTTTAATTACATTTTAAATATATTAAACTAAGGAAAAATGAAATGTTAGATTTTTATAAATAACGCTAAAACAAACAAGACATCATCAGCAACAAAATTCATGTAGATAATAGTACAGCAAACTAACGCAAGTGTTGCATTGAGGATAGAGTAGATGGTAAATAAGGTCTTGCACAATATATATATATATATATATATATATATATATGGCCTCCATCAGTCTCGAGAGACCATAGATCTGCACCCGAAGAGTTATGACCTCTTCAGGGCGCAGACCTGGGCAGGGCGTATTTTTTTAAACGAAAGATTGGCAGTTGCCCATGCAGCATGTCTCCCCTCTCCATGTCACCGCTGTTGTCAAAGGGAAAGCTTGGTACTGACGCCATCACAGGAAATGCCAGAACAAAACTGAACATGACCAAACTGTCTAGGGGACTTCAGCTCCAGATTTGAATTCAGAGTTGTCCTTCTCCTAGTATGGTTGCTAACCATGGTTACAGAGCCCAGACTGCTCAACTATTTATCCATAGTTGGAGGTTTTGAATTAATAGTTTTTCCTTCTCCAAGACCAGTTGCCACCCAAGGCTATACAACCTATTACGTCCTATTTACCTATAGCTGATGGGAGAAGAGATGGATTCATACCTTTCCCAAGGTTATTAGCACGTAAGTGAATTCTACTGAAATTTGAACTCCGCTCTCTGACTCCTCAGTCTGAGCTGCAATCTATTACTCCCCCATTCATATATATATATATATATATATATATATATATATATATATTTATATATTATATAACCACCCAAACACTCCACACACACAGAGGGTGGGATGGGTAAATTGTTGCCATTTTATATTTTTAATTTCACGCAAGCGCATTGTTTGTCTTTGATTTTGTTGACTGCACAGTATACTAGGGTCAGTTGGGAATCATCTGTGAGAAAAAGAGCACCATGATGCAATTCACTCCACTAGAAATCTGGAAATGGCATGTTGTACTGCTTGGCATTTGCACCAGAAGCTCCAATACAAACATTTCAGAGTGTTTGGGTGTCAATCTGAGACCAATGCAGAAGATTCAGAAAGAGTTGGATGAGTCTATTGGTGATTATGAAGGTGTTTGGGGGTGATCACAAGAGATGGCAATGTTATACCTCCATTCATTTTCTCAGAGCCTCAGAATCAACACAGAGGCCTATATCAAGTGCCTTGAGGAGGTAGTGCTGCCTTGGGTCAAGAGTGGCTGCTGGAAGAGCCTATGTCTGACAACAGGAATGTGCAACATGCCACACAGGCAGGAGAACACAGTCATGTGACCACATTACCTCTTACATCTGGCCACCTAAGTCCCCAGACTGCAACCCCCTTGATTATTATGTGTGAGGCACAGTTGCACAAGAGACCAACAAAACTCCTTGTAATATCAAAGATGAACTGAAGAAAGGATTATGGCAACATTCACCAATTTAAACAAAGAAACTGTGCAGGAGATTCCGAAGTCATTTGGAGGGCGTGGTTGAAGCCAATGGTGATTTTATTGAATAGATTTAATCTTTAGTATTTCAAGATATTTTGGTAAATATATCTGTTGAAATGAGATGTCAGTGTTATTTTTCTTTTTGCATAACTTAATGAAACATGTATGAATGAAAAAATGCTGCCTAAATACACACAATATATATATATATATGCACTACACACACTCACAGGTTGACTTGTCACCTGTCAAAACTCAGTGCAATTCATGCACATATTGACCAGCACATCACAATCAACCAAAATACAACTATCAACAGAAGTCACATTTTAGTGGATAATACCAAAATACCCTACAACACCCAATGCAAGGAAAGACTCAAAAGCCTTGAAGCTATTATCAGGCAAGCAAAGCTTCAGAATAAAACACCTAAATATATTAGAAACTGGTGTAGGGTTTTCATTTCTTGAAGTGGCATTTGTTTTCTCCTATTGTTTCCTTGTGAATATGCAGCGGGCCTTCCCCAGTTTCTGATGCACATTGATGCAAATGAAATGCAACATGTGGTAATCTTTTGGCTGGTCAGTGAGATGCTGAGTGAGGATTCATTTAATGTTTACATCTTCCTCTGATATTGTTTTTAGTAACCTTCCAGAAACAAATGGAACATTATCTATTAATAGATGTTTCTTTTGGAAAAAAGTTTACCATATATAGAGAAAACAAAGAAAAAAAAAAAATAGCAACCTGCTTTCTGTGAGCTCATATGTGGACGAGTGATTCAACAGCAAACTTAGTCCCAATGCCCTCCAGTGACTTACTTCCACTGATCTACAAAACAACAAGAAATGCAATCATTCATTTTTCGTTATGAAAACATTTTAATTCTAATTTTAATATCCAAATAAAGTTAAATTAAACCAACTTGTGAAATCATAAGCATATGAAGAAATCATTTCATAAAAGTCAAATTCTTAAAAGAAATAAAAATCAAGGACAAATTCCATTTTTGCCCTTTATCAAATGAACTGGTATCAACCAGTCAACAGATTGACTCAAACAGTTAAGTGATCTTTTGTGTTTTAAGTTTACAATATCTTCATTAGAAATTATATCAACATCCAAGATAATTTAAAATGGAATCTGTTTTTTTCTGTCACACAATACTAACAATAAATAAGTGAAACAAAGAATAACTTCAGAGGCTCAAACATGTGTAAAATCAAATAGTAGATATATAAATTTACCAGATAAGTCTATCCACAGCAGTGGAAGTGTTAACAAAAATGTGCACACAGATATATATATATATATATATATATATATATATATATATATATAAAAAGTATAATTTTTTCATATATTGTCTATATGAAAAATTATAATAAATAATTATTGCTCTACTATTGGTATCGAGCCCTCTTTTGAATTAATGCTGTGAAGATTAGAATTTATATTTTTGTTCTCATTGCATTGGGTATATATATATATATATATATATATATATATATATTAATTCAAGAGGGCTTTATATATATATATATATATATATATATATATATATATATGAGAGAGATGTCAAAATTACATTTATATATATATATATATTTATGTCAAAATTACTATCTTGAAATCAGTAAACCTTAAGTTACATTTTCCCTAAAGTAAACCTCAGTTGGTTCATAATGCTTCAGCTTCAAAGTATTACTATAACTAATACTATTAAAACTGGAATTCAACAATCTTTCTCAAGAAGTTATAGCAATTCACTGACCATAAAAAAGTATCTGTGGAGAGCCATGATCACTTACTTCCTAAAAGGACTTGATTTTTAAAAAAATATTAGTGTATGCATTAAATATGGCAATGCTGAGTATTTGGGGGCAGAGGAATAAGTGTGCATATTGCTCTGTAATTGTTGTCTCTTGTAGAGGAAAGAATATAGCAAGTTACTATCTTCTTTAGATTCAAGTTAGAGTCTGGCTAAGAGTTTATACTTTATTTCCATTTTACCATTTAATAACAATGAGTATTTGCAATGAAAAGCAATAGAAATAAAGAAATATTATTATAAATTAGCAATAGTTAAAAAATATATCTCAACTGATAAAAAATGTTTTAAAAGATTAATACCAATAAGCAATGAATAAAATGAACTTGAAGGAAAACAAAGCAATATTTATACAATGCATGATTTTATAGCACAATATTTGGTATATGATGGCAATGTAATGACGAAGAAGTTTTTGAACAGATACTTTTAATCTTTAATCAAATATCAAGTTGATCCTTGCAAAATTTTAAATAAATCAACAATTTAAAAATATAATTTGGGATTCTTAAAATGCCATTGTGGAAGTGCAGGGAATGTAATGGTTAGCAACTGAGGAAAAGAAATGAGCAAGCCAAGTTCAAATTGCAGCTGAGTTTATCAAGTCTACATATGCACAAATACCCTTGCACACTCCTCCCCAGTTTTTGAAAAGGAGTAAAAGTTTATCCCTTGTTTCCTGTTTAGGAAATGGGTTTCTGGTTCCTTCTAAAGTCTGCCTCAGTCATATTCTTAATCCTTGTTTTTTCCTATGCTAATATAAGCCCAGTAATCCTCTACCTTAAGTGGTTCTTGGGCCTTGTATAAGATGAATATTAGTTAAAACAAAAAAAACAAAAAAAACAAAAAAGAAAAACACATGTATCATCTCTTCTCCCTGCTAGCTATTGGTCACATAACAGAGCTGATGGGGATTCTCATGCTTTGAAGGAAATCTAAATTTAAAACCAATCTGAAGAGGTATGAGTTCCGCTAGCCTATCTTCCCTTAGACACACCACTGCTGCTAAATCTACTTGTGAGGCCCCAATGACCTTAACAGTTTATGATCTTTTTAGATTGATTTGTTTTGTTTTTTTTTACAGCTTATTTACCTTTTCTTTTAATTATTTCAGCCTAAGTGAAGCAGTAAAGCCAGTAAAACACAATGGGTTACTGAGTGTGAAACAATAAGAAAACGAAAACATTATTAAAGAGCAAGAACAATAAAAGAGGAATCAAGAAGACAGTAGATAACAAATAACATTGCATTTAAATTTTTGAAGGTCAAAGTTGGTTGTAAAAGCAAGAAGCCAGAAGAGAGTTTCACAGGTGAGAAAAGAAACTGAGCAAATAACTTATAGTTACATCTAGCCATTTCAACTGCAAAATGATGAGACCTTCTGCCAATCTAGTATTGCGCTTAAATTCATAAAGTCTAGGTACCATAGAGGAAAATTCATCAGGACAATTACCATGAAAGTATAGAACAAGCACAGGGTAGTGATATAACAGCAGATTTTAGGTACTTTTGTGATTAGCTGCCAATTTGATCTTATCAAGGTTATTTAAAGTCAGAAAAAAATTTTTTTTTAGATTGTAATAATTTTATGGAGGTAATGATTAAATGGTACAAGTTTTACAAATTAACTTATAGCTAGAAAGAGAAGAGGTGGATTCATATCTTTCCCAAGGTTATTTGCATATAAGTGAATATAATGAACCTGACTGGAATTGGAACTCAGCTCTCCGATTTCCAATTCGGAGCCATTATCCATTAAACCACGCACACATCCAAGCTCAAGGAACCAAGTATTCCCAAGCATTTAACCATCTAGGTACTTACCAGGCATAATTTCTGTAATTTTACAAGAACTGGGGTTTCAAATATGATATGGCCATAAGCTTTTGAAACTTATGACATGATAAAAATATCATCAAAGAGAGGTTTCTAGATGTTACACCTTACTCAAAGATAACCTGGAAGTATACCAGAAGCTATGTTCAGCCCTTTCAAATATTTAATAATTACATATTCAGTTATTATTTTGGCACTGCTTATTAATGTAGACAAGAGGGGAATGGCCTACATCCATTGTCTCAACAAGAATAAATTCATGAAAAAAAAAAAAAAAAAAAAAATTAAAACTGGATTAATAATTTAAAATATGTTTACTTACTTTTCTATGAAAAGATCAAATACTTTTTCTGCTTGTTCTTTTTCTAAGTATTCAATTTGCTTCATAATAATTCCATTTAATTCTGATATTTCTTTCTGGATGCCAACATTCTTCACAACCTGTGCAAAACAAAGTTTAAAACCATCAAATAATTTGAGATCATCATCAAAAATTCTATGTAATATTCAAATGATTTGACAGTTTACTTCATCAAATGAAACAACAGTATATATAAGATATGATACAGAATCCTGACAAAGTTTTGAAGAAATTTGACAAATGATTTATTATTTAAGCATACACACAAACATTTCTTTCTTTCATTTTTAGACCTGATAAAGCCTAGAAGGGCAAAACACATAATCAAATCTAGTTTCAATGAAATGGTTTCCATTTGTAAAATTTCTTATATATATATATATATATATATATATATATATATATATAGGGGGATCAATTATGGATTATAATCCAGCAATGATAGGATAAGGAACAAATAAGAAACATTTATAAATTTCACAGATTTCATTTAAGTTTCCTCAGAAATTTTTGGGAAATGAATTAAGGAAGAGAAAAATTCCAGTACTTTTAGTATACTAAAAGTACTGGAATTTGTTGTTTGTTTTTCATTGGTCGGGTGAACCTCATGGATCTTTGTCTTGTAGTGTTAGTGTGTGAGTGGATTCTAGTGGTCATTGTGTCACTGAAGTAATGTCTGTGTGTATAATTCCTGAAGATGGTAGTTGGAACTTGACGTGTCTGTGTATCATATTCCTAGTTGGTCTTGCAACATTTTGGTGATAATGTGCGTGTGTGTGTGTGTGGGGGGGGCATTTTTGTTTCTGTCTGGTAGTGTCCATATGTTAATAGGTGGATGTTTGGTGCAGTGAAAGACTTTGGTTACATTGGCCACAGGAATATGGATCTTACATTCTTTAAATATGAGTTTTATGAAAGTTAGTGATATGAAAAAAAGTGCTTGGTGCGTGTTTATTTATGGGAAAGTGTTTATTAGTATCCCTTCTGAATATTGTCTTCATAGTAAAGCATGTTCCTTTTTTTACTAGTGTGGTGTTTTTTAAAATTGAACTTATGGCCTGTTTTATTTCTGTGTTATGACAGAGTTCAGTGGGTTGTCTCAATGTAGGTCTCTCTTATGTTCATAGATATGAGCTCTTAGATTTCTGGAGGTTTCACCTATATAGCTCTTTTGGCATGCCAGCTCTTATATTATTAATCCTAGCATCTTTGTTGATGTTTCTTGCTAACTAGATCTCTGATTGTCTTGGTGGTGGTAGTTAACACCTTTCTCAATACCTCAAGATCTTAGTAGAAATCAACCAAGAGTGATTGTAACCCTTGATAGACTAAAATGTATTAAACTGTCTGTTTTCTTTTACAAGTGTTAATTTTTCTGTAAATTCTCTGTCTTCCATTAAAACCAAGGTCAGCTAGAATGACCAGAGGGATTCTTTGATAACCATATCCTAGCATGTACACAAAGATAAACTGCTAGACAACCACATCCAGAGACCAGTGAAAATAATGAACAGACGAAAACACCCACGCCAGCAACACATTAGTTGGTATTTGGTGCTAGTGATTATAAGATTTGATATTTGATACTGTGACTAATTGAGAGTATACATAAATATTTTGAAAATTTGTTATTGTCTGCTGAAATTGAAAAAAAAAAATTCATAGTAATCTTCTATTTGGCATCAAAAATGTATAAAATTAAATACATAGAAAACAAAACATTACTTTTAATGCCATTCATAAATCTGTGGAAAAAATATTTGCATGTAAGAATGAAATGTTGTTAATTACCTGTTGATCAGTCTCTAACCAATTTTGGCAAATGGCCATACTGCAGATCAGACCATAGAATAATTCCAAAATCTGAGGATCTTTTTGAACCCAGTTAAGAGTCTTGCAATCCGATTCTTTATCCAAAGACCAGCCTTGAAGAATCTCCAACATATATGCCAGAAATAAGGATGTATATAACAAAGATTCAGGAAAGCGACATACAGTCCCATCTGGTTGACCTTCCAGATCCCAAAATATGGCAGTTAGCTGCCCAGTAAGCATTAGATATTCTTGAAACTGAAAAGAAACAAGATATTATTAGACAGAGTCCCTAGCCATTCTGAATATTTCTAGAACCAGATGTGCAAGCTTGATGTAACTTGACAACTAATAAGTTAAACCTTATTGCATGCATGCAAACAGACACTCCCATGGGCTACTCAATTGACAACAAGATATCATTAAGTGAACTTGTGTACTGTCTATCACATTCATGACAATGTACCTGCCAATTCTTCATGTTTTATGCAGTTTCTTTTTGGTAAAATATCACATCACTGGTCAAGTTTGTTACATTCATTTTTGCACAAATATCCTTGGCAAAGGGTATAAATCCATTAAAATAAAAATACTATTTAATTAAATAAACAGAGCATTTACTCAAATAAGTGTATCCATCTAAAATAATGTTTAATCAAAACAAAATATGTCGGATTTAATCCATTTCATTATATATGTGTGTGTGTTTGTGTGTACGAGCGCCTTAAATTTATTATAATAACCATTTTGTATTCCCTTGTCAGTTTCATTAATCTAAACTTTAATTAACATCATCTGAGAAAAGTGATTTTAAACAAGTTTTAAATCTTTACCATTTATATGGTTCATACCGTAAGAATAACGTTTTGTTTCATTGTTGATTTGTTCCTCTCTTAACACCCAAGACCATTAATGGTCACAGCCATTTAACAATAGCCAATGTTACTTGATATCAATATAGAACTAAAACTGTGATTGTATGTTTCCTTTTAATTACACTGATACCCACCAACCCTTTTTTTGTTTTGATATTTTCTAGCTTTTTTTCCATCATTGTCATTGCAAAGACATTGACAGATGGCATCTCTAGTGCAATGAAGATTACCCTAAAAAATCTTTTAGCATTATCATTTTATTACCATCTCTCAGATTTTGTAGATAAAGGGGTAAGAAGTTTATACCAAGTACTGTTAACCAATGGAAGTTATTAGAGCCAGTTTATAAAATGTAGCTGTATGTTACTATGGTTACTATCTTTTATATTTTTAAAGTGGCATTCACCCTGGTCAGTTGAGCTAGCTCTGTCAAATGAACCTGCTGCATTCAAATGAAAGCTGACCAAGTGTGGCAAAGGTCATGTTCATTTGGAAGTGCAAATTCATGGAAGTTTCAGTGGGAATTTGGATTCACAAGCAGTCGCCAGCTGTATGTATACACACTTTAGGATAATGCAATCCAGTTTGAATTTATAGTCTTCTTTCTCTTAGTCACCAACCAAGGATACAGGACCCAATCTGCTATTTTATCCATAGGGGGGGGGGAGAAGACATGGATTCATATATTTCCCAAAGGTATTAGTACATAAGTGAAATGTAATAAACAAGATTGGTATTTGAACTCGGTTCTCCAATTACTCAATCTGAACTGCTAACCATTACTCCATCGTGCCTCCTGGTTACTATCTTACCACAGATATCTAATATTCCTGGTTACTATCTTACCACAGATATCTAATATTCCTGGTTACTATCTTACCACAGATATCTAATATTCCTGGTTACTATCTTACCACAGATATCTAATATTCCTGGTTACTATCTTACCACAGATATCTAATATTCCTGGTTACTATCTTACCACAGATATCTAATATTCCTGGTTACTATCTTACCACAGATATCTAATATTCCTGGTTACTATCTTACCACAGATATCTAATATTCCTGGTTACTATCTTACCACAGATATCTAATATTCCTGGTTACTATCTTACCACAGATATCTAATATTCCTGGTTACTATCTTACCACAGATATCTAATATTCCTGGTTACTATCTTACCACAGATATCTAATATTCCTGGTTACTATCTTACCACAGATATCTAATATTCCTGGTTACTATCTTACCACAGATATCTAATATTCCTGGTTACTATCTTACCACAGATATCTAATATTCCTGGTTACTATCTTACCACAGATATCTAATATTCCTGGTTACTATCTTACCACAGATATCTAATATTCCTGGTTACTATCTTACCACAGATATCTAATATTCCTGGTTACTATCTTACCACAGATATCTAATATTCCTGGTTACTATCTTACCACAGATATCTAATATTCCTGGTTACTATCTTACCACAGATATCTAATATTCCTGGTTACTATCTTACCACAGATATCTAATATTCCTGGTTACTATCTTACCACAGATATCTAATATTCCTGGTTACTATCTTACCACAGATATCTAATACAAAAATCATTTTTTTTTTTTTTAAATCAGTCTCTTTATTTTTAAATACATTAGAAACTTGCAACAAAGTGTTGTTTTTATTTAAAAAAAAAAAAAAAAAAAATGAAGAGTGGGGATGCTTCTCACCTGTCGTGGTGGCATTAGATGCTCTGCAAAAATATCAACTTGGGTCAAACATGTTGACATATGATTGATGATGATATCATTGTCTGTCTGCTCACAAGCTGTTTGTAAAAATCTTTTCATTTCTTCACACACTCTGTTCAACCTGAAGTAAAGATAAAAATATTTAGGAAATCATATAAGAGTGAAAGTAAACAAAAACACAGAAAATACTATTAACTTTCCATTAATAACATGAAGTGTTCAAACACCCCCAACAAAATACTTTTCTTTAATATTTAGCAAGTAACCAATCAAATTGATCTGTCAAGTAACTACAAGGAATTTCTATTTGTGTAAATTGCAAGATGTTTTGTGTACTGAAAAATGAAATAAAACCTATCTTTGCAGATTTTAATTTTGAAAAAATAAGTTCATTTATTAAAATTTACCCTTTTAAATTGATTTTAAAATTATTTTTTATTTATCCTATAAAAACAGAAAGAATATTAAAGATAATATATAACAAGAAAATTAAGAAATGGGGGTATTTGAAAACCCTGTAGTACTGATGCTGTGACAGTGTTCTACTGTACTAACTAAGAGTTAAATTTAGACAACAGAGAAGCAGTAGATAATTTGAAAGTTTAAGATGAATAAAAAAAACAAAAAGTGAAGAACTAAATAAAACCCATGTTATTTGAACTTCTTATATTATTATCAATTAAATAATAAAATTATTAATAAAATTAAAAGTAATGTTGAAAAATTCATACTGTCTTCCAACATTGCATAACACCAGAGATACAAAAGAAATGAAATGACAGGTTCCCCATCATTAGCATGCAGAAGAGGGGGAGAGGGTGTGACAGCCCAGGGCATCCATCTCAGGAGAGCATCTAATCAAAGAGTTTAATAAAAATTTCGTTTTTGTAATTTGAAATTGTTTGCGTTAACTTTGTAATACAAGCACCTTACGGTCCAACAAGCTGGTGTGAATGTGAAACTGTGTTTTGATAAGACTGGAGTAGCAACTCCAACTACTTGAGTCATAGGGGTATATAATCATGGTGTTGGCCCCAGGCATCACCAAACCTCTGCATGTCAGTGTTGCTCATGCATTAATAATTTTCTGCTCTCACATCAACAGAAAAGAAAGTGAATGAGAAACTGGTTCAAGAGAAGAGAATCAAGCAGTCAAAATTACGATTATCTCAGTTTAATTTGTTAAAATATAATCTTTCTTTTTTTGCTCTCCTTCTTTCTTCAGTATATCATTCATTCGTTAGCATGACAGAATAGAGAAGAAATGTGGCTTTGTGTTTTTCATTAAATGATGATTCTTTCCTTTATATCCCCGAATAAAGAGATCCTCTTTATGCAAAGGGTAAGGCTGTGTTTAGATGCAAGAAAGGCTTCATAAAATGATCCAAGAAAGCAAACTTACTGCTGCATTGAAGCTACTTTATTCACAACCACACTCATAATCTCTTGGAAGATGCGAGCAAAAAAACTGGATTCGATCAGCTGTAAAGATCGCTGCTTCAAGAGAGTCTGCAATCCAGTGACCCAAGCTGAACGTACTTCTGAGCGGGTTAACTCTGCAAGAATACAAAACCAAGAATGTAGAATTAATATGCCAAAGGTAATAACTTGCACACATAAATCAATGTCTGTCATAGATTTCATAACTGGTAACAAAGGAATGTGCGACTTTTTTGCTAAAATTAAACAAAAAGGCTCAAGAGACACTCAAGGTAGATGATTACTGAATGAGGTTGTTTTATAAATATATGAGAAGGTAAGAATTGTAAATTATGAGAATATGTTGGATAGATAATGGTCAACCCTGAACTTGAAAAGGTTTAGACAGTAGTAATTGGGGAAGTATCCTATCAGGAGTTGGTTCCACAAAGCAGTGGCTATTGGAAAGCTGTCTGAATGTTACTTTTTTCTTACCAATGGAATATGAAGGGAATGACAATAGTTCACCCTTGTGTATATGGCATGGTGGGTCTTAGCTGTAAAGGTCTGAACTGGTAGAATTAATGAATGTAGTTCGTCTGAACTTTTTCCCTGGATTTGCAATACACTTGTGATGTTGCATCTGTGGTAAAGGGGTTATAGACACTGTCAAGGCTGGAAAGAGAGGATTGGGCAGATCCAGCCTAGATAATCCATTTTTGGTCTGATCGGACTCTTGTAAAGATGAATGGCAGGTTGAATCAGTTACTTTCTAGAGCAGTATACGGAGCTGAACATTTTTCCAACATCTTTAGCAATGGATTGTCTATATAAGTTCTAGTTGAGGTTTGAGGTGAATTTGAGTCCCAACAGATGTTCAAAACAAGAAGCATCTTTGAGAGTGGAACGATCATAGAACCTGGACTTATTACATAGAGAATTCAACTATAAAAGAATGTAGTAACAGGGATTTTGAATATGATCATTGTCTATAGTAATTACAAAGAGAACATTTACTAACTGATCCAACTATTAGATTGAGTTTTAATTGCTGTTTTTGCTTATCAATCTTATTCTTCAAAAAAATAAAGTTCAATTACATTTTATTCAATTATATATTCACCATTAATTAAATGACTTGTTGACATTTATCAGGCAGCTCTTCAATACCTTTTGAATAAAATTCTTCAGGTTTTGATGTGAAAACATTTTTGATAAACTCTTGAATCTGGTTTTTATTAGAGAAAATTTTCTCCATCAAAGTATTTTGCAGTGATCAAAAAAGGTAGCAATTTGTTGGTCCAGGGTTGGGTGAATAAAGTGGGTGGGTTAGAACAGATCAACTAAGTTCCAGAATTTTTTCCTATGATATTCTTACTGTTTGCAGCCCAGTGTTATGATGGAGGGAAACATTTTTCCTTTATTCCATTGTGTACTCTGCTACTGCCATGCAAAAACTTGTATTCTCCTTCATAGCATTTCAATGGTGATTTTTAGTTGTGGAGAAAAGCCAGGGATATAAATCTAAATTCAGAAGAGGTAGGAGAATATCCTGGATAACACAATATTTAAAAAAAAACAAAAACACCCTGCATGAGACAAAGAATCTATTTGCATGGTCATTATGAATGGGGTCTCACTGCTAAGGAATGTGAAACTATTCAGGATCAAGATGCACGTTCATTAACAAGCAATAGTGTCTGTATATGCATGCACAGTAAGGTCCTCTCTGAATATGGTCAAGTTACATCAAGGCCACACAACGAGTTCTTGAAATATTCAAAATAACTACATACATTCCAGTCAAATCTCATTTTCTTAGTTAACCTTAAACATTAATTTATCTTGTATCAAACTGATTACTGTGCTTGTTTTTGCCATCACATTTTGACTATTGTGCACTACTACATTATGCCATGTTGGCCTCCTCAGTAGACCTAGCATAGAAATAAATACAATAAGGGAACCATTAATTAAACAGAAATGACAGGAGAGAGAGAGCCATGTATGACTACAAAAGCTTTAACAGTAGCAGGCAAAGACTGTCAAGCATAACAGCAAGGCAGGCAATGAGAATATTAGGATTAAGGCTCTCAGTTCTAGATTCAGGATTGTCCCACAAGACAATGGCCTAGTGAATTAAAGTTGTGGTTTTCAAATTTTGTAAATTCAGTCACTGAACTAGTGGTTCAACTCTGTAGAAATAGAGTGAGCAATAAGAACAAGATGAGATATCCCTAAACACAGACAGTGGAACAAGAACAATGTACTCCTATAGATTAAATAAAGGGTTCAATTCAAATTTCCCTGAAGGTTACCTAGAGGCACCAGAGAACAACAAAGATGAAGACACAAGTCTGACTGTAAACAATGTAAATAATGATAACTTGTCATCCCAGAAATTCAAACAGAAAAACTTTTTCTTTTTAAAATTTATAATTTTCCAAAAAAGATATTTTTCTTTTTCTTTGAACACTGAACTGAGTTTTCTTGATCATTTATTAATTTTATTCAGTAATACAAAAAAGAAAATGTAATGGTAATACTGACCATCTCTTTATAAGGAAACATTTAGCATTCACTGACCAAACTGTCAGTGCTACTTTTAGTTGAAATTTATAAACTTTTCTATTTAAACAACTTTTCAAGAAAATATGTTTCTTAAGTTCACTGTTATCACTCATTCATTCCAGTATTGATAGTAGTTTCCTTCCTAACCTTTTGTTTAAAGTATCGAGTAATGGCAACATCTTGATTATGTGATTATTTTTCAAGCTACAAGAGATATCCATTTTAGCTGTTGCTGCTGTTGAAAGTCCTTAAGTAATGCAGTTTCTGTTCTTTGGTACAGTTGTTTGTGATTCTGTAGTGCCAGCCTATGAGGTTCCAAGAAGGATGGTTTTCTCTAGGACCTACAGAGTTCATTTGCTCAGAGACATTTTAATCATTGATCTTAGAAAGCAGTTGTTTAGATATTTCTGAATGAGTTTGGCACCATGCAGGACATCTATATGAAAGTCTTGATCTGAAAAGGCTTGAGCTTTTAGGTTAATGTGAGTAACTTTATTAATAAAAAATTTAATGAAGTTGAACTTACCAGAAATTTTTAAATCATTATCCAAGGAAAAGAGAAACATAATGAGAAGTAAGTCTTCTGCAGATGACAACCAAGAACAATCCTGAAACATGAATTAGAAATCAAAGAAACAAATGTGACAATTACAGAGACAAAAAAACAAAAAACAAAGTAGATATATGTATTTTCAAACAAGAGTATTTATTTAATGATATGAACAATAAGATTATTGTCCAATTTAAAATTTAGTTGACTTTAAATAAGTTTATTTTTTCTACTATTTTATGCATTGAATTTATTCATTATTTCTTGTAAAACTGCCAAGCAGATTGCATTGAACACATTAAGCAAACATTTTGGAATAGTTTGGACCATCTTTTCACAAATGAAGAAACTCGAAGCAATAGAAATGTGGTTCTATAGAAGGATGCTGAGAATACCATGGATTCAACAGGTGAGCAACAATTAAGTTTTAGAGAAAATGGGAAAAAAATACTTATACTTTACATCAGAGATATTTGGAATATATATAATGAGGAAAAAGGGCTTAGAAAATTTGATACCCACAGGATATATTGAAGGCAAGAGGGACAGAGGAAAACAGCACATAACCTACCAAATGAGTATGTGTAAATGGTTGGCAGAACAGGGTTTAGGAGAGATAGCAAAAAGTCAAATTTTACTAAAAGCTATGAAGGACAGGAAAATGTGGAGACCTGAAGGGATATGGAAGAAGTAGTCTTCATGAGATCATCCAGCATTCAATTGTTAGATTACCACCCATTGACGATAATCACAGGTGGCACAATATTTGAAAGGATCTTTCTCTTTTCCCTTTTGGAGCAGCATGCAAGCACTTCAGAGATACAAACTAAAGATTATATTGAAATGTTCATAACTTCAACTTCATTTCTTTCTTTATGCTTCTGTAACATATCCTGTTAATACATTTAATTAATTGTTGTTTGTTTGAATTCCATATTTTGTGTCATTTTTTTTTTCATTACCTGGACTCACATGAGTTTGCCAAATACAAGAAATTGTGTAGAGTCACGATTGCAAACATCCTGAAGGGATATGGCACACAGAAGTAGAAGGATTTTATTCCATGATCCAGAATGGTCCAGAGACTGATTTAGCCATGAAAACTTCTTTTTGGACATTCTGTTTCAATGTTTTCATTTTGATTTAAAGCAGAAAGTTCCATTCTCTATTTAAAAGGTTTACAGTTGAAAGTTGTCTTGTATTTTGATGTTGGCACATTACATTATTTTGGAATGACCAACAATAACCCAAACCCTATGTTCCTGATGTTTGGGACATTATCAAGTGATCACATGATTCCCTTTTAATTTTAATCAAATCTTCTAAGTAATTGTTAATGAGTATACTATTATTAATACAAGTTTTAACCCGTGAGAATTTTACGGTTTTCCTATTTCAAATTTATGATGAATCTTAATTCTCCAGTTAATGATTGAATAAGCTCATGGCAAGTTGTAAGGCAATAAAATATCCATAAGAATTTCCCTATCACATCGTTAAATATTTGAGCTTAACAACTTTAATAAAATATTGCAATAACAATCATAAATATGAATGCTGGTTGTTATTTTTAAATATAAGGAGGTAGAAATGAAAAGATCTGAAATTGGCAAATTTTGCATTTCACAGAAACAGACCTAAAACACTTTCATCTTCCCTTCTTTCTTTCATTTTCTCACTGAAACCAATTAGCATTTTTGATATGTCTTGTCTTCTCATGTGATCAAAACAGAATAGTTCATTATTTATGAGGTATTGGCAGGACATAATAGTCATGCAAACAAATGAAGGGAGGGGCAAGCACAATTACAGAGCAACCTCAGTTCTTGAATGTCTCACATGTCGAACAAATCCATTTTCGAACAGAAACTTTGAGATGAAAATGCCTCTCGAACATTGTCAAACCAAGTTAACCCAAACAGAATAATTTCTGAGACAACCATCGTGTTGTATACATTCATGTGTTGTGGCATGCTTTTCTTTTCCAATTTTATTGTACTGTGACTTTTTTTTCTCTACATTGATTCTTACTGGAAAAATAGTTTTGGTTTACAAACATTTCAGGTTACGAATGGCCTTCAGGAACGAATTAAATTTATGAACTTAGGTTCCACTATATTATATGATTGGAAACTTATGTTTGTGTTTCTGTACCATGGTCATAATCAAATAAAATTCATTTTTGCATTAAGATACACAAGACATCCAGTTGTGACTGAGGTTATGAGTTTGACCTCATGTCATTTAAGGCCAGCAGATATCATTAAAGAGCACAAACATACCATTTTGAGTTAAATATAGTAATTTCATGCGTTCATTCCCAAGATCACCATAATTCCAAGAGACTTTCTCTTTGAACTCAAGCAATCTCAATTCTCAGACTCCATTTTGTCATGACCATCAACAATCTGAAGATCACTAACTTCTCTTTGGCCAGCTTAATGTTGGTTATTCGATGGTTGGATCCCTAAACAAGCTTTTTATACTGGCACCCAAGAAGAGAAGCAAGAATAATGTGTATCCAGAAGTCATATCAAACTAAGAGACTACTTCTTTTTCATTTCATGCATCAGAATATTTTTTCAATAACCAGCCACTTTTTCAGGTGTAAATAGACTTTTTTTTTTTCATGTTTTGTTGTGTAAAAAATCTCTTAAAGGACATATTTTTCCTGTGTTATATTTGGAGTTAGTATCTCTTCAGTCAATGTGAGGTATCCCTTCTAGTCTTTATGCAACATATACCTAATTACCTAATGAAGGCTGAAGAGCATGTGAGCCTAAATATGTGAAGAGTAAAAGATATTCTAGATAATTTGTCTTCATTTCCCATCCTTGATAGAGTCCAAAAGCGTCTATGTGGACTTGTGGGTAATGAATTACTTTCCAACTTACAGCCCCTTTCCCACAGATGAAACGTTGCTATTCTGGAAAATGTTCAGACAAACTAAATTCCTTAGTTCCACTAGTTCTAACCTTCACAGCCAATATTTGCCATGCCAATTGTAGTGAATCACCTTCAGTCCCTTTGTATTCCATTAGTAAAATGTTAGTTCTACACTATTTCTGCCACAAAGCAGACCGGAAACCTGTTTTATAGTCTAAATAAATACATGATGCCTGTACATTTATCTATACACATATCCCTTTGTATCTCTGTATGAACAAAGGAAAAGTTTTTGGTTAGAACATTTCCCCCAAATTAGTATAGTATGTGGCATCTGATCTTGAGAAACCATGGATCTGCATCCAAAAAGTTATGCCTGAGCACCTGATGGTGGTGCAGCATCTGTTAAGGCTGTACCGGCATACAGAGGGGTGACAGTCTTGATTGCAACCACTGCATGTGAAGACACTCTCCCCAATGTTGTGGTGTTGTTTTCTTTCTTTTGAGCTAGCTTCATACTGGTGGCAAGTCTCCATTTCTTCACTCATGACTCCAGCCCTTGGTGTAAATAGCAACGTCTTCCTACATCTTGATGGCCACATCCATCACCCACATGTCACTTTTGCAGATGCCCTTGAAGCGATCAGGTTGACCTTGTGCCCTCTTGCTGGTGGCCAGTTCCCTATATAAAAGGGTCTTTCAGAATCCTCCCATCAGTAGACTGTTGCTTCCCATGTCCTCACCAGGGCACAGACCTGGGCAGGGTTTTATGAGATCAGTAGTTGCCCACGATACATGTCTCCTCTCTCCATAAAACTGATGTTGTCCAAGGGAAAGGTAGAGTCCAATATAGAGTGGCACCGGTGTTGTAGCAGGAGTTGCCAGAACAAAGTTGAACATAACATCGGACTGTCTTAGTGACTCCAGCTTCGGATTGGTCCTCAGGGTTTAATCTCAAAGCCTATTCCATGATTGGCTATGGCTGCAAGGCAGCAGAGGTTTAAATTCAGAATTTTCCTTCTTTTAGATAGACTATCCTCTCAAGCTGGCGAGTTAGTATTTTGGTCTTTAAAATACTGATTTTGGAATTGGGCCAAACCAAGAACTTTTCAGTATCTCCTTGTTGAGTATGATCAACACAAGATACCATTGTGGACCCAATTGAAACAATATCAAGCAATGCCTGTGTATGAAATTTTTAAAATGGAGAATGATGATACATTGGATCCATCCTACTCTCTAAGCAAGAACAACAATCGTTCATATTATAAAAAGATAATTCAGTCTTTATTCTCACCTGTAAACCTTGGAAGAAGCTACTCATAACCCTGGCCACAAACAGTACAGAATGGTCAACCTTATCACAGTCTTTAGACTCGCCAAGTTCTCTCAGGGTTTGATGAATTCTATGCAGAATGTCTTCAATGTATTCTGTTTTCAGTAAAGGCTCTTGAAATGGTTAAAAAAGAGAAACAGATAAAGTGCTAGCAATGACTATAAAACAAATATAAAATTAAAGTAGACATCAGGTTACATATTTAATTTCTTTTTAAATCAATTCACCTCAAGCAAGGCGGTAATGCCACTAAGATGCAAGTGGCTACTGGGATTGAAAGAGAATTAAAAAAAACTTTACAAAATCCTAAACAGGAAACAAGAGATAAACGTCTACTCCTGTTCAAAAGACTGAGAAGTGTGAACCTGGTGATCTAATCGATTTAGAAAAAAATAAATAGTAAATAAAATTTAGTTTAGGTGGAGATGCTAGAAGTATAGAGTTGAAAAGACTGTAGAAGGAACTGGAAACCCAATCCTAAAGAGGAAACAAGAAATAAACCTCTACTCCTGTTGAAAAGACGGGAGAGGAGTGTGAAACGCATGGTAGGCAAACCTATCTACTCCTATTAACCTTTTTACTTGCTCAAAATTTGTTTCCACTCAGTAATAAGTAGAAATATTATCCTTACTTATTACCTTGATTTATCATAGCACAAAAAGAGTTCAAAGAGTTTTGCACATGAACAACATTCCTTTCTCCTTTTCAGTGATTACAAATTATTATTTAATTTTATTACTTTATTAGAATATTTTGCTTACATAGTATTTGTCTCACCACAGAACATGTCAGAATAGACCTTGCACTCAATATCCTCCCCAAAAAGCCAAGTGCAAGATTGACCTGAAGTGACCCTCTAGCTACCAAGTGCAGACCCATGTGATCAACCAGATGCACTTGGAATGCACTCATAGGGAAAAAAACCATATAACAGATATATGAACATTCACTGCTGAAAGGAGAAGAGCAGTTTCACAGACATTGCAGAGGAGAATGTAAGGTCCACATTCAGCTGAGGGTCAGAGCTACACACATTGATGGTAACTGATGAAGACCAAGTTGAATAAAATGCAATGTTACATACGAGAGATTCAGATTTGTGTCCTCATTTGTAATATATGACAATACTTCATTACACTTACATATTATTTTGGAAAAAATTTGAATATTCTCATTTTATTGATATTTTCTTGTGACTTACATTTTACAAGCAAAAATTGAAGCAATTAACAATGGCTGATGAAAATCTGAAAAGCATTGCACTATTTGAATTTTTGTTATTGATTTGTATCAAATGGTGAACGTTAATAATGGCACAAATGAAAAACAGACTCTTTAAACAGCTTAAAATTAAACACCAGTAGGTGTTTAATTTTAAGCTATTTAAAGTTAAATTACTCTTCAGAGGACAGTTGTTATCTATTTATTTATTTCTGGTTCAGTTGTCCAGATCAATGGTATGTACTTGAGTACATACCATTGATCTCAGTGGCTCTACCACAACCCCATTATGGAAGTCATATTAAGTAGTAAAGGAAAAGAGAAGATTTTCTTTCAAGGATATATGTATACAAAACAGTTTATAAGATCAACTACTATCAGATGGAGATTTTTGCTTATTTTTCTACTTGTGCCATTATTATCTAAATCAGTACCAAATGAATCTATGACAGCATGCAAAATGCCTAGCATCAGTACTGCTCTTCAATGCAGTGATCAGATGTTGGACTGCTAAGTGTTATCAGTGTAAGGAGAACCCCTGAAGACAAACTATGGCCAAAATGACCTGTAGAAGCAACCTTTATTAAAAAAGTATTCATTTCCTGCCATCATGTCATTAAGATTGTTGGGTTCAAAATTTTTTGGAACAGCTGATGGTCATGCACATTTTGAGATCATTCTTAGACAAATTTTAGCATTTACAAGTCTTAATCTGCATCAAGTTACAAAATGGTGGATTCATGTTATTAAAGATTAATGAATTTAGAAAAATTTTTAAAGTGCTAATTGGCTATAGCTTTAACTTTGATTATAAAAAAAAAAAAAAAAAAAAAAAAAAAAATCAAAATCAAAATTGAGATATGGTTAAATGGTAAGAGGATAGAGCTGAAAGACTTATCATTGGCTTTTTGGTGGAAGGGATATACTGGGATCCATTCCTATCTGTGATTGGCTCTGTGATTGAGTCAGAGTTTTGACCAATTGAAAAATAGAAGAGACCATAATAGCAGAAGTCCAACAGCAAATAGGGCTAGCTCAGAGTTAAGAAGAAATGTAGTTTTTTCATCTAAAGCCTATGTTTATCATTCATGCATCTTCATATACCTTATTCTAATTATTTTGTGATTTAAACAAGTGTTCACTTTCACAAAGAAATAGATGTAAAACATTTTTTATAGACATGTTTGCCTTGTTCTGCATGTGGCTAATTCACACCAACAGAGTTTTTCACAATATGGCCATGCATTGTCCATAATTTAAGTACCATTTTAGGAAGCAACAAAAAGAAAGAATTATGGAATTACCTGATTGTGAGCTTGATGATAATGCCAAAGTGAGGATGGTCCAGTTGTCTTCAGCTTCACTCAGTTCTGTAGCTGAGTAGGGCAGCAAAGCCTGGGAGCAGACACTTGATGTTAGTGAAAGGAGTTTCTTTCCAAGTGTGGGTCGAGACAACCATTCTTGGAGAGCTGGAATCTTTCTTTGAGAGACTAAGATTTCATTGAGCAGTATCTTGAACAGACATGATTTGTTGAATTCCTGAAAGAAGAAATTGGTTCAAAAATATAATTAAACCAATTCTATGCATTTTGTTTTGTCTTTATCTCAAATTAAGAAAAATAGGAACTACAAGAAAACTGTTGCTAATGATCAGAAAGAGACAGCTGAAATTTCTAGGACACAATGAGGAAAGAAAGCTTAGAGAATTTAACACTCACAGGACATATTGAAAAAGAGAGAAACAGAGGAAACTAAATAACCTACTTGAGATTGAGGGAATGGATGACAAAACAAAAACAAAGGAATGGTAGGGGGCAAAGTTACTTAAAGATAACCATGACCATCCATGTCCTGAAAAGACATATCAAAGAAGATGGAACAGCAGTTAAATTTCCTGGCATGCCAAATGGTAAAAAGTATCTTAGTCTGAAATTTCAACCAAACTTAACCAAAGACAGTGAGAGAGAGAACCTCTCAGATTGTATTTCTACCGTAATTTTGTTTGATGTAGTAGTATTTGAGCTGCCTTTGTTTTTCAATTTTTAACTGCATTTAGAGTATAACTACCAGTGTTCAGTAGATGGTGGCTTGGCCATCTTGCTGGTGTTCAAACTATGAGACACTCATGAAGCAATTTAAAACTTGCAACAACCTGCCTAACAGATTATTGAAGGCCTTTTGGGAACTGAAGAAGAAATGGTAAGATTGCAATTCTCTTCCCATTATACACATTAACTGACCTTGCTCATCGAGTCTTTAGTGCCATCTAGCGGCAACTCTTCGTAACTATACTTTTTATCATTTTTAGTTTGGTGGTCAAGTACAAGTAGTAAAAGTCGCTACAGTCTATCTGAATGTGGCTTGTCATACACATCACTGTTGTTACTGTTGATACATTATTCACCACCTTATTGTATTCAGAGTCACTGCTTGATCTACACATTCAACAAGTTTTGATGAATGTCAATGGGTGCAAGTTTTTCCACATGGTGGAATTCAATTTCACTTTTATGCTCTAAGTTGCATTGTGCTGCTACTAGTTGGACATACTTATGCTCATCATGGATATTTTTTAGTAATTTTTTTTTTTCGATGATTAAAATGGTGAAAAATGTAAAAAAAAAAAAAAAAAAAAAAAAAAAAATAATTAACAATGCAAAAGCCAAAATAGATGCTATTAAAATATGATACAGAGGTAATGACAGAGTAAAGAAAGTTAAAAACCTCAATTAACCATTTTATAGTGAATTTCTCAGTCCCTGGAGCATTGACACCAAGATGTCACTCTGTATCTCTCTATAGTGATTCACATTAAATGTGCTTTCATCCGTACACAGATTATTTTGTAAGTTCATAAATATTACACAATACAAACCATTATAAATACAAAAATTTAATGACATGTGGATATTTGTTTTCACTTTGCTTGTTTAATGGCATATCACCTCCTTACAGGTGATTTAATGCAGAAATTTAATTTTCTTGAGAGCTTTGAAGTAATAAAAATATGATATGTTATTCTGCTTTCACAATTTAATATACAAACATCCACCACAAAAGCTGAGTAAGTGGAATACAATAACTTGTATTTTGTTAAAGCATTAAAATCTAAAAACATGATATAGTTTGTAAATATTTCATTTCAGTTTGAATAAACATAAAAAATAACAGAAAAAAATGATTGTAAAATATCACAGGTATATAAACTTTTCCAAAATTCTAAAAACTGAAAACTCTAAAAAGCAAACATATTTTTCTATGGATGTCATCTGCACACCAAAGATCAGGTTTGCCACCAAACACAATTTGATGAGACCTATGTCTCAAAATTTACTTCTGTTGCACTCTACCAGTGGAACACATTAGAAGTTATTTTAAAATGGTTCAACCCACATTACACAGTTGTCTCTGTCCTAGTTAGATGTAACCCTGCTAATCAGGAATTTTTCTTTTTTACTGAAAAGCCTGAAACTATTAAAAAGAGATACACCACACCCTATTAGCAACAATCAACTTGTCTACCCTATATATGGTTCCTGTATTACTATTTCTCCACAGAATTTAAAGTACCATTCAACCATTTTTTATTTTGATCATTAATTAGTAATTAAATTCTAATATATTTACTCGTAAAAATATCATATAGTCTATTAGTTATTAGAAAGTTGAATGGTATTTAAATCTGTAAGAATAAAATTTAAATATTAAAAATGACTTACACATATTTAAATGACCCTTTTAGAAAATCTTTGTGTATAAAAATATGAATAAAAATGCAAAAGAATTTTTTTTTGTCACTGAAAACCCAGATGACTTGCTGAATAATGGAAGTATATGTTTGTTAGCAGGCACCCTACAACACTTAAACTTAACTTGACTTTGTAAGTAACATATATTGGATACATAACCTGTCTAGGAAATTAAAATAGATTGAATTTTCCTTAACCTTAACAACTCATAATATCAATATTGTCTGCGCTTATAAATTAAGTAAATTTCTTAGAAAGTTATTCCTAGCATCACGTGACAATGGAACGAGACTATAGATTTTAAGTTTAATTTTTATAATTAAATTTATAAACTTAGCTTCAGTTTTGAAACATGGAAATTTTCTGTGTCATGATGGAATCATATTTTTAAAAAGAAAATAATTATATATATATATATATATATATATATATATATATATATATGATTAATAAAAATGGAATTTTAAAATTAGTCACTTAGTTGATTGATTTTATATTCAACTCCTCAACTCTGGAGTTTTGCAATCATTACATCCACTCGGCAGGAGGTTACAAATTGCTGAAACCTCCTGACAAATGAGCAGAACTATTCCAAAACAGTTTGTCTATGAAACACCAGAGTCAAGGTGCTGATGGGTGGATGGAATAGTTGCAAAACTGTTTGTCTATGAAACTCCAAAGTCAAATTGCTGAATATAACATCAATCATCTAAGTGACAAATTTTGTTTTAATCCTATTAATGCTCTATCTCTGATACTGAGCTCTTTATTGAAAAGACAGCTTCCCTTAAATGCCCTCTCTTTCATACTCCCACTAACTGAAACCATTTCTGGCTTTACAATATCTTTGTTATCACTATATATACAGAGTGCGATGGATAAATTGTCATCTAAATTACACAAAAATGAAAATAATATCGACATCTCAGTTTAACAGATATATTTACCAAAATTACACAAAAATATACTGAAATACTAAAGAGTGAATTTATTCAATAAAAATCACCAAGTCTCTTGCTCAACTGCGCCCCACACATAATAATCAAGGGGGTTGCAATCAGAAGTTAGGCAGCAAGATGTAATGGGTGATGTAGTCACAGAAATTGTCTGACAGTCATGATGGGGTTTTCCTGCTTGTGTGGCATAGTGCAGAGTCCTGTTGCCAAACATAGGGTCTTCCAGCAGCCACCTTCTTAACCCAGGGCAGCACTACTGCCTGAAGGCACTTGATATAGACCTCTGTGTTGAGTAAGGCCCTCACCAACAAATTTGAGAGATCTTTTCTTATGAGAACAATCAGATGGAATTTTCCAAGCTGCTGTACCTTCGTAATCACTATTAGACTCATCCAACTCTTTCTGAATCCTCTGCACTATTCTCAGATTGACACCAAAACTCAGAAATATTTGTATTGGAGCTTCTGGCATGAATGCCAAGCAGAACAGAGACAATTTATCCATCCCACCCTGTATAAATGTGTGTAGCCCTTGATAGAGTGCACATATAGCGATCCTAGCTGGAAGTGCCTTGAAGTCATTCATTCACCTTAAGCAGAGCACACAGATACTCTAATACTAGAAAGAAGTGCTAATAGATAATTCTTATTTTTTACAGGTACTATGCAATTGACATCAAGATATAGCGACATATTTATAATGTTTTATCAATAAATGGAAAATTATGGCCTGTATAGAACATGCTAGATTTGAAGTTAAAATAATGGTAGTTTAATTTTGATGTAATGAATATGCATACACCTGGGTTCCCCCTCACAGTAATATGATTGGCTGGTGTCAGCCATAAATACAGGCTGATGTGGAGGTACATGGAAGACGCCCATTGGCTATCCTATTGTCTACACCTATTGCCTAAGCATATTGTCTACGACTACGAGTACCAGTCGATTACGGCTACCTGCTAGATTGTACTACTCGGGTACAGTAGCCAAAACCACTTAGCTACTTCGAACAAATATATCCCTTTCCGGGACATATCAGATTTGTAAATCAACCAACTGAATCTTAAAAAAAAAATTAACTCATATCATTTAAAAAACACTTAAAAATAGAAATGCATTTACTTACTTGACAGATGTCATCCATGAAATTAAAAATTTGATTGTCATCTAAAGAGGAGAGTAAAACAAACAAAACACTGAGTAAATCAGCACCACATTTTTCCAGATGTGACTGGCTTGATTCTAATTGCATTTGTTTTAACCATTTGAGAATAACACTAGAGATGAAGGTCTCTGTTGCAGTCTGATGCTGCAACTGGAGTTGGGGTTCAGCAGTATTAATAAGGAGTAGACTAACCATCTCTTCAGTTGGGTACAATTTCAGGAAGTTCACAAATAAATGCACGCATGTTGTGTCCAGCTCTTTGTTAATCATTCCATATGATTTCAGAATTAATTCTGAAGCGCACTTCTTCTGGAAAGTGTTCAGTGTTGTGTAGTCTCGTTTGGGACTTGTGGATGAGGTTTTCCACTGAGGGCCAACAACTTCGGAAAAATTAACACTCATTGATTTCTCTTGCCTAAGTTGGAGTTTTGTTGGATAGATCAATGATTGAACAAGGTTGATCAGCCGGGTTGACACGGTATTGTGGGATGTTCTAATGACAAGCTCTGAGTCTGTGTCTGAGGTGATGGTATTCAAACAGTCAAGGGTGAGGTCTGTAACTTGCTTCCAACATAGATGAGCTAAGGATGGAGAATCGGATGTATCAGAATGTGAGGGCGGAGCCGATTCGGCCAGCACTCGCAGGAGGTAGCCAAGTTTAGAGTAGAGAGGACTTCGTGACAGGGTAGCTTTCTCTTCAATCAGAGAGGCTTGGACGATGGGCACGAGCTACAATAGAAAAGAAATAATCTTTTGTAAGATTTTATCTAACAAACAAAAGACAAATTCATATTCTAATGATGGAGAAAAATTTATGTAGGCTTGATAAAAAAGAATAAAATATTAGGCACTTCACAAAATTCATCATCATAGTTTTCCTTGCCATTTTAATTTCTTTTTGGTTAGATTAACTTTTACATTTTGCATAACCCCAGTGAAAAAGATAAAATTGTCTATTGTTAAAAGTTTAATGTCACTGAATTTTTCCATTATCACTGAATTTTCCTGATAGTATCTTGCAAAAAATATTTAACAGCAACTTAATTTGTAACAATAGAATCAACTAGTGTGGGAAGCATCATTACATGACCTACACATCTGTATATTAATATAGAGCTGGAGATTTGACACTAAATTAACCCAGGATTTAAAACCATAATCCAACATCTCTCTGTATTTCTTAGATGAGATACTGTAACTTGTTACACGATTTACATTGTTTAGACTATTGCCCTCATCTTCATTGTCATATTCACAATATTTTGGCCTTGTATGCTCCAGCCTTCTTCAGGTGATGTACATTGGAATTTCAAACCAAACCCTTTACTTAGTCCACTGGGGTATATTGTTCTAGTTCCACAAGTCATGCCTTTTCTGGATATCTCAGTTTCATTTATTTCCCTTTAGTAACTCAACTCTCTAAGTTTATTTTCACCTCTGCTGTGACCAGGTAGTGAATTCACCACTGGGTTAAGTCATTGGATTACTTCAACCAATACTTATTCACAGGGCCATGTGAATATGACAATAAAGATGAGAACAACAGTCTGAACAATGTAAATAGTATAAATAACTATTATATATAATCCAGTAAGATCAAATAACACTCAACAATTCTGTCTTTCTGATTCCTAGCTAGATGGATTTGCACCTAAGGCATGGACCATGTATTTTGTTATCTACACAAAACTGTAAAATGTTATAAAGAAAACTGTAACATTGACTGGCTGGGAAGAGACTTATTGTTTGAAGTAATGAGGTCACCTACTCAACTGAGGTAAAATCAGAAAAAATGACACTATTGGCATTAGGTCACCTACTTAATTTAAGTAGAGTTGAGTAAATAATTCTGTTGTCTTTTTTAATCTACATGTATGCAGATGGTACAAAGATCAGATGTTCCATTGTTTAGGTAGTGTGACCACAGATATATAACAGAAGACTAGTAAGAAGAAGGGGTATTTGTCTTCTGGACAAAAAGTGTCGTCAGGCTGGTACACAGTGTCTGTCCGTTGCTGCATCAAGCCACGGCGTTATATGTACCCCCCCCCCACCAGAACTGGAAAAAAAAGTGGATTCTCCCCACAAACACTGGCTTTGGTGTGTTCAAGTGAATCCTTCCCAGATTTCATCCCCTGGTGAGTATATCCTGACCTTGGCAGCTTTGGTCAACACTGACAAACCATCTTAAAAAAAACAAAAAAAAAAAACAAAAAAAAAAACAACAACATGCGGGGTCAATTGCTTGTTTAGTGAATTTGTCAGGACAGTAGGTTGTCACCACAAGACAAAGAATACTGTTTGAGCTCTTACCCTGATATATATCAAGAGAAGCAAAAAAAAAAAAAAAAAAAAAAAAAAAAGAAGCTTTCTGAAGAGTGCAGATAAGAAAAAAAAAATTAGAACAAACTCTTATTTGAATACATTGTACTTTCAGTCTTGGTTCCAATTGAAATGTAGAAATGATTATTGGTGTGAAAATACACAATTGTGGGTAAGGCTGGTCAACATTAACTAATGTAGACCAAGCTAATTAGATTCACAACCCATTCATTCATTACAATTTACTCATTCACCACAAAAACCCATCCCTCAAAATTCAAGCCTCCATGTACCACAATACCACAGATTCACAGGGAACCTACAAAACACCCCATGATATAAAAATTTCAAAAAAGTTCAAATGTCTTTTTTCATATAAAAATATCTAAAAATTTAATGAGCATGAAAGTGGGAAGGGATGAATCCCAAAAAAAAAACTAAAATATAACCAAACATTCAAATTAAACATATCAGATGTTAGTAGGAGCCATCCACCCCAGAAAAAACAAAAGTAGCCACTGTATTCTGCCTTTAGACAGAATCAAGCAGCTCACTCACTGACAGAGAGGGAAGGATAAAAAAAAATTAAATGAAAGAGTGGGGTAATCAAAGACTGACCTAGTAGAGATACAAAATAGGGGACAAAAACAAACTGGGGAGGCTGGGAATCTCGACAAGGATCATAACAAAAGAGAATGCTGGGAACAGGCCAGGAATAACACTTACTCACATTAACTAGATAAATAAAGGAAGTATATTAACCAAGGGAGGATTCAAAGGAAACTGCCCTGTTTCAACAAAAAGGACTTAAAAAAGAAAAATCAAGGTTGGTCATGTTCACATGAACCAAGCTCGCAACATTTACCCACCTTTCACTGAAATCTATCAGTTCTAATCTTCATCTTGAGCTGATTCCCAAAGAATCTGACTAGATCCTGATAAGAATAGAGTTTGTATCGCAAGATTCCCTCCATTCATGCTAGCCACACCACCATTCTTTCTGATCACCTGTACCACAGAACTGGGGCAGTGATACAAGAAACCATTCCACTTGCAGAAATCAGTGGCCTGCAGTCCAGCAGCCAGGTACTGATGGTTAACCCTATCGATTTGGACATCCAAATTGATCAGCGCGGCGTGATCGTCACCTTTCACACCCTCTATGATCATGTGGATCAGATGCAGGTTGCTCTGAATTGTTTGTCTCTTCACAGTACAAGTCTGCTTGGGTCTCAACAAACTCTCAGCAACTGACTGCAAACACTGTCAGGATCTTAGCCAAAATCTTTAACTCTGTGTTTAGCAGAGTTATGGGCCTATAATCATCTAAATCCTGCCCTTGCCCTTTTTCAACATGATCACATCCCTGGAGATCCGGTTGGGGATGGACCCCTGCCAGAACCAGTTGTTGAATGTGACAGTCAAAATTGACACAGATGTGCGACAGCCTCAAGTACAATTCTTAGGTCAGATCATCAAATTCTGGAGACTTGCCACTGCCGACTCTTCAATGCCAAGTAAACTTTGCCCTCTGTGATCTCACCCTCACAGCTAGCTGCTTCAGTCAGTTCAAGCCAAGGAAAGTTAGCTAAATAGCTGTGAAACTCTTTGCCACAGAGATCAGGGAAACTGGTTCTCAAAATGCTGTTGAAACACTTTGCATGTCTTTGGTTGACCTCAGAGTTTACTCCCCTGGGGAATCAACCTCTGAAAAATATTGATCGGAAACTTGATGAATCTCTTCCTTGTGCAATTCCAATTGTAGGAATGACTGCAAAACACTTTCCCTTCCCCAATTTATAAGCAGAAGCACACAAACGCATACTGGGATTTCTTCAATAAAATAGGCCAGTTCTTGGTTTCATCTGACTTGGTACCAGTCTATCTTGAAGTCAGAACGTTATGTTTGTTTATCCAAAATTGCTTGTGTCAACCCCAATTCTTAGTTTGTAAACTTTATCATATTACTGTGGCTTTGCCTTATTACTGTTAATTTACCTCCCATATATTGTTTGCTTGCTTTATATTATTTTTTGCCCCGTTCTTTTCTTTTTCTTGTTATTGTAAACTTTGTCAATTCTGTTTGTTGGGCAGTTCCGCCATTTATTGACATTTAGCCATGGCCACTAACTCTACATTCCAAGATATGAATAAACTGTAAATTTAAATTTTTAACATGATGCTAATTCAGAATTTCATTATTGTAGCTGCTCAATCACCCAGTAAACACAACACAGTGGTTTTATATGTTTTTTGCTCACTGGGGTAGACTGTTCTAGTTCCACGTACAATGTTTAATGGATGTCAGTTATCAGTTATCTCCTGTTAATTTCCCTCTGAAAGTTCTCCACTGCCTTAACCGTGTATTGAACTCACACTCTTTGGGTCCTGTCACTGGATCTAACCAACGCCTTTATCCACTGTGCCATGTGTCCTTGAGGAGAAATAAAGGGTTCAGTTCGACATTCCAACCACCTGAAGAAGGCCGGAGTGTACAACAGCCGAAACGTTGTGATAAACATGGTGACAAATATGAGGACAATAGTCCGAATAATGTAAATAATGTATGGAACCATAAGTTCTATTCTAATAGTTTCTTTTCTCACACTTCTTGCCTGTAGAACTCTCTTCAAGCTTCTTGCTTTCCTGTTTAACTATGACCTTCAAAAATTTAAATGTAATGTCAATATTCCTCATCTGTCTTTTTAAAAAATGTCCTTTTATTGTCCTTTCTCCTTATGTTTTCTAAGTTTCTTTGGGCAACTAAGCGAGTCCTCACATTACTGCTACTGAAATCCAAACTGTTTGCTGAGACCTGCTGACCAAGACCTTATGCCAGCCCTGAAAACCAGAACTTAGAAATTTAAATTACTACTAACACATGCTGTAAACTTCAAAAGGCAATCCCAGTGTAATTTTGTTATAACAAGTGGGAAGGTTTAAAACCACTGCATACAAAAAATCATATATAAACCAAATTATTGTTACATTTTTAACCAGAGTAGATCATATATTCCTAAGAATTATTTTTTGTGTAGCTCCTCTCTGTTGACCTGTTCTTCACTTCAGTTTACTTTCTCACTCTCTGAGATCAAAAACAATGTGGCAGAGGAGTGAAGGAGAGAAACGCCAGATAGATCAAGTGGAACCATTCTCATCAACACAATACCAGCGACAAATCAGCAATGCATTAACAAGTGAAAAGTCAACTAGATGGTAACCACGATGGTCTGAAGGAACCTGAAGACCAACGTGAGGGACAGGGTTACACCAATTTCACTCAAATAACTATGTTCTCTACTTTTAACATTTAAAATTTCAAATCGTAATCATCTGGCATACAAAGAGTTTCACAAAAATTCATATCTTCAAGCAATACAAAAAAAAAACAAAACAGAACATAGAAATTTCTTTTATGTACCATTTCCCTTCAGGGTGTAGGTGGTCATGCCTTTCCACAACTTCCTATCATTCATAACTCTATAATATTTGCCTATACCTCCCAGTTCATATTTTACCATCCATTTACATAAGCTCATATTTTATTTGCTCTTTCCCTCTGCCTCTTTTGCCTTCAACAGTATAAGTGTCCTTCCTATTTCTCACACACACACACACAGTTCATGGTATACTCTGGATGCTTCTGTAGTACCACATCTGAAAATGCTTCATCTCTGATAAAATTGTCCAGCATTTATTCACTAGATAAAGTCATAAAGGTAATCCAAAATTGTCAAAGATAGAACTATTCGAATCTCTCAACAATTTTTTACCTGGTCTAATTGTTCCACATTAAGTAATACAAGAAATGAAATAAACATGAAATAATTTTAATAGATGCAAGAATTATACTAATAGCAGAAAAACA
This sequence comes from Acanthosepion esculentum, assembly GCA_964036315.1. Taxonomy (NCBI): domain Eukaryota; kingdom Metazoa; phylum Mollusca; class Cephalopoda; order Sepiida; family Sepiidae; genus Acanthosepion; species Acanthosepion esculentum. Next base: position 21,627,696 of record OZ038496.1, on the reverse strand, counting down.
TTGTATGTTATCTCCATATTATCAAAAAATAGTATTTAGTTTCTTTTTTTTTTTTATGGATTAGGTGAGAAATCAAGAAAAATGGGAGATTACCTGGTCCATGAAAAGGAGATGAGAGCCTACAGGATGAAGTATGTCTGTATCAACCTTTATCATATAATGAATGCATTCCATCAGAGCAGTCACCACAGCTGAACATTCACTTGGACTCAATTGGACACTGTCTTTCCCAATTCTGAAAATAAAAACACAATCACATTTTTAAAAAACATTAAACTTATATTTTCAGGCTACAATTTTACTAACTCTAAAGTTACAATTTGGCTAACTTTTTATTCTTTTCTAACATGTTTGAAATTTTTGTTAAAAATCTTGTTTTTTGTTTTTTGTTTTTTTATGCGTCAAGAGTGTAACAGAGTTGTTTATGGAAATTTTTGCACCTTTTTTCTGGTAAATTCTTGCAAAAATCAAATAATTGTCAGATTTTAATGAAACTTTCAGGACTTATTCACAAATAAATGAATTTATTTTTGAAATTATTATTTTTAGAATATCATAGTAAGGATATATATATATTTTTAACATCTGTTACCCCCCAACACACACTTAATTTTATAAAATTTCTAGAAATTAAATTCCATCCTGTAAATCTGTTTTATTAGTTAAATGCAGGAGTCCTTGGAGAATGTAAATCATTCATTTTTTTGTCAAACTGTTACTCAGTCCTCGAAAATCTGCTCCAAATTGTAAAATAAAAATTGCATTAAAAACTATGACATTATTTAATTAGATAAGCTTTTAATTGCTTTTATAAATAATATATATTAAGGACATTATAGTTTGAAGAAAAAAAAAATTCAATGAATAATGAATTTTTACAAGAATTGTTATTTTTTTTAATTATTATAATTTATAAAGTTTCAAAAATCGTTTAAAAATTCTTCAAAACTGCCTCTTTGTTCAGTTATTAAGTTATTCAGTGAAGATTATATTTACGAAGCAAAAATTGAAAATCATCACGAACCAAGATTTTTTAAATAATTAAAATTTTTTTTTATGTGTATAAACATTACCATTTTGAAATTATGTGTGACTATACACGACATTATCAGAAAATAAGGTTGATGACTATATTAAATTTAAAGCCAACATTCCTAAAATTAGATTATGGAGACTATTTCTAACATTTTAAAGATTACTGAAAAATTATATAAAAAAGTGTTCACCAGTCACAGTTTAAGTGTTCTTAAGTTATGTTTTAAAAGATAAAGCATCTGTTGAACAATAATAAACATGTCAACACCTCGTAAATCACTTGACAGCTGCTTCTGAAGCACTTGACAAGTGATTTATGACCTTTGACAAGCACTAAATCACAGCTACTATTTGTTTTAAAAATCCATTTTTCTGTTATTTTTTAACTTAAAGTAAATAATATTTTTTTCAAATCAGATTAATTATGCTTTAAATCAGCTAATATCCCTCAAATAAAGTTTCAGAAAAGTATGTTTTATTTTTGGAAGATTTTTTAATAAAGAAAAATTCAGTGTGATGACAGATGGCTAAAAAAAAAAAATAAGTGGGGAGGGGAGTACTAATCAGTTATTTTTAACCCAAAAAATGAATCAACTCTAACCAATAGAATTCCTGTTTGAAATACACTACAGAGTATTTTGCTTACTGGAAATAGTAAATTTAAGCTTTAAATTAAAACTTAAATGAAAGCTTCAAGAAAGATTTCTAATTTATGAAAATTCATTTTAACCTTAGGTATACAGAAAAAATGTAAGTACCTATTTTTATGTGTTTGTATACCTAAATATTATGTAAAACTATGAAATCACAAATTTTTCTGCCTACTCAAAAGGAATATGGCACAGGACCAAGATTAAAGCAGTAATCCTACATGCACAGAAAATTGGAGACAAAAATTCTTCAGCTCCTTTGGTACTTCCCCTTTCAGCAAAGATTAACCATGACAATCAGACCTATGGGTGAGGTACTGATAGGTGGTGATGGATGGGAAGAACCCTCTCGATCTGAGCATAATAAACATGGGTTGTGATTTATCTATATGCTCAATTGAGCAGAATATGGTACATGACTAAGATTAAAGTCGAAATTCAGCATATACATGGGATTGAAGACAAAACTTTCCTAGCACCCCCATTGTATTGCTTTAGGCATCAACTCTGACTCTCTGTCTTAATGAAATGAGAGAGGTTCTGTCTGCAGGTCTGGCTCCCTAGAGCTGAATTTAATCAATGTTCAAATAAATGTTGCTTTATTATTTATAAATATCAAGACAGAAATTTAAAAAAAAAACCCTAACATTTGACCATCAAATGAAGAACTGTCAATATTTCATGTTTTCATTCCATGAACTCTTACAAAAAGAAATTTTGTAATCATACCACTATTTTTCAACATTAAATAAATTTGTAAAAGTGTTTCATTTTCATTTTTACAATTTACCTTCCACCAAATATCTGATTGACTTACCCTGTTTTCATGTTTGAAAAGAACTGCTCATAAAACTGTTGTGGTTGTCCAATGAATTCTTTTGGAAATTTACTAAGCAATGGCAAAATGCTGGGGCCAATGACAGCTGCATTTCCATGGCACCCTTCTGCTAATACTGTTCTTAGTTTCGGCCACACACCTTTTGGCACACTTACATGTTTCCAACATTCCTAAAAAAAGAAACAGAGAAAAATGGTTTTATCTTTGCTTATGTATTTGAATGATGTTGAGTAAATAAACAAGAAAATGGAAAACTGTTTGTAATACCAAACAAAGTGCAATATGGCAACACAAGATACAATTGATTGAGGAGGTTTTTTCCCAGTTTATCAATGCTTTGTGGGTTATTTAAAGCCAAAATACCTTTTTGATTGTGATAATATTTTTTTTTTTGCAAGTGAATATTCCATTAACAATTTTTTAAGAATAACAATGAGTTCTTCCAGATACAAGTCCTACTATTTAAACCATAGGTAGGGGATGGATTCGTACCTTTCCTAAAGGTATTTGTGCATAAATGAATGTAACAAACCCAACTGGAATTCAAAGTCAGCTCTAAGATTTCTCATTCTGAACTGCTATCAGTTACACTACTTGTACATCCCACAAGATACAAAAAATTAAACTTACATAAAGACAGCTCCTTGTAAATAATACTTAAAACAAATTGTGAAAAAGATTACAAATTTTAGAAGTTATCCACATTAAGTCAAAGCAACCAACAATCCAGAAAATCATTTATAATTCTGGAATAGACATTTTCAAAGGTTTAAAAATTTTCAGAATCCACACTGCATCACATTCTCATGACACCACAGTTTTAAAATTAATCACATTTTATGCAATACATCAAACATTCAAAACTTAGAATTAAAAATCATCCTAAAAATACACGCTATCATGAAACAGAAGCTGAATTTTTTTCATTCTTGATGATGACTGAAGCCAGTTAAAAACTTAGAGCCTTAGCAAGAACATGAAGTATAGACAGTTCCTAAAACGTCTTCAACACCAAAATACATTAACCAGTCAATAAGATTGGCACATTATTAAAAATATATGGGACATAACTTAAATTTTGTTTGAATTACCATTTGCTGCCTAAATACGCCTAACATTATATATATATATATATATATATATATATATATATATAGCTTACTGTCTTTTTTATTAATATTCATTCTTCAGTTTATAAAAGAGGTTAATAAACAAATGAAGTGTTACAAGTTTCCTTCACATAATGTATTAGTGATCATTCAGTAGGATAAATCCATTTCAACTCTAATGTGTGTGTGTGTGTGTGTGTGTGTGTGTGTGTGTGTGTGTGTGTTCCCGAGATACAGCTTGCATAATACCCCAACCCATTTAGGAGAAAATTATACTCTTGAACCACTGTCAAGTGCAGTGCCAAATTTCATTAAAATTAGACAAGTTGAGTTAAGGTTGTTTTTCTGTTTTTATGGCATTTTTTATAGAAAATTCAGTATCTGTTTTCAACATTCTTATATCAATCCATGTATATAAACAAACACTTGCATATATCCCAATTGTTATGTGTGTGAAAATAATAAACATTCACAATACATTATAACATTATTAAATAAATTAAACATGCATAACATATTTATACAATTCATTACACTACATTAGGACTTTTTGTTATAAACCACTAGTTGAAAAGTGAAAAGGCTATATGTGACTCATGACTTGATAATAAATAACTAATTAAATGCATGTTGGTATGTCTTTTGAAATAAATGCAAGGAAGAAACAAATCTATATAATAATATACCTCTGATTTTGAAAAAGACTACATCTGTTTTAAGATATTACTCCAAATTTTCACTCAATGTGTTAACTATGAAGCCCAGTGGAACAATACATCTTCTTTTACTATTTTTAAATACAAATTAAACTAATACAAATATTAAATACAAATTAATAATATTGTTAGCTCATCATTTTATATCATAAACTGCTTTTAAAAGAAACCCATTGGGTTTAAAGGTGGTCTAATGTTCTTCTAAAATAGTTTCATTCTACATTTTAATTTTTAACCTCTACTCCAGATAACATAAAAAAAGTTGAAATTGAATCATTTTATATTTTTTAAGCTTGCTTAGTATGGCACAAGGATATAAGTATGAGGCACCCAGTGAGGATCATACTCACTACAGTAGTAATGGCAAGCAAGTCTATTTTGCTATCCACCCCTCCATTGAAGCATGTATTGGTCAAATTTCAAGTATTTCATGCTTTTGTTTGTAGATTATAGTATAAACATTTTCTTACATGTGTAAAGAAATTGAAAAACATTTTAAAATCTCTTAATTTTTGTTGCAAATATAATAGAACAGTCATTATTTACATGCAGACTATTGTTCCTATCTTTGTTGTTGTTGTTATTACGTTTCGATCATTGTGCCCTCCAGCCTTCATCAGGTTGATCCGGGTAACCTTCAAGGAATTTCAAACACCGAAACATTTATTTAATCTATTGGGGTAGACTGTTCATGTCCCACTGTCCATGTTCAAGGATATCTTGTCTAATTCTTATCTAATACTGCTCAGTTTTTGCTTGCCACATTTGCACTGAGCAGAAGAGTCGACATGTAAATAATGTTAACTTGTCATCACAGAAATTCAGACAGAAAATAAAACAATTACAATTCTGATAATTTGCTATTTCAGTTTCCCTTTAAAAAAAAAAAATGTTAAATCAAAATTTTCAAGGTTTTTTAGGGGTTGCAATAGTAATACTAAAACACTGTAATAAGATATTACCAGTTAAAATAACTTTTTATCACTAAGAAATTTCACGCAGTTGATTTGAATACCAAACAGGACAACTATTCTTTTTAAATGAAAGATTATCCCGATTGGAGAAAAAGTGGGTTAATGTAGAGACCAAATTGTCATTCAAAATTTGAAGTCATTTTAATTTTAGGCACTTAATTTAGCACAAATTCAAATTAATTCACTGTCACTTGTCAGATAACAAGTCTAATGCATTATAAAACTGAAATTAACATTTTATTTCCCAAAATGTAAAACAGAATTTTGACAGCAGTTCATTTAAAAGGTTGTCTGAAATTCTGAGATAAATCATTGTCCTTAGCCCATGAGATATTCAGACTAATATCCTTATCCTTAATGTTTTGATTCTTGCATATTTGCTGACATGTTCTTCAACACTCCTCAGTTGGTAATTGTTTTCTCAATTCAGCTCAGGACATTAAATATTCAAGCAAGTTAACATCAGCCAAAACAATGATAAAAAGCAGCAAGAATAAAAAAACAAGTCTGAATGCTTTATAAAACTGACAACCAAATAGCTATTTAAACAAGTTTAATGAAAATTACTAAACCAAGGCATCTCATTACATTTTTGTCACTTAACGTCAGGACTTTTGTGGGCTACACACGCATGTGTGTGCACATATATATCTACATACAAGAAATAATGCTCATGCTTTCACTTTAGAAAATTACAAAATCAGTTTCAATACATCCTTTTTCTCTGTGTACATAGGATAGAACCATACCACATGAGAGAGAGGAAAAATAATAGACCAATGAAATTGTTTTATTTTGGTACTGAAAGCTTTAGCCTCTTAAAAAATATCAACAGAGGTAGATATCCTTTCAGCAGGATTATGTTTTTGGCTAGTGACAACTTCAAAAGAACTGTCTTCAATCATCTACCCCACTTCCACTGACCAAAGCCACAGCTAAAATTCAATGGACTCTTCTCTCACACTGTATGTAAATCCCCTCTCTTTCTCTATGTGTATATGAATTCTCTCTCATTACATATATATATTTGGACTTATTTGAAATCAGACAAATAAAATATTTATATTAATTTCATACAAAATCTTTTCTTCAACCAACTTTAAATTGCACCAACTTAATTTCCTTTCTCAGTTGTTTTATCTGAACCATATGAATAAAATTATTTTTATTCTATTTAGTTTATCCATGTAGGATATTTTGAAATGGTAAAATGTTTTACTAAATTTTGTTAGAGAACTTTTGGTTATTTTAACAGGCTTGCAAATAAATATTAACTTTGGTTTCAATGTCACATGAGTGATGATTGTACAGATATGAGAAAAGCTTGTTTGCAATAAAAATACAGTTTTGAGAAATGTCTCAATTTCTCATATTTCTAAATGAGGAAACTGGTAGTACAAGAGACACACACACACACACACACGCACACACACATGATGGACTCTCCTGTCATTTTCAACGTATGAGTGCCTTTCAGTTCAGTTTTTATGTTTATGTTTCGTATGAGACAAAAATCCGGCATGGGATTTGCAAACGGGTCCACACACGGGACATGCTGAAGGGTTAACCATCATATAGGCAGATGTATTAGCCAGAGAGATTTAGTGTTGGTTCTTAATTCTCTCAGATGGTTGAGATGATTCTTTTCAAAGTTAGTTATATCTCGGTAGCAGGTGTTTCTTCAGTTTGCTTGATTTTCAACAGTGAGTTCGAACTCCTCTATAGGAATGTTTGCAGCATTTAAATTGTTTTCCTTGAAGTGTAACCAAGAACAGCCTACATTACATGAAAGAGTTGGCTATACATAAGAATTTTTGGCATCCAATCATCACTCATTCTGATGACATGAGCAGTAATTGCATCAAAAAGAATTTGATAACACCGATGCCACATTTGATAAAAAGATCAGAGTTAGAGATTTTGTCCTGTCATGTATAACTGCATATTGAACATAGACAGCGTTTATGAAAAGCATAAAGTTGATTGAATTTCTTGTCACTGATGAATTGAAGCAATGACATCATTGATGGCAGAGGTGAAGTTAAGGACACTTTCAAAGTGTTCTTTCTATCAGGATATCATTTTCTTCTTGTCTGTGTGGAGTGTCTTACAGTCAGGCGACAGAACAGGTGAAATTCGATTTCCTTGTGGGCCGTACACCTTTTTAAGACCTTTATAGAATGCTTTAGGATTTTTCTGTCAGCTGCCACCTGGAGTTCCACAGCCTTAGCAGACCACCAAGACTTTCATTTTTCTGAGAGCATTTTGCACTTCCCACTTACACTGTTTATATATGTGCTTTTTTGGTGGACAATTTTTGTTGTTTATGAATATTTTGTGTGAATCCTGCATCTTCTTGATGAAATGTTGAACGTGAGCATTATTTACATCGAACCAGTCCTGATGCTTCCTTATAGGAAGTCCTAGAACTTAAAGGGAGTTGGAATAAATGGCATCTCAGAGATTTCCAGGAGGATTCAATGTATTCTGAGATCACAACTGTATCAAGCCTTAAATCCAGTGTGTCATGGAGTTCTTTCTTCTTAACATCAGAATTCAGGGGTAAGATGTTGATTCGTTTAGGAACCGTAGTGCTAATGAGAGATTTCTTGTGTATGAGTCGAAAAAAAAGATGCTTTGCTGCATAGTAGAGCATGGTCTGAAAGATAGCAAGTGTTGTGGAAAGAGCGAGTGTATTGAAGTCTCTCACATCACGTTTCCTGGTGATAATTTAATCAATCATATGCCAATCTTTGAATCTGGGATGAATCCAAGTTGTTTTGTGATGATTGGACTGCTGATAATGTGTGTTGGTCATGGTGAGATCAAATTCTTGGTAGAGAGAAACAAGTCCTAGCCCATTAGAATTCATACTCCCAACCCCATGAGTGTCAAGGACACCAGGCCATGTCTGATGGTCAGCACCAACCCGTACATTAAAGTCTCCTATAAGGAAAATTTTGTCTATGTGGAACTTTGGAAATGACTGAACATAACTGATCCTAAAAGTCATCAATTTCCAACACAGGGGTGTTCATGGTTGAGGCATAACAGCTCACAAGAGTGGCAGAAAAATTGTTGTCGAGTTCTAAGACTAGAGTCATAATGTGTTCATTTATTCATTTCAGAAGAGATGACAGGGATTTAGCAATGTCTGATTTTATTGTAAAGCCTACACCTGTTCCAGTCGAATCCATTACATTCACTTGCATGCTAATACCATGAAAGGTATGAATCCTCATCTTCTTCCCCTAGCTATGGGTAAATAGCAGGACAGACCAGGCTCTATAGCTTTGGATGGCAACTGGTCTACCGCTGAAAGAAATGGCAACCTACTGCAGGGAAAAAATCTGCCTCGTCAGTCACGTATCGAAAGATACATGATTGTCTACGTGTGCATCATGCATGGCACATAACTGACTGAGAGAATTGCAGTGAGCTGCTAAGTTGATTAAGAGCAAGCAATGTTTAGGGCACCATTTCTAGTCCCCTCCCCAGATTAGGGAAGCAGTGCCATGTCTAAATAGATCTGTTTTGTCACCATCGGAGGACATGAACAGCACAATTGTTCAGGATTTTGTGCAAGAACGGCCATCACCTGATGGTCCCCACTGTGGAAGTGCCAGCTAGAGACTTCCAGTACTATCATGTACCTGTACCTGTCACCTTAACTCTCTCTCCAGTGGACTTGTTGCTCAGGTGGAATAGCAAAGAAGAATGCAGAACTGAACTGCAGACTATCCACACAGAAAATTTGTTTAGAGTGGTGAAGGCTTGTGTAGAACCAGCCACACTTATTGGAAGTGCTGATAACAAGGAGTTGGTGCAAATATTTGCTATGAACACAATGAACAACACCCCTCATCACAGAGTTATACCTCTCCGGTACTACCACTGCACAGAAGAGTGCAGTGCCTTTTGATGGTAATTTCACGTGATTTAGCCCGCCTACTGAAGCAATTTACAGGGTGAGGTGTGTGGAGATTTAAGGGATGGATGAAGACTAATGTTGCTTGGCCACCTTAATAAGGTGCAACAGTCAAGCAACAAAGGTACTACTACTACTACTCACTGCTCCCTACATGCATATATAAATAAAACTATATAAAATGTTAAATGGTCAGAGTTGAATCAGACAAGGAAACACTAGTATTAAAAAGTGCTCAATACACATGTGAAAAAATAAAATAAAAGTAAAAATAACATGCAGAGCTTCTAACTTTAAAAGTCAGGAGGTCAGTTGAATCTGTTACCTTGGTTTCAACCTCACAGTATCCTCAGGCAATTTTTGTCAAATGACCTTTTAATGCTTTATTTAAGAGAAGAAAAAAAAAACAAAAAAACTAATGAACACTATATTATTATTTTCAAAAATAAATAAACAAACGCACAGTGTGGGGTATAACGGAAGAGGATGTGAAGAAGGAGGAAGAAGATAAAAAAGAAGGGGGAAGAGAAGAAAAGTAAGGAAATGTCATAATTGTTAATTTTTCCTGTTGGTAGAGATTGCAAATATTGTTGTGGTTGTTGTCAGGCCTTGCCTTTTTTTAAATTTTCCACCTTACAATCAAATCCCTGTTTCTTTTTCTTTTAAATTCCACACACGGTTAGCTAGTTTGGTAGAGTACCTAAGATTTTCTAGCTTAAATGACGATCTATGATTGTACCATCTACGTTTGAAAGTACTTCTCATACATACTATGTAAGTTTTATTTTGGCCATTAATATCTGTTACTTCTGCTTTCTAGGTTATTGCTTTTGTTTTACAAGCTCCATTTAATGGACATCTATTCTTATTTCTACAGTTGCATAAATTACTAGTGTAGCTTAATGTAACAGTGTTTTTATTAAATATCTTATGCAAATCTGAACTTTTTGGGGAAGTGTCTAGTAAGTAATTTTAAAAATAACTTCCCTATTTTACATTTTACCTCTAAAAGTGGGGTTAAACCAAATGATATTTTCTTTTCCTCAAATTCTATATATGTTGTTTAATTTGAGGTTGAAATTCTAGTTTGGTTTTGTGACCCTGTTTTAAAATAATATTGCATACACTATTAAAAAAAAAAAAAAAAAAAAAAAAAAAAAAAAAAGAGAAGCTTTATGAAGTCATTTGATAAAAATTGCCTGAGGATACTGTAAGGTTGAAACCAAGGTAGTGGATTCAACTGACCTCCTGACTTTTAAAGTATATATATATATATATATATATATATATGTATGTATATTAAAACATATATTGTTAAATTTAACAGACAACGAATGTCTATTATGCTTGATCATGAGCCATTCTAAGCTTCATATAGTGGCTCTAGTTTTGGGACAAAAAGACAAAAGCTGTCAAACATTGGGATATTTTTTTTATTATGCTGTTCCTTGATCTAAGCTTTTGGCTCACATGAGCCATCATCTGAGTGGTTATATGGATATATATATATATATATATATATATATATATATATATATATCTCAGTTATTGGACTTACCTCAGACATGTTGACTAAAGAAAGGACAGCTTCCCATACTGAGCCACAGGCAACAACATCAGAATCATCCAAACTTAAAAGGATGCATGGACTGAGTTTCTTGAGGTAATTATTGGCAATATCAGGAACTACTTGACAAACAGCAGCCAGAAAGAGAAAGGATGAACTGCGTACCTAAAATGAAAGAAAAAAAAAAAAGAAGATATACATATCTAGCAGTGTATTATTATAAACCAGGTTTTCTAGAAACACTGATTTTTTTTTTACAGCTTATCAACCTTTTTCAATTTATTTAAAGCCAGAAAATATTTTTAGATTATGAGAATTTTTTTTGAGATAATGATTTACTGATACAATTCCTACTAATTAACCCATGTAGGTAGAGAGGAGAAGTGTATTCATAACTTTCCCTAGGTATAAGTGCAAGTGAATATAATAAACCCTACTGGAATTGGAACTCAGCTTTCTGATTTCCAATTTCAAGCCCTTATCCATTACACCACCCACACATCAAAGCTTACAGCACCTGATATTCCAAGTGGTCAACTATCTAGGTACTGTTCACTGTTTGTATGAGAATTGGCGTTTCAACATATATTATAACCCAGGCTTCACAAACAAAAAGACTCTGATCACAACAATCTTAACTTGCTCAAGTCGAGAATTAACCATTATCTTCCCCACATATAAACTGTGCCTCTTATACTAACACTCTACCTAGAGTGGCTCTTGATGGTGAACATCATTGTAAAAAGAAAAAAAAAATTTAAAAAAAGAATCTGTAATAAAAACAACAAAGATGAGAATACAAGTCTCAATAATTTAGAATAATTACCATTAAAGAAAAGTTATAATTTACTAGCAGTAACTGTGAAATTTTCAAAGTTTTCCTATTTATTTGTTGATGAATCATAATTCTTCATTTAATGATTGAATAAGCTCCTTGTGAGTTCCATGACAATAAAATACCTGTGGAAATTCCCTTATTGCATCGTTAAATATTTGAGTTTAACAACTTTAACAAAATATTACAATAGCAATCATAAGCATGAATGCAGGTCATGATTTGAAAAAGTAAGAGGGTACAAATGAAAAAATTTGAAATTGACAAGTTTTACATTTCACCAAATCAGACATTAAACACCTGAGAGCATTATCACCACTTCTTTTTATTCTTTCTTATTATGTATGTTTTCTTTTTCTCACTAAAATCAAACTTGCATCATTGATATGTCTTTTTATTCTGTCTTTCCTCACAATCAAAACAGACTAGACCATTTTTTTTATCTGAGGACATAACAAACGTACGAACTAATGAAGAGACAAGCGATTAACTTTTTATGAATTACTACATGCAGAAAACACTTTAAAATCTTATAAAACATAAGGAGTTACTGAGTATGAGAGAATATAAAAAAAAACCCATTATTAAGGCTAGAGAATAATAAAAGAACAAGAATTAAGAAGACAGAAGATAATGATTGCATTTAAATCTTAAGATAAGATCAAAGTTGACTGGAAAGCAAGAAGCCGGAAAATTTAATTAAAAGAAACAAAAAAAAATGCGAATGTTTTAAATCAAATTTAAAAAAGAGAAAAAAAAAAACATTTAATACTTCTTTTTTTCTAAAAATTTAAAAGAAATCTTTAAACAGTTGAATTAAGTCTTACCGAGTTGACAGGAGATTTACAAAGGTTCCAGATCTTGGAAGATTCCAGCAGCATGGTGATTTTTTCTTCACAAACAGATTGAGGTTTAGATGAAAGTGCACGAAGAAGTTTACACAATGCCAATAATGAAGAAGAAAGGATACGATTATATTTACTAATCATATCCTCAGATGATGTGAGTCTTAAAAAAAAGAAGAAAGAAACCCATTATTTCCAAATTTTAAACACTTATTTATAACATAGCAAACAAAAAAAAGTTAATGTCAAAGTATCGTTTCAAACATAAATATTTCATAATTGTCTAGCCAGAGAACTAAATTTAGTTCTTTGATTAAACAATCATAAAATATTTATAACAGTTCTTAAAAAAGTAAACAATTTGCCCAAAGATAAATTATTTTTGCCTGAAGCAAGAATGAATAAAACATGAGTGAATAACTTAATTAAATTAAATAATACATTTTATTTAAAGAAATCTCTAAATGTTTTAATTAAATCTTATCAAACTGACAGAATATTTACGATTCCAGACCTTGGAATATTCTAGCAACATGGCAATATTCTTTATACACACGCACTAATATATATATATCTCTATATTTCTGAGATGAGGTATTATGTACATTATTCTGACTATTGTCCTCATCTTTGTCACCATATTTATTACATTTCAACCATTGTACGCTCCGGCCTTCTTCAGGTGATTGGAATGTCGAACTGAACCCTTTATTTCGCTCACTGGGGTAGACTGTTCTAGTTCCACGTGCCATCTTTAATGTATGTCAGTTATCAGTTACCTCCTGTTAATTTTCCCTATGAAAGAGTGTGAGTTCAATACCCGGTAAAGTGCAGTTGTGGAGAAGGGAGAGGGGGAATGGCAGGTTGCTGGCAGGGCCAGAGGGAAGCGCCAGACAATGGGTCCTCAATCCCCTGAAGCCCCTGGGATAAAAGACACTGACAGTCCCATTCCCTCTGTCAACATTAAGGGCGATGCCCTGATCTTTAAATCTACTCTAAGAGATTTACAGAAAAAGTACGACCCAGGCTTCGAAAAAACAGAGAAAATCAAAAAGCTGAAAGAAAAACTAGATAAACAAAAGTCCTCTTCAATTAAAAAGGCCACTTCCTCTACATCTTCTTCCCATCCTTCAACCCCACTCAGTAGAGAACCCAGCCCAAAAAAGACCTCCCCAGTGAAAAAAGCTACTCCCTCCACATCTTCTGCCCAACATTCACAACGGACAAATTCTTCCTATCCCTCAACCCCTCTCAATAGAGACCCCAGCCCTTTAAGACAAATCCTATACCATCCCTCCCTCATTAAAACACCTGAAATGCCCCCACCTCCCAACAAAAGACTAAGAAGTCCCACACAAGACACTAAAGAAAAAAGGAAAAAATCTCAAACATATATAAGACTTAAGTACCTCCTCTCCATAAAATAATTTGTAGATAAAGACATAGAAGACCCCAAAAACTTCCCTGAAGCACAAAGAGTGCTGTCATCAGAACTGGAATGGGGGCTAGACTCGCTTGGGCTATGCTCGACGAGGCAATAGGCTCTTTCAAAATGTCCCCTCCCACTGCTATTGTTAAAAACGACAAATTGAAGAAACTGAAACAATTTTGTGCTGGGAGGGTCCCTGTTTTTGTTCACCCCTCACTATATACAGCACTAAAATTAACTTTCCCATGGGATATAGGCAGTCTCTTCCAAGACGGCACCATCAAGACCGAGATGGGCCACGGGTCGACGGGAGATGCTGTCGGTATCCTGACCCCGTCCATATTTGATTCAGGTAAGCAACCCTAATCGGTTTGATAATGTCTTTCTGGTTAGCTAGTTTGAATGCCCAAGGCCTGAGGTCCGAGTCTTGCAGGGCAAGGCTCTATCGTGACCTTCAGCATCTCAGAGTGGATGTATGTTGTGTGCAAGAGACCCGTTTTTCTTCGCGATCATGAGAGCATTCTGTCTAGGGGGTTTTTCCTCTATTCAGCCTGTTTTGATGGATGCTTGAGGGGTGTCTCTTGGCTTGTGAGCAAGTTATTGAAGGCTGCGTGTGCTCTTGTCTTCGCAGATCCAGTGGGCAGACTTTGCGTGTTGGATGTTACCATAAAGGATAAGGCTCTACTTCTCATTGGGGTTTATGCACCCAATAAACATTCCGAGTGTCCTGCTTTGTTTTGGCAGGTTGACCCATTCTTGGCGTCATCTTGTCGAGTAGTTTTAGCAGAGGATTGGAATGCCGTCCTTGATCCCGATATAGATCGTATAGGGCTAAATTCGGGTACTCACAACCTGGACATGAAACCATTTTGGGGGTTTATTGACAGCTTTGATCTTGTTGATAAGTACCAAAATGAACACCCTCAGGAGGTAGTGTGGACTTGGACTAATAGTGGCGGCTCGGTTACTGAGGTGCGTTCTAGCTACCTCAACATAGTCAGGAGAGTCGATGTAAGGCTCTTAGGGTTTCCATTATATAGTTTATTCGGACCATAGGCTAGTCCGTGTCCAAGTAAACTTAGATAAGCCTGAGGTTAAGATGGCTGGTTACTGGAAATTGAACTGCTCATTATTTGGGGAGCAAGATTTCCGGGACCAGCTGCTACTAATGATACAGAGGGAACTGACGGGGACTGTGGTGGGAAATGCCTGGTGGGATGAACTTAAATCTAAAATTAGAACGTTTGCTTCTGATTATAATCGTTGGCTCAATCTAGATAGATAGATTAGTGGCACAAATGGCTTGTGAGCAAAAAGTTGATCAGGCAATTAAATCCCATGATAGTGGGGACGTAGCCTTAGCTAAGGCAGAGTTGGCCTCCTTGCTTATGAAGCTCTGGTAGTTAGGGCTAGGTTAAAAAGAATGTCTTCTGATGCAAAGAATATGGCCACTGAATTGCATGCAGAGGAGGTTCGGAGTGCAACTCGGCTACATATCGCATGCGTCACATTGCCGGATAAGCAGACCGTGACCACAAACGAAGGCATATGTGAGGCGTTTCGTGAGTACTTTCAGGAACTTTTCACCAGGGAGCCTGGTCTGAGCCCTGCTCGGTTTGATGCCTATTTAGCTGACTTTCCCTGCCTCGAGATAGCTGAAGCAGCTAGGTGCGCGGATCCCATTACAGAGTCAGAAATCTGGGATGCACTGAAACAGGTTGGTCTGGACAAATCTCCAGGATTAGATGGTCTTCCGTCCAAAGTGTACTTGAGGCAGTCGCCCGTTTTTGTTCCCTTGCTGGCACTGATTTTAGGCAACTAGATGAAGCAGGGGTCTATACCCCAATGCTTTACCAGGGGCGTAATCAAGTTGTTATGTAAGGACAAAAACGGTGGGGATGGGTTAGGTAACTTTCACCCTTTAACTATGTTAAACACAGAGTTAAAGATTTTGGCTAAGGTCTTAGCAAACCATTTGCAGGCTGTCCTCTCTAGTCTGATTGGCTCCGAACAGACTTGTGCTGTAAAGGGCAGGACTATTCAGGACAACCTTCATATGGTACGCTTGATCATTGAGCAAGTTGACAGTGAAGCCGCGCTGATCAATTTAGATCAGTCCAAGGCCTTCGATAGGGTTGACCATCGCTTTCTCGGGGCTGTCCTTTCGGCAGCCGGTTTCGGGTCGTACTTTCGCACCTGGATCTGACTTCTGTATGCGACAACTGGTGCGCTGATGGAGGTGATTGGGGTACGATCAGAGCCTTTCATATTGTCTCGCTCAATTTGTCAAGGTTGTCCAATTTGGCCTTTGCTTTACGTTCTCGCATTAGAACCATTCCTTCGCAAGTTAAAGACGAATCCAATCCTACACGGAATTTCCTTACCTGGTGCTACCACCTCGCCCAGGAATTCCGCCTATGCTGATGACGTTTCGGTTCTTGTATTGAGCAGGGCCGAAATTAACAAAGTCAGCAAAGAAATCAGTGGTTATGAGATGGTGACAGGAGCCAAGATCAACTGCGATAAGTATGTTGGTTTGCAGTTGGGTGCATGGAAGGGAGTTTCTCTTCCTGGACCTTTCCTCTGGACGGATGGGCTGGTCAAGATTCTTGGCATCTGGTTCGGTCCTGATCTCCAGTTGGAAATGAATCGGTTGGATGTGCAAGAGAAGGCCGAGATCGCAATTACTTTGTGGACTCTGAGGAATCTTTCCTTAAAGGGGAGGGCGGGAGTATGTGTTTCACACATCTACCCGATTCTCCTTTACCGACTCTCTGTGCTTCCACTTCCGTCTGACACTTTACTGGCGTTAGTTAGGCTCTTGTTCTCTTTCTTGTGGGGAGGCAAGGCCGCCAGAATCTCTCGGGAGATCTGTTGCCTTCATCCATCTGAAAGCGGTCTAGGTATGCCTAGCATTGAGATTCGTCAATATATGCTTCGCATTGGGTTCCTGGATTGAATGTTTTGCGAATCGGATGAGGTGGGCGCCTTCTGGAAGGAAGATGCCCGTAAGAACTTCCCATCCCTGAGAAGTGTGCACTTGTGCGAGGAGGAGGCCAACCGTTTACCCCAAGTCGAGTGCTCCTTCTACCGTGAATGTCATCGTGCTCTGAAGTGCCTCTTAGGGGCGTCAGATGGCCTCTCCAACATCCAGGTGTTGTCTTGTAAGGCATTATATCAGGTGTTAGTTGGGGAGGGGGGCGTTCGTGATGAACTGATTGACGAACTCGGTCTTACGAAGAAGGAGGCTCGCTCAATATGGCCTTGGGCGCCCGGGTTGAAATGTCCCAATAACAATGAGGCATCACTCAACTGCTTAAAGTTAAGATTAGGACGGAAAGGCGGCAACTCACTTCATCAGAATTCGGTAAAAGGTGGGTGAATCTTGCACATTTGTGTTGTGTGAAAGGGGCCGACCTGAAGTGACACTTTGATGCTGGTTAGGCATCAGGATATTGCTTTACCTGGGTTGAACACGGGCAACCCATCCCAAAATTAGGTTAGCTTAGGTTTAGTTTTGATTCTTTAGTTTCCTTTTTCATTAAACTTAGCTAGGGTATATATGCGCATTGGCCCCTTTTATTTCTGTCCCTATTTTTCTTTAAGTTTAATTCCCCACTCCCTGCCTCGTTAGGTGGTCAGTGATATCGGTTCTCTGGTGGATTGCGCGGCGTTTTTCGTTTTGTGTGTGATTTTCTGTATCTGTTGTTGTGTCTGTGTGAGTGCTTGGGATGAATGAATGTTTTTAATTTATTATAGTCCCGCATTAATTTCGTCTAGTTAACTGATGTTTCTGCCACATTTAGTGATTGTGGGGGTTTTATTACTAACATGATTTTGTTTAGTTTCTTGTAAATAGTTTATATTTCATATTGTAAATACTCATTGGGGCTAGTTTTTAAAATTTTTAAATTGTTGTTTTATTCCCCCCCTCCCCACAGACAACATATTGTACATATGGGGGACCAGTTAGTATTTTCATGCAGACATTGAGGTATTATGGTTGGGTGTGGTGAGAAAGGCAAGAAAGAATGTGTTGTTTTGGTGTAAGGAATATTGTAAGTATGATTGGGTCTGTGTTTGTGGCTAGCTAAGTTTAAAGTTAAGACAGAAGACCGACCTCTTCCCCCTTCCCCATTTTGGCCTTGTGCCACATTTTGTTTTATTCAGGAATAAATATCCTCAGTCCTGATCTTCTTTGTCTAGAAGACAGAACACTATGTTCACTTATCAGAACTTGCTTTTGTGTCAATATCAATTCTTAGTTTGTGACCTTTTTTTTCCTTCTTAGTGTTAATTTGCCTTGCATATCCTGTTTGTTTTTTATTTTGCATTTGACACATTGTGTATTTGGGCAGCAATCCCTCTTTTATACAAGTTTTGTTAAAGATGACTGACAAGGTATGATGACCAAGCTTTTGATTTAATCTTTCTTGTATTCATACAAGTGTTTTCTTTTCTGGAGAGAAAGTGTAAAAACTGTCCAAAAGTTCTGCATATCCAAGCACTTTTGACTATTCTTTTAGCCATTATCAAGGATGATTTTTTTTTTTTTTTTTTTAACTGAATGCGTGGGTTTTTTATGTATCTCTCTGGTAGTAGGTGTTAAGTTGTTAAATAGCTCAAATGTATATTTACTACCCAGTACAAGTATTAACCGATAACCTTCAGGTAATGTAAACTTGTGCTTTAATAAGTTGACCTGTTCCACCTGCAGTTGAAATGGGTTCAGCCCATTGAGTTCTATATAAAATTATGGTTTTTTCACTGGAGATATGAAAATCTCTTTTCCTGGTGAAGTTATATGAGATTAGATCTTTTTGCTGGCAAATTGGTCTCTTCTACTCTTCTTACTTCAGCTGAGCAAATGCTACCTATGTGATTTGTTGGACGAACGGCTCTTCACTCTGTCTAGCCTTAACTGGGAGTTTACCTATATAAGGTTGCAAGCAGCAGCAGCAGCAACTGGTTTCCAACCAAGTGCCACTTGATCTCCTTTTTCATTTATTATTTTCTTCCCCTTCACTCAAGCAGGTTGCCACTTTGAACATTAGACTTCACAAACTATCTTCCAGCCATTAAAAAAAAAAAAAACCAACACTTTTGACTCCGATATCATCATTTAGGCCCACTTGATTTTGTGTGTGTTCAGCCCGTTATATGAGGGAGGGGATCTATTGTGTCAAAATACAAAACTTATTTTACAAGAGTATAAAACAAAGAAAAATATTTATTACTTACTTTGGATCACTAAGTGTTTCAGCTTTTTGATTCAAAAGATTGTCAGTTGTATACTGAAATTTAAAATACAAATCAAAATAGTGAAAAAAAATTTCAATTAGCAGAGAATCTTAAAAAAACCCAACAAAAGGTAATTTGATATTTTGGTCTTTTGTTTAATTTAAACCTATATATTCTTTGGCATTCCTCAAATGGATGCTACAACAAAACATGAGAAAGTAGGACAAATATAAAATATCTTCTATATACTGATACTACAGTATTGCTTCAATCAAGTGATAGTATAGTTGTTGACTTTAGTTTATATTTGGAGATTTTTTTTTTTGTCTATAACAGAACAAGTAACAATGGATTTGTTAAGTTATATATGTGAATTCCTACATAAGGTATATATCATACTCCAAAAGAAGAAAAAAATTAAAGTTTTACTCACTTAAAAAAAAAAAAAGGGATAAAGGAGTAATAAAATTGAAGAAAATAAGCTTATATTTCTTTTTATCTTTTCACCTTTCTCTGACTTTCTACCTTCTCAACTTCACATATTCTTTCCCTAGCTTCCTATTCTACTTTGTTTTCCTTAATAATGTTGCTATGTACACAGCTATACTGTGTGTGTGTGTGTGTGTGTGTACACACACACATATATTACACTGATCCGAGATGGAAATGTCAGGAAGCAACACTTTGAACCTAGGCAGAATGGACAGATTCTAGACTGATCCTAGGTAGAAGTGCCAGAAAACAACATTTTGATCCTAGACAGAGCACAAAAGTGTTCTGATCCGAGGTAGAAGTGCCAATCCATTCATATTCATAATCTACTCATTTTTCCCCCCATTGATATCATGGGAGTGATGTTAAAAATATCAATGTCATTACACTTCCCATCTGAGGGAGGCTAAAGAATACTTCAACTAAAATGTGCTAAAATACCAAAGCTGCTGCAACACACCTCTGAGAAGGAATTGCATGACGATGGTAGATTTTTTTTTTTTTTTTTTCTAATTTTCAGTAATGAAACACTTTGTCCTACAAAGTTTGCACTCTAAATTTCAGTTGTTGGAAGTTATTACTTGGTGAATGAGATTGAGTAAATAAAGATAAGCTTAGTTTGAAGCATATAGCTGACTGGTAATTGGGTTCATGGCCAAGTGGTTTCAATGCTTTGACCATGAGACCAAGTTCGAATCTCACTATGGTTGGTTTCTCATGAAGGTGACTACTTGATAATATTGGTTTTGGAAGAACAATCCCAGTATGTGGTACCATTGGGAAGTTCCTGAAAATTACACCATAGGTTGACTCAAGCCTTGTTAGTATTCTGAGCATTTCAATATGTTTGATTTCTCAAGGAGGTAACTTCTTGATAATATTGGTCTGGAGAGATGATATCAGCATGTAGCACCATTGAGAAGTAAGATTGACCCAAGCATTGTGAATGAAATTAGGTGGATAAAACTGTTCAGAAGCTGTTGATAGTTTTGCTAGAAATCACACATTTTACTACAACCAAAGATTTGCCTACTTAGTAATCGTTCTCCATACATACATGTACACAATCTGAAAACTTCATTGCATTTATCACTAAACCAAAGACGTCCCAGTGCAAATAAAATAAACTCATATATGGCATGTATGACACCGAAATACAAAGGTGCATTGGGACAGTGAAAGATGCCTTCCGAAAGCTGAGCAAAATATTAAGAAACAGGAAAATTTTGTTAGAAACAAAAAAAAAAAAAAAGGAAAGCGTACTGAACTATTATGTAATATCAGTCCCCCTATATGGTAGTGAATGCTGGGCAATCTCCACACAGACAAAGAAGAGACTTGAAACAAAAATGTGGGTCTACAGAAGGTTGGCCTGAACATGCAAGCAATGAAGCTTTAGAGAAAATGTAAAACAAAAAGGACACTTATAATTAACATCAGAAAGAGATAGTTGAAATTTCTAGGGCACATAATGAGGAAAGAGGGCTTAGAAAATTTGATACTCACAGAACATATTAATGGCAAGAGGGTCAGAGGAAAACAGTACATAACATACCTTGTGTAAATAGTTTGAAGTAAATGGGTTTAGGGGAGGTAGCAAAAAGACAAACTTTACTAAGGTTTCCAAAGGACAGAAAATTGTGGAGACCCATGACTGCCAATGCCCTGAAGGGACAAGGCACATAGAAGAAGAAGAATTATTATTACTGTTGTTGCTATTCCAGTGCAAAATTTGTTATTACAAAGCACAACCTCAGAATACAAGAGACAGTATCTTCTTCACAGGAAGAAATCTGAAACCACAAGAAAGTGCCACTTCTTTTAGAACCATGGAATTCACATATATAACTTAACACATCCATTGTTACTTGTTCTGTTATAGGCAAAAAAAAAAAAAAAAAAAAAAAAATTTCAAATATAAGAAACTAAAAGTCAACAACTATATTATCACTTTACTTGATTGAAGCAATAACTAATACCATTTCAAAGATTTATATTTTATTCTTTTAAAGTTGTTAGTAACATTAAACGATCAAAGAAATAATAAATATACATTGAATTTTTGACAAAGCTTTCTCAACCCTTTCTAGAAGAAAAATCAGAGCAAAAAATACTTATACTTACATCAAGAATAGCCTCTTGGCAAAAACTAAGTGCTTGTGCCTGTTTTGCAGCAGAGAAAGCAGAGTTGAATGCTTGCTGAGCTGCTGTGGCCACCGTAGGATAAGGATCACATATACTTAACAACCAGTATGCCATCAGTTTTTTGAGGTGCGGAGCCAACTGACGGTGCAAACGCATGGCTAAGATATTCATAGATTGCTGCACTGTCTCTCGTACACGATGATCAACATCCTAAGGGGGGAAAAATAGAATTCCTTACAAAGCCTTTTTTCTGATTTTCAGTGCACAGTATATGCAATATTAGATACCAAAATTTGGTAAAAAAATTCTCAAAATTGATTGGGGGTGGGGTGGAGGGTTTAAATGATTTTAGCCACTTTTTGTATTTGAAATATATATATATATATATATGAGAGATCCACAACCACATTTTATCTCCCTAAAAAAGTTTCTAAATATATCTCCTAGGTCTTAGGCATCTGCTTGGCCAGACATTGTAGATTACCAGTACTTATATTCAGCCTAACCCAATAATATTACATGTAAATGTCAGACATCTAAAATGCTATTAAATATAGCATGTTATTTTGATAAGAAAATGCTGCAATGTTCTCAGCCCAATAATAGGTTAATGATTAAAAAAAAAAGAAAAAAAGATTAAAAGCAGGAAAAAGGATGAAGTCAGGAAACTTCAGCACCATCACATGATTTTTTATTCATTTATAGCCTTGTGAATGACTGTTGCATATTCTTTAATTAAATTACATAATTATGTTAGCCAATCAAAATAATCTTGAGCAAGAGCAAAATGTATATATTGTATCTTCTAGGTATGTCATTAAAGTTAATATTTTGCATAGGTTTCCTAATAGAAGAGAGCTAAGTATTAAATGATCAACCTTTTAAATTATTAAAATTTATTCATACCTTCTGCTCTCAAGTTAAATCTACTATAGAAATTTCAGCATTTGCTTACTTCTAATATATTTTAGTATTTGGCATATTATTATATATGTGATCATAAGAGTAAATGAAATTTTGGATTACATAACTAGTATAAAATAAGGTAGATTCTTAAAAAAGCATACACCTTGAAAAACATTAAAAACAGAAAAACTTTTAGATAACTTTATTTGGACCCAATATGGATCGGAATCCGACAGAATGATAAGTTAAAGAACAAATAGGAAATGTTTAACAATCTAATACTTTTCACTTTTATTAAAGTTTCATTATAGACTGAGATATGGAGAAAAAGAAAGGAATTCTGGTATTTTTACTTCTGTGTTGTCAGATTTTCATCAGTCAATCATGTACCACATGCAATCAACTCTTAAAATCAATGCTAGTATAATTTGTGGTGTTCTGAATTCAAAAAGGACTTCTTGGAACTTTGGATGGATGCGTCATCTCTCCTTGAATTTGGAACCCCACAAATTATACTAACATTGGTTTTAAAAGAGTCAAATGCTCATGATACATGATTGACCAATGAAAATCAGACAACACAAAAGTAAATATACCAGAATTCCATTCTTCATGTATCATTCTCTGATGAAGCTTTAATAAAAGTGAAACATTAGATTGATAAACATTTCCTATTTATTCTTTATCTCATACTTTATTTGAACACATTGGTAAAAAGATGCTCCCTTATTTTAGCTGGGAATATAATAGAAATACTGGCCAGTAACAACAGTAAAAGCTAATTATGGATTTCAAGAGGGGCCTTGTGTTATGTAAGAGACAAAGTGATTTTTTAGTATTATGTGATGGATAAGCAAAAAAGATTTCCAGCAGGAAATATTGCTAGCCACTAATAAAATTAAGTGTTTGTTTAAAAAAAAAAAAACAAAAAAAAAAAAAACAAATTTCATATTTACACACTAATTTTTTCAGACATTTTGTTAGAAAAATGCTTCATCTATGAAATGAAATCCCATAATTCAATAAACAAAAATATTACATTGTTCATCTTTCATTTGTTTGTCCATCTAAACAAATATAAGCTTTGTTGTTTATTAATTTGACTCATTCTAAGTAAAACAGAACTATTTTGATATTTTAGTCATGTAACTTACCAAAACCATTTTAGAGTAAATCCTGGGCCAATATGGAAGAACTGCTTTCACATCTTTTTCTTCCTTGTCTTTAATCAACAAGTTAAATTCTTGCAGAGCCTATTAAGAATTTAAAAAATGAAATCCATTAATCCGTCAAATTGATTCGTCATTGACAAGAACAACATCTGCTTTGGTGATTTCATAGCTTTGTGACATTACTTTTCAGGTGGCATGAAAAAATTTGTTTCTTTCAATATATTTACATTTTGTCATAAAATTCCAAAATGAAATGGATAAAATCAAGAAACCATATATTAAGAGTGACAAGACTGTGAAAATTCTCAGTCAACCACTCCTGGGTCATGTAGAAAGGAGCAGATTCTGGTTAGAATAAATATAGCTAAGCTTTTTATCCTTGGCTTGATGACTGCACCAAGCAGACTAATATAAGCACTGACATTACATTTGAATAGTTGGAGATTATAGTTATCAGGGAAACAGGAAAAAGGGAGGGAGTTCCACAGGCAAGAGGTGCAAGACATGAAGCTATTGGAGTAGAAGAGACGGCTACATTTAACAGTTTCGACAGTGGAAGGGTGTGAGCGAGATGTCAGCCTAGTAGAACGCTTACATTCATGAAGTCTGGGAACCAGCGAAAGCAGCTCATCGGAGCAGTTACCATGAAAGTATTTGTAAAAAAGATAGAGGGAGGCGACGGCATGTCTGTGAAAGAGCAACTGCAGAAGAGATGCAGGATCAGGGCCAATTACATTGCATATTCGTTTCTAGATCTTATCAAGAACCTGGAGACAAACAGAAGGGGCAGCAGACCATATATGGCAGCAATACTCCATGCAAGGGCGAATGGTTGATTTATAGATTTGCAGGATTGACTCTGGCGAGAAAAATTTCCTGGCGCGGCACAGGGAGCCAACTTTCCTTGCAGTGGATGAAGCTATTGGCTCAATGTATTTGTTCCATCTCAGGTCAGCAGTCAATGTGAGACTGATGGCTTTTATTGTGTTGCTCAGGACCATCACAGATCATGTGAACTTGGTATATATAAGTGTAGGTATCTTTGGAGTATGTACAGAGTTACTTGTCCTCCTAAAGTTCACTTTCTCCAAGTCCTTGTGTTTGGTGAATTGTACCATGAACAGAGCATGCCTTTTCATTTCTTAAGTCAGATTGGAAGCTGTCACATTAAAGTTTTTTATACAAATAGGGAAATCAAAATTTTTAAAATTTGGCACAGGCCATGTAACATTATGCTAGGTCTTCAATCTATAACCCACTGACAGAGTGTTCTCAAATACCTGGAGAGCCCTGGGTACTCTGAAAAATAGTTAAATAAAATAATTTTATAAAATTTCTTCTTCATGTTCAAGTCTCAATCTTCCAAAAATTTAAATTTTGTCAAAAATTGAAAATGAGTGACAATTAGTACAAGTATGGAAAAATTAATCTCATCAATTAGAAAGTGAAGCTGAACTGAAAAATATATTTGAAAAATTTAAAGTAAAAGCTAAAAATACAATATTGAAATTATAGACCAACAGACATTTTACTGTACTGGAGTTATCTCCCTTGCATTGACGACAAAATGATCAAGATCTTAAGGCCAAGCGGTGAAAAGACAACTTCTTTTTGTCATGTCCCTTCAGTTCTGCCATCCATTCACACAAGCTTATCAGGTAAGTGGCTTTCTGTCTTCCTTTATCTCTCTTGCCATCAATATGCCCCATGACAGTTAAGTTTTCTAAGCCTTCCTTCCTCATTATGTGTTCAAAGAATTTCAGCTGTCTTTTCCTGATGCCATTTTCTTTAAGACTTCTTTGTTGCTTATTCGTTCCATCCATGGAATTTTCAATATCATTCTGTAGAACCACTTTTTTGTTGCCTCTAGTTTTTTCCTCATCTGTGGAGAGAGTGTCCAGTATTCACTGTAATATAAGAGGATGGATATCACATAGCAATCAAGCCTTCTTTTCTAATGAATTTTACCCCCTTTCCCAGAACTTTGCTTAACTTTTGGAATGTTTCTTTCACTAGACTAATGCATTATTGGATTACAGTATTGCATTTTCCATTCCCTGTTAAAACATTTCCCAGATATTTAAACTTCTGTACTTGCTTGATGTTTATATCTCCAATTCGTAACTTGCACTTGGGGCTTTTTCATTTATTGATGACGATACTTTGTCTTGCAGTTGATTAATAATTGGAAAAATAACCTAATAATAGTAAGGATATGTTGATATTTTTGACACTTTGGATAGAACTAATTAAATATAATTATTTGTCCAGCATGTGTGTATTCAAGTAAAATAATCAAGTTTCTTTTTCCATACTCAAATCATTTTAGTTTTTCCTGAAAGAGGAAAAAAAAAAAAAAAAAAAAAAAAGCTTTCTTACCTTTATTTTTGTGATGCTGTCCTTTTTGGACAACTTTCTGAGCAGTACCCTCAGGTCAGCATCAAGACTCATGTCCCCAACATTATCAAGATCTGCAGCTGGCACATAAGCAGGCTCACCAGAAAATGTGCCAAACCCTATAAAGCCTTGTGTGGTGGTCCCTGATTCGCTAAGAAGTTGGGCTGCCTGTCTGCTGCTGGACGGCTATATGAAAACAATAAACATTAGAAGAGTAGAAAAAGGATTATTGACATCTAATAAATAAGGATGCTATCATGAATCAGCCAAGCAAATAAAATTCCTGAACTCCATTGAGAGAGAGAGAAAAAAACTGCTTTTAACCCCATAGCTACAGAATTTTGTGAGACAAAATTTGACTATCTTTGTTTGTTAATGATGTGTTTATCAGTTACAAAACAGATCTCAAAATTATTTTTTTATATTTTGATATTATTTTCTATATTCACAATGGTAGTAGACTGTC
Organism: Acanthosepion esculentum; assembly: GCA_964036315.1. Classification (NCBI taxonomy): domain Eukaryota; kingdom Metazoa; phylum Mollusca; class Cephalopoda; order Sepiida; family Sepiidae; genus Acanthosepion; species Acanthosepion esculentum. Next base: position 21,600,951 of record OZ038496.1, on the reverse strand, counting down.
CCATTGACTTTCATGTGGATGTCATGTATAATACCAAACTCTTTCAGAAATCTAAACTGTTGACTATATACAACCACTTTCTCAGATCAATGGTCAAAAATGGCTTTGAGCAAGAGAAGTGTATTGGCCTGAGTAAGGACCATCCTTCATCAAATCTCATGGACTGGTGCTACAGAATCACAAACATAGCATTGTACTAGATAACAGAAATCACATCACTTGGAACTTTCAAAAGCAGCAACAACTAAAAAGTCAAAAGTGTATACAGTAATAGCAGTGTCAACGGATTAATCATCCTTTTCATATACCATTTCTTGTGGACACAAAGGTTAAGTATTGCCAACAGCTCAAAGTATTTAAATAAGCGATAATCTGTGCAAGTTATTTGACTTGGGAATAAGATGGATGTTCCAAAATCTCATAACCAAAGCTATATGACTTTAGTATGGTGGACTATGACGTGTGAGGCTGTACATTGTCATGGAGCAGAATTGGGCCACTAGTCAATGATGTTTCTTTTATACAATCAATTTTGTTGCAGTACAAATTGGCTAATTGATTTAACTTGTAGCAAAAATGAATAATGAATGATGCTTTTTTTCTGACCACCACACAGTAGCCATGATCTTTTTGGCAATGCAGAGGTGGTTTTAGAGACACATGCATCTAAATCCAACCCTGTTCACTTACTGTTATTAAATTATAATAAGATTTGAATTGAATTAAATTGGGGAACAATAAGGGGTGTGATTTAACCCTTTCTCAATTGAACTGTTTTGACTGATGATTTTTTTAGTCAGTGCCATGCATGATACATGCTTAGGTGATCATGTATCTTTTGATACATGACTGATGAGGCAGACTTTTTCCCGCAGTAGGTTGCCATTTCTTTCTGCGGTAGACCAGTTGCTATGCAAAGCAATGAGAACCCGGTCTGTCCTGCTATTTACTCATAGCTAGGGAGAGAAGAAGAGGATTCATACCTTTCCCAAGGATATTAGCATGTAAGTGAATGTAATGAATTTGATTGGAATTTGAACTCGGCACTCCGATTCCTCAATCTGAACTGCTATCCATTACTACACCATGCCTCCTCTTGATGATAATAGAGAACAATAATATGTTCTTTCTATTTTCAGAATTTGTAAATAAATTTGAAATTATGCCTGAAAATGTAAACACTATAAAAGCATAATCTTTTATTCTCATTTTAATATTCTTAATATAAAATTCTTTAGAATGGGAGGGGAGATAGTTGGTAAATGTACATAAGTCTGTAACCTTATGAAAAATTTAAAATAAAAAAGTGTAAATTTATTTTTCCACATAATCACTATTAGCAATGTACTTAACCTGATGTTTCGGGATTAATCATATAGATTTAACTGAAAATTTCTGCTGATAATTGTATAATTTTAAAAACCCTTTCAGTCTTTGAGTTTCAAAGGTAAAAGCAAATATAAAAGATGTAGAACATTGTGTGCAAAATATCTTTAAATTAATAGCCAAAAAAGTGGTCAGAATTTTTTTTATTAATTTTTATTGATGATTTTTGTAGGAATCAACCTGTGAGTAACAAAGTTAATATTTCTTTTATGAATCAAACAAATGAACATTGTTTAAAACTAAAAAAACTCTGGCCCTTCCAGTAATCCTGCAATGTGACGTTTGTTCATTTGAGTGAATTTGATTTTTATTGGATGCTTTACAAATATGAAAATAAATACATAGTAAATAAGGATAGAAGTAGCATGCAACAGTTTTTGTTTTCATTTAACAATTTTCCACACAGTTAATAAAGACCTTTTTTCCTCCAAATATTGGATTGACTGTACAAAACCTTTATTTCCAGAAATCAGTTCACTGTGTTAAAAAAAAAATAGAATGTTCAAAAGCCAAGAAGTACCTATTACTATTAAAGATGCTAAATCTCTCACTCTTCAACATGCAAAAAGCATTGGAATTATCTCCATTGCAATAGTTACAGCAAGTGGCAGTGTCTTTCTTATGACAATGCCAGACTATTTATTGGGTGTTCCAAGAGCAGGAATGTGAAAAGATCAACTCCATGAAAGAGCAGAGTTCAACAATATTTTTTTAAAATTCACATGCGAAAATCTTAATAAGGTCTGACTTACAGTATAATTTTTTTTACTTTAGCAAAACTAAAAGAAACAATTAACTTAGAAATAAATCAAAATAATCAATTTTTTATAAAAATAAACAAATGAAGTTTAAATGGCAGACTAAAAGCATTATTAAAAGTAAAATCCTAATTTATTCATGTTGGAAATAAACTTCAAATTAAGTTTTGGCATGAGATGTAATTTTCTTTATAATAAATTGGATACTACCACGGACTTCTACCCCCCCCCCCAAAAACGCATTTTTTAAAATAATTTAAAAATGCCTTCTTTGAAATTAATTTTCAGTTTTATTTCAAGGATAATAGTCTAAAAAAGCTATTTAAAAAATAGTTTCTTCCGTATATATAAATAAAAATTAAGCATTTTTAAAATATTGGCACGTCCACTCATCGAAACGCTATCAAATATAAACAACAATTTTTTTCTTTAATTTCTTAAATCCAGATGTCCTAGAGTAGAGATGTGTTTCAAAGTCAGTTAGTAAATTTATGGATTAATTAACTAGATTTTGTAAAAATAATGCTTGCTTTTTAGTTTTTACCTAAAATATAATGAAAATAATGTTTATTTAAACACGGTAATCTGTCATGTCATAGGTCAAAAACAGAAACTGTATAATTTTCAATACCAGCAAAAAAAAAAAAAAAAAAAAAAAAAACGCGCGAAAAAATAAAATTAAAGAAATACGGAACACCAGCAGTGCAAATAAAATCAAAAAAAAAAAAAAAAAAATTAAGAAATTGGTATTTATGTTTAAAAATAATAATAATAATAATCTTTCTTCTTAACTGATATAATTTTTTTATTGTTTTTATTTAAACTTAGAATGAATTCCATTAATTATGTTGCATTTGATTAGAGAAATACCAAAATCGTTGCATTTTTCAAAAAAAAAAAAAAAAAAAAAAAAAAAAAATCCCTACCCGTTTTAAAAGATTTGGCAAAAACTCAAAGAATTATTCAAATTCAAACGAAATTTTCAGTTCTTATTCATTAAGAAATGAATTCAATTGTTTGTTATTTTATTAGAAAACTGTGTCTGTTGCACCTACAACTCTACGATATCTTGTATGTACTTTTTAATTTGAAGGGGGTGTCGCGAAATCTTTTTAAAGAAAAATCCCTGAAGAATTGTTTCAGTAGAAAAAAAAAAAAAATTTATATATATGATGCAATATCAAAGTGTGAACAAAACAACATATAGGAAATTTCGTCCTAGGACTTAGCAAAAATAATTCAATAAAATTTAAAAAAAAAAAAATATCTTTATGCTTGCATCAGTTAATTTTATATAGGACAGGAAAATTAAAATATTAAAAAAAAAAGAAAAAGAAAAAAATACTTCTAATTTTGAAATTTATCTTGTTGCTCTTGGTAACAGTTTTTTTTTTTTAATTAAAGAATTAAAAAATGTTAAGTTTGCAATGCAATTTTCCAGTGTGAACCATATCATTTTTTTGAACTTTTTTTTTTTTTTTTTTTTTTGCAAATGTTAAAAAACCAGGAAATGCTTCTGAATTACCGTCTTTGACTACTCTTCCGTACCGGACGAATGGTAATCATTATTCAATAACTCTTAAATTCAGAATAAAATTTATTCTGAATAAATGAGAAGACCCTTTGAAACCCTAATCTAACCGTTGCTGTTTTCTGCACACACATACTCACAGTATGATACACATCGACATTAAAAATTATTTTCCATAAAAATAAAATACTAAAAATAATTTTAATTTTAAAAAACCTTTAAAAACATGACATTAAACTTTAAAGTGAAGAATTTTTTCAGCTATAATTTATTTATCGTGGAAATATCTTTTCCACGACAGAATAATGAATTTTTAGTTTTTTTACTTTGCTTTGCATTTGTAAGTTGTTTGTTTATACCTCACAATGTAGATAAACTAATTATGTTAATTTAATAATTACTAGATTTACGCGCACAGTAAATCAACAACCAGGTTGTATTTGTTTACATATTTTACGCGTACGAGAAAAGTAAAACTGTAGCAGAGTAGACACATTATTTTAAATTATCGGCTTGAAAGATGTGATAAAAATATACACTGCTGAACTGAACTATAATAATTGGTTTTTATTACGCAATCTAATGAAATTGGCGTGAAATTAGAAATGTAATCAGTTTTTTTAAAAGGTCAAATTATGATATAAAAAAACTGTGGAATTCAATACATTTTTAACAAAACCATTAAACTTTTAAAAAATTTATTAACGGAACCCAGAGTAGAAATACTAAACTGCAAATTGACAAGACACATTTATTATTTTTTAAGATAATATGTCGTTTTCTCTCTTTCTTAAAATTGGGATTTTTAAGACATTCAACTCATCCCATTTTTATGATCAATATATTTTATTCACCAAAAGAGGTACTAACTAAACGTGATTATATTATTAACAATTTTTTTTATCTTTAGCACTAAAAAAAAAATACAAGCACATAGAGCACACATTATCATCAGGTGTCGAAATGGTGTCATTGTCAACACTTATAAAAAAAAAAGCACGTCTACAATCCACATTATATGTACAAACAGCTAATTTATTTTGATTATTTTCTCTTAAAGACCGATTTCATAAAAATGTCACTTAAACAGCTGGTCCGGAAAATAAAAACCTTTGCAACAGGAATTACTAAACATAAATGACGTTTATCTCGTAATCTTTTATTTTCACAATGTGTGGAAAACCAAGACACAGTGGAAGATAAACAGTTCTTTCTTTCTTCAATCTTAGATTCTGCATAAATAATGTAAATATTGAAGATCCGATAAGAAGGTAAAATCATAAATACATTTTTAGATTTTAGTAAAACGTTACTTAACACTTCCAGAATGTTTAATGAATTGTATTTACAAACTTTACCAAACAATCTGCAAAAACTTAGATCGCCAATCAATATTGTTACTATTGTGGATCTCCAATACCAATAAACAAGCAGACGGTCTTTCCTCTTCATACATTAACATAAAATAAATAACAAGAGCACAACGTGGTTATAATTTCATGTACACTGAAGGGAAAAGAAGAAACAGGAAGTGATAGAATAAGAAAAAATTTAAACAGGCAATTATCAACAAACGAAGAAGAAAACAACAACAAAAAAAAGATTCTTTAAAGAAATGACACTAACACGAACGTTGCCTTTGGTCCTTTGCGACTGTTTCTTAGATGAGTGTGTGGACATATTTGCTTTTTTTTTTTCGGGACGGCAGCAGCTGTTTATAGGGAAATGCACAGAAGACAGATCAGCCACTAATAGAAATAATTCACGTGGATTATGGCGGCGACCACCACATCAGGAAGTGACGTCATATGAAAATTACATTTGGGAAGTGACGTCATATGATTTATTTTTCTTCTGTCCTCTGTTTCTACTTCCATTTTTGCACATTATTTCTTCCTTTCAATTTTATTTTCAAATTAACATTACATATTCGAAGGGCTGGCTTTAAGTGTAGTTGGTGAGTTTTTATTTGAAGACGATGAAAAGATGATATCTGGAAAAATGTAAGAGTTAATGTAGAGTGAGATGAATATTTTCTTGTCAATAAAATTAATATACCTTTACAATTCTGAAAAAATGTTTTACTGACTGCATTATAAACCTTGCTTTTAATTATGTAGGAAAAAGCTAATTAAATTAGTTATGATTATGACTTGAACATAGGCCCTTTTATATTAGAAGAATAGTCAAAGTAACCTAAAAGTAGGTACCTTCAAAGAAAAGCTAAGATGTAAAAAAAGGAATTTTTAAAAGTGAAAAATCTTTTAGTATTAATTTCAAGCTAATAGATTAAATTTAATATTTTTAATAAGCAAAATACTTTGTTGTATTTCAAACTGACTTTAAATTGATTAGAATGAGTTTGTTTTTATTATCAGTAAAAATGCTAAAATTGTCCATATTGACAAATCTGTCAATATAATATAATTCTCTTAAAAAATCTTTCATAAATATACTTTTTTGAAAATCGAGGAAGATTAACTGATTTAAAGATTAATCACTCTGATTTGAAACAATAAAATCATTTTTATTAGTAGTATAAAATAATTAAAAATTGTGAATAAATAAATGTTAAATAGTTTTTACTTTGTTTTATACACTTTTGGGAGAAGTGTATTAAAAGCAAGTCAGACGGTGTATTAAAAATGATCTTTTGTTTCCTAAAAAGGACTGTCAAAAGTAACTGTTATGGTGAACATTTGGGGAACCATTTTTAAAATTTTGAAAAAATATATTGCCTTCCTATTTTTTGCCCAATGAAAAGAGTGATTTATTCTCTCATAAATTTAAAGTTGAAGCTTGTTTGGTCCACCCGCAAAGATATTTAAGACAAGTCAATGGATGAACACTAGAATGTAGTTAAATGTCAGCAGGAATTAGACAATGGTGGGCAAAAGGGTGATACATCTCAGAGATGGAACAAGGCTGGCTGGCTAGCTGGCTGGCTAGCTGGCTGTGGAAAGGTTTAAGGCTACCTCATGTGAAAGTCACCAACAGAAAAGTGCCGGAAGGTTTCAGCATTTTTAAAATCTATGCCGATGAAAGACATTTCAGAATAAGGCAAAACTTCCCGGAAACTCATGGGTAAAGCAAACACATAACCCAGTGAACCATGTGGGACCCGAACAAAGAAAATATAACATTGTAAAAATATTAAAACCTCCCTGAGACTCTCAAGAGAAATGCATGTAGGTTTTTTTTATTTATCAATTAGATGGATGCACCTTTTTTTCTAAGAGTAATTTCTTCTTAATTTCAACAGTTTTCATATCACCTTCTCAAAGTTTTTTTTTCTTTTATGATTTGAAAATTATTTCTATAGTTTTGTTATGTTATCTTGCATTGTTGTTAATAAGGTGCAGGAAAGGAAATTTTTGTGCAAGCCTTTTTTTTTTAAATTTGTACTTTGTTATATATCTGTATAATAAATGTGTGTACCTTTCTAATTTTGCATAGTGACTTTGAGTCTTGTTTGTTATTGTATGCGCCTTTTTTAACATTTGAGATAAGAGAGTGGATGTTCTTTCTTATTCCATTCAATCCCAGAAAAAACAATCTTTTAACAAATATTACTTTTAGTTTAAAAGCATTTTATAACATTTTTTTTTTTAAGCATATCACCCCAAGCAAGGCTGGAAGCCACTAGTACGCAGGGGGTTACAGAAGGTTTGGAGGAAGAGCAGATAGGAGTGGTAAAGGAGAGGATGTGGAGAAAGATAGTGGATCGATCAAGGCAAGGGAGATAAGCGTTTTTATGAGGTATTGATACATTTCTTGATAGGCTTATGTTTGGTAATTTTTTCTAGGAGGTACATAATCATAGTAATTACTTAATGAATATAACATGAATATCTTTTTTTATGTAATTTTTTTAATTACCCAGTAATCTTAAAAAATTTAAGAAAATATCCTAAGCATTCTAACATTTGTTTTAATTTTAGGTACTTTTTCTCTATTTCCTAACTTATGAAAATACTTGTTAAATGTTAAAAAATTACCAATAAATTTTAATTTTACTATAGTTGCTGCTCTTATCTTGTGATAATATTGTGTTTGGACATCCGTGTTTACAAAGCTTGACATGTTTATATACACATAAAATAAATTCAAAATTCTTTTAAAAATATTATGGGTCATTGAATTGTAGTGAGTTTTTCTATTTATAATTAGTAAGTAGTCTTAATTTAATAACAATATCCTTTGACTGCTACAAATAAATACAGAATTTTAAAAGTTTATAAATTATTCTAATCAAATTTTTTTAAAATTATGACAATTCTTGTAAAAATTCATTATTCATTGAAAAGAAAATTTTCTTAAGACAATAGTGTCCATAATATATTTTATACATAAAAGAGATTAAAATCTTTTCTGTAACTGGGGGTCCTGTTTGGCCTCCAAAATTTCATGATTTAAATTTTCTGAGGACATGTCCTTATAACTAATAGAAACATTAAGTGCTACAAAAAGAATTTCACTAAATTTTCTAAAATTAAATAAGTGGGTGTTATGTAAACAAATTTTCTTGCAAAATCTAATTAAAATCTGACAATTATCTGATTTTTGCAAGAAATTCTGAATCGGTAGGTTTGTATACAAATTTATGATACAATGTTGACACCAGAAAAACAAGATTTTTAACCAAAGTTTCAATGGTTTTTAAAAGGATTAAAAAATATATTTTTAAATAAAAAAAACTCCCCTGATCTTTCCTCTTAACAATAGCATAAAGATTTTGACAATAAAACTTTGTTTTTATTAAGTTTTGGGCATTTTTTTATCATGTATGCTCATATTTTAGTGAATCTTTGGCAGCACCTAATTATCATAATAATATTATTTATTCATCAATTTATATCCTATCAGACACTGTTTTATTTTGTATGCAACAAAATATATTATTTGAACTTTGACACTGACCAACCAATGTTTTATCCAAAATAAGGAAAGGATATTTTTCTATAGTTATTTTGTGTTGGCATTGGGTTGTGACCTTTGTTTTGTTGTTGTTTCCTTTTTTTAGAGAGTGCAGATAAAATATTTTTTGTCATTATTACTGAAGCTATTATAAACCCACCTGAGTTATTATAAAACATGGTGTCGTGAGTGGCCAAACTATCATGAGGTTGTTAAAAAAATCGAATTGTAAGATAAAAAATGACCAACTACTTAGGAGAACATTTTAGTCTATTACTTTAATAACAAAAATACTCTTGCGGTGAAGGCAACCATATTTGTCTCGACCTACAGTACTATAAAAGTAATTGTTGAATCTCACATATGGGCTGTGGTGAAATTGCACTGAATAAAACTTAATTGCATACTTAAAGGTTCATCTGTTTTTCTTTACAATTTATCCAGTGTAATTATGGAAGTCTGTGTAATTATTCAGTGTAATTATGGAAGTCTGAAGCTGAAATGCTTAGACCAAGATGCATCTGGCTCAGATACTAGTGATCGTTGGTACCACTGGAAAACTTTCTTCGGTAGCTTTCTTGCAGCTCCAGAGATTTCCTCATTGGTGAGAATACCAGGGACTGAAAAGCTTACTCTGTTTATTCACCATTCTTCCGTGCAGATTTATACAAATATTTTTTCTGGCAAGGACAATGAAACTGTTGTCGGCATTTTTGAAAAACAACTTTTGCTCATCACCTACTTGCTGCAAGTCAACAACAACTGGGTGAAAATTTAAATCAGAGCCTACAGGCCCTAAAGATACTAAGCTGGAACTACAACTTCAAGGTATTGACAACAGAACAATCCTGGGATGAATTTATAAGGGATGCCTTTATTAACAGGATATTGGCTACTTGAAAGGCTACTTGAAAATAAAACTTTAGATTTGACAACAGTTTATGACCAGGCAATCTCAGACATGGCCCAATCTGCATCTTACATGCAACCTGAAATTGTCAGAACTACACTAAGCCCATCTACTCTTATTTTGGGACTCCCGCAGATTCATAATTTTTCTTCTGCTCAGAGTGCTTCCTCTTCTTCATACAGTTCCAGAACCATTCTCAGAGTTTTTTGAACAATCTGATACTGCTGAATTGGCTTGATGTAAATGTAATTTTTGTGGAATTAATTCCCATGCCCATTCATCATGTCCTGCATAAAAGTTGATATGCCGCAGGTGACATCAGTTTGTTATAGCAAAATAACTATGTCAAACACTTTACTATCTTCACAAATTGGGGGTTATGGTTTGATCAAACTACTAATAAAATAGTACTTTTGACGATATTAAACTCCTGGTTATGCAGTACCTATGTTATGATGCCATAATGGGTTATGATGTCCTCAGCCAGTAATCCAGTGTTAAACTCCCTTTTGGGGGCCCAAACTGATGTTAATTATCTGTGACCTGGCTACTATAGATATACAATATCACTTCTTTTTCAATAATTTAACTACAGACTTTAAGCCAGTAGTTATCATATCCAGGAGATATTCTTCTGAAGACAATCAGAAATATCCAGTTAGTGACATACAAAGAGAAATCAGTGAGCCAAGTTCTAAATCTGACAGAGTTCCTTGCATTCACTTTCACACAAATACCCTTGTAAAAGGTATGAATTTCTCTCCAGCTATCTATGGGTTAAAATAACAGGAGAGACTAGGCTCTATGTTGCCAGAAGGTAAGAATCAGTGTCTTATAGGATATGAATTCAAAATCAGTGTGAAGAGGGATGGGCTCCGACAGGTTATCTTACCCTAGACATGCCATTGCTGCTATGACTGCAGTACATATGATGCTCCTATGACTCTAATGGGTTATGGAACGCATGATGTCATGAAGAAATAGAGTTCTAATCTTGATAAATGTAATGGGAGACCAGCATACATTTCACTGTTCTGTCAGTATTTCATTTATTTACCTTGCTATTCTTACATATGGCTCACTTCCTTGAGTAGATGTATAAGCATATACATATAAGTTTATGTGTGTGTGTATGCACACACATACACATAAAGGGAGAATATTCAATTTCTTTGGTATAATTCAGTGGTTAGCAAATTTGACTGGGAAGCCATATTGAATTTAATCCCCACATTTGTGAAATGAAGTTAAGTAAATATTGAAATGAAATCATTTATATATATATATATATATATATATATATATATATATATATATATGCTTTTCTAAAAATGAAGATATTGTGAATGGAAATGAATATATTGAAATAATCAAGTTGTTGATAAATAATTCTATTTTTATCCATTTATATTTTACTTATGTTCTATTATTCTATTTATTAACTATATCCATGATTAAATCTCAGTAAAACATTATTAGAACACTTTATTAAATGCCTAAGATGGAAAGTACTCTATTTCTTCAACAAAGTCAGTAACAATAATAACAATGGCAACAACAATGATAATAACAATATAAACAACTTTGGATTCACATCAATGAAATGCCCACCCCAACAAAACAACATTATTGCATTTGAAAATGACTTAATAAACATAATAAATAACTTGGAAGTAAGAAAAATCAACAATAATTTTTTTTTTTTAAAGTTGAAAAAGATTTAAAAATGATAAACAACTCAAAAAACTATTTATAAAAGCAGACAAGTTCAGGAAAATCTATGAAATGGAAACCAACAATTACTATAAACAAATTGACAAAGAAGTTACCAAATTTTACAAAACAATAAATAATGAAAGTGATACAAATAAAGAAGCTAAAGACATAGCCACCAAACTAAAACTAGACAATAGAATAAAACAACTAGCAAAAGTAGAACCAAAATTAAAAGACTATAAGGACAACTTCACAACCAAACCCACATGCAGATTATTAAGCCCCACAAAGAGCAGTATTGGGAAAATGAGTAAAAATATACTAGAAAAAATATGCTTAAATCTAAGGAACATATTAAATATAAACCAATGGAAAACACAAAGCCAATAATTAATTAGTTTGATAATATTAACAATGTTACACTGTATCCTCACCCTGGATTTTCAAGTAGGTGAGACTGTATCTGATAGCCAGTTGGAATGGGAATTAATTTGATAAGTTGATGCCAAAAGCATTTAGTTACAATAAATTGAACTATTACTGGCCAATATTACCATTAGAGTTAAGGAAAACAGCCTGATCCCAGCCTGATGGCCAGGGAGTAAAAAAAGCAGAAGCACTGACTGCTCTGTTAATAAATGTTGAATGTTTATTTATAAGGACACAGCTAATATTACCACTAGAGATGAGGAGAACACATACTATACTTTGATCCCAGCCTGATGGCCAGGGAGAGAAAAAAGCAGAACATGAGTAGCACTGACGGCTCTGTCAATAAATGCTGTTTCCTCATAAGGAAACAGCTAATATTACCATTAGCATTACCTACTTTTCTTGACAGTAATGTAAACATATATGAACGCCTGTTTACATAACTGTCAAGAAAAGGGGATAATATTATATAAATAATTTGCTTTCCTTTGATGTTAGGTTTCTTCTTACTATGATAATGGGAAACACCTAAGCTTGGACAAAATGGTATATCAGCTGGATGATCTGGCAAATTCTATGCTTATCATGCTGTTAATTGCCCTTCTTTTAGGATTGTTTTCATAAAAGTGGCTCACATAGATGTGTTTATTTAATTTCTTTTTAAAGTTTTTCATTGGTTGAAAACAATTTTATTTTTTGTCTTCATGTCAAACAAATTTTGAATATTGTATATACTTGAGTATAGTGCGAGTTTTTATAATCAGTTTTTTTTTATGCAAAAAATGAGGGGTCACACTATACACAGGAGATTTCTTTGAAGAAATTAAAAATCATGCATTTTTGGTAACTGGTTGACTATACACAGGTAAAAATTTTTTGGGGTAAAAATTAGGCTTATACACAAGTATATACAGTATCATGTTTTGAGATAATGATTTCGGTGATTGGCCTGTGTTGTTTTTTAATTTCCAATGTGTTACAAGTTGTCAGAATGAAAACTTTTGTTAGGATATTTTTTTTCAGGGGTCCATAGATCAAAATTGCTATCATTGTTAACTAAGTTAATTATGAAATAAGAGACATGATCACCATAATTAATACCTAACTGTACAACGGGATATAGATATCGATTAAAGATAGTAAAGGCTGGTAATACTTCCCTGGAAGTGTAGAGTTGAGTTCCTGGTCTAAGAAATAGGCATCAGTTCAGAGGAGAAGTAGATATACATCATTGATAAGTTTGAAAATTTTACAGGAAGGACACAGATTGTAACAGGTATGGAAATGAGAGCAGTATATTACTGCAGACAAAGGATTTTATTTCATGCTAGACAATCCTTTAAGGTCACCCTTTGAGAAAAAGGTGCAATAGAAAAGAAAAGATTATTTACATTATCTACATTTGAACTAATGTCCTCATCTTTGTTGTTGTTATCTCAGTATTTTGGCTGCTATGATCTCTGGCTTTTTCAGGTGTCTGTTGAACTGGGTAACTTTAAGAAATTTCAAACTGAATGCTTTATTTAATCTATGGAGTTAGATTGTTCTCATTCTGCTGTTCATGTCCAGGGATATCCCATCTTTTCCCTTTATAGTACTGCTCAATTATTGCTGGCCCTGTTTCCACTGAGTTTGAGTCTATACTACTCAACCCAGGGATTAATCTTACAATTACAAGGCCACCAAATCAACCAACATTATAATCCTCATTAGTCTGAATGTAACTAATGTAAATCATAATGTCTTATCCTAGAAATTCAGACAGAAAAAAAATGTAGATTTTCTAATTGGTTGGGTATCTGCCAACAAAGAATCAGCAACTCTAGGATCAAACACTGGATCACGACTGTCAGGGCACGAACAAGACTTCCAGATGGGAACACCACACATGCGGCATGAATGTAGCCGAGACACCAAAAACATAAACAAGAATGAATGACTTTCAAACAACACTGGGTAACACAACCAGAACTCCTTGGTAACATACTGTGATCCAGTTATACAGTCAACATGGCAAACTGCCTCTTCAGAAAATGTGCCTGCTTTCATGGAGCCTAAAACTTTATCGATTAGCTAGTAAAGGAATCATTTGCATAGCTAATCCTGCTCAGCTCACTGTCCTGACTATCATGGGGAAGCTGGTAGACACTTTCTTTCTTTATCACCACATGTTCCGGAGTTTGCACCAGCTCTGTTCTGGCAGGGCAGCAATGTGCTATCATTCAACAGAGCACAATAAATGTTGTCTCTTTGACCGACAAGGGATAGGTACCATTATCAGTAGCAGCTGGCTGCTCTGTCTGCATTTCATTTCCACTTGGTTCCCTGTGCCGAGCCAGGAAATTTTTCTCCCCAGAATCGATCCTCCAAGTCTATAAATCGACCATTCGCCCTTGCATGGAGTATTGCTGCCATATATGGTCTGGGGCCCCTGCTGTTTGCCTCAGGGTTCTTGATAAGATCCAGAGACAGATATGCAATGTGATTGGCCCTGATCTGTCATCTCGTCTGCAGTCGCTCTCTCACAGACGCGATGTTGCCTCGCTCTGCCTTTTTTACAAGTACTTTTACGGTAATTGCTCCGAGGAGCTGCTTTCACTTGTCCCTAGGCCTCGTGAATTTAAACTTCCTACGAGGCTGGCATCCCATTCCCACCCTTACACTGTTGAAACTGTTAGATGTAGATGTCTCTTCTACTCCAATAGCTTCATGTCTCGCACATCTCGCCTATGGAACTCCCTTCCCTATTACTGTCTCCCTGACAAATACAATCTCCAACGGTTTAAGTGTAGCGTCAATCGACATCTCCAGTTGCCTTGATATATCCACTTCCCTTCTCCACATCCTTTCACCTTTCATTCCTATCTGCTCTCGCTCCAAATCTTCTGTAACCCCCTTGCCTTGATCGACCCACTGTCTTTCTCTTTCTCCACATCCTCTCCTTTACCACTCCTATCTGCTCTTCCTCCAACCCTTCTATAACCCCTTGCATGATAGTGGCTTCCAGCCTTGCTTGGGGTGATATGCTTAAAAAAAAAATGATTATCATTGAATTCACTCCTTTGCAGATTACATTACCTTCTATGCAAAATGGAAGCTTATTTTTACTCAGAATCTTGGCTCATATGCAAATATAAAAAAAGATTATCATTGCATTTGCTCTTTAAGAGATTACATTACCTTCTATACAAAACGGGAGCTTGTTTTTGTACTCAGAATTTTGGCTCATATGCAAATATATAAAAAGAATATCATTGAATTCACTTCTTTGCAGATTACATTACCTTCTATGCAAAATGGGAGCTTGTTTTTGCACTCAGAATCTTGGTTCATATGGAGCCATGAATTCATATTTCCACAAATCATTCAGGAACAAGATCTGCTTCCAACAGGGATATGATGTCATAGTCTAGTAAGCTAATCAGAAACAAGATCTGCATCCAACAAGGAGATGATGTCACAGCGTTGAGAACCAATCTGAAGCCCAGTAGCTATTTCTAAATGGATCTTCTTGTTCTACTTTATATATATATATATATATATATATATATATATATATATATATATATGTAAAGAGATGGCTAACTCAAATTCACTTAGAATTGATGAATTGTTCTTATCAGTTGTATGATGCTGGTTTATCATCATAAACAAGACCAAAATACTATACATATTCATGACCCACACACTCCTATATAGATACACACACATACATTTTTTCTACAATAAAGTTCACTCTATACAAGGCCCAAGAGCCACTCAATGTAGTAGTAGAGTAAGTGGCACAGTTTATGGGAATACGTAGGGAAGATAACAGTTAACCCTAGACTTGAACAAGTTAAGATTGTAGTGTTTGGGGAAACATTTTGTTGACAGTTCTACAAAGAAGTGGTTCATGGGAAGAAGCTGCTCGAGTGGAACTTACATTTCACAAATGAAGTATGAAGGGAATGAGGGTGATTTACTACAATGTGCATGGCATGTTGAGTCTTAGCCATGAAGATTAGAGCTAGTGGAACTAAAGAATGTAGTTTGTCTGAACACTTTCCATGGAAAGTAGTAATAAAGCAGTGAGAGGCTTGCAATTTTTTATCTGTGGGAAAGAGGCTGTAAGGTGGAAAATATTTCATCATTGACAAAGATGCAGAGACACTTTTGGACACTGTCAAAACTGGAAAGTGTTCAATCAACAATATACACAAGTAACTATTATGCCTTTATACATACAGGCTTATATACACACCAGGACTCTTTTCTTATATATAGGGATTTACTAAGCGTAGTTTAGATGTGGCACAAATCTAAAAGTATGGAGTACCCAGTTAGGATCTAACTTATTACTCAGTTGTAATTGATCTAGTGAGACAAGATTGCTAACTATGCTAAAGTACCCCTCTTTTCTTATGATCTTTGTAATTTGAAATACATAACTTAATCACTCCATCCTTCTGTAAATATATTATTTAGCTTGCATTAACTCTCTCTTTTGATTTTTGTTTATAGATGATGAAATATGCCATTATAATAAGGTAACCTCACACCCTACATCATACCATCACCACCACCAGCAACAATAATAACAAAGGTAAGGAAATTGGTCTAAGTGAATCAATGTATTATATGCTGAATTTACTTTGGCAAAAATCCCCAGGAGTTGGGCACCCAAACTCATTACACTAGTTAGCTAGTCTGTGAGACTAGTGTACTAATTACTCTGTGTTATGGCATGAACTAAAAACAGGTAGATTGGAAAATTGTGTTAATCTTCCAAAGACTCGCTGCATTGGGAAAATTTGACTAACTCGGATACTGAGAACTGACACAAGTAGGAAATACACTATTACCTCATCAAACAAGCCTTACATTTTATGACACTAGACTAGCAAAGACCATTGCAGTAGAAGTACAGTATTTATAGTAGTAGTAATATATATAGTATGGCAGCAGACTAACAGAGGATACTTAAATTGTATAGCAGTAGTAACATGACAGTTGCAACACAAAACACAGTTACAAATAGTGAATAAAGAAATGTTAAAGAAAGAGAAAGATAATAAAGGTTTCTAATTTTTATGGCTAAAGCCAGAAGATAATAATAATGACAGTGTCCAATGTCTGGTACTTTGGTCATTCTTATTGATTTGGGAATGGAAAATGGAGAGTAGGTGTTGCCCAAGTTTGAACCCAAGATCACCTGTTCTAATTAAAAAAGAAAAGAAATATAGAGTGTTTTGAAAATAAATTATGTAAAACCTATCGTTATAGTTTTCTAATTGTACTCAAATGATCAAGGTAAATTAAAAACAGTTCTATTTACAATTTGGCTCCTAAAAATATTCAGGGATTTTTTTAAAACTGTTTTCATCTTTGTTGATTTTTTTTCAGAAATCTCAGACAATGCTGGAGAATAAACTTACTGAAATGTAAAAAAGAAATAATTATGAAAAAAGAAAATTCCAGAATATTAGGGTGTTTGGAAAGTAATTATGCTATATAAATAAATTCACTATAATATAATTTCACATAATGTCAACCATCCAAGACAGAACCAAAGTTGAATGGTAGGAAACTGCATCTAGAATTAGTTCATCATATCTTCTATTGGACTGTGTATCATCTCTAGTGCATTTCAGAGTTTAAGACCATTGCTTACTGTATGAATTCTGAAAGGGTAGTACTTGTACAGATACATTTAAAAACACATTTTGAAGTGTGTATAGATTCAATGAAGGCCTGCAATTTAGAAGGTTTTAAAAATAATGACTCAGACATATCCGACAAACCTCGCTTTGGAAGAAAACCCATTCTAAATTTTTTAAATCTCTTTTGAAAAAAACTGTTGAATTGGATCTGCGTCAAAGTACCAGAGATTTGGTATTAAATTTGGCATTGAAATTAGTGTCTGTCATGATCTTTTGCTTGAGAACTGAACACAACGTTCTACTATCTACAACAACCTTACATTTTTGCATCATTCTTAAAAGTGATGAAAAATGGATTTTGTATGTTAACAAAAAATTAAAAAGAAAGCACTCAAAATAATATGAGAAACCAGGACTCCTTCCACAGGTTGGTTTGTATCTGGTTGAATATGAAAGGTATCATTTATTATGAGCTAATGGAATATGGTAGAACCATCACTGCAGGCATTGATCTGGTAAATGAAGCATTACATTGAAAGTGTTCTACTTTGGCTAACAGAAAAGGGGTTAGTCTCTAGTATGACAATGCAAGGACACACTATGCAAAACAAACTCAAGAAAAATGAGATCACTAGGATAGGAGGTTTTTTGATAACCCTTATACTCACCAGATTTAGCACCAACAGATTTCCATTTGTTTTGGGCACCAGAACAAATGATCAAAGAGCAGAACATTCAGAAACAAGTCTTGCAAACTTTTTTGTGAAAAACACAGATTTCTGTATATTTTTAAAAAAATATTGTTCACCCTATACAAGGCTCTAGCATCACTCAAGGAAGAGGGTTGCTGAAGGCAGTTGTTGTGTGAGCATTAAGAGTAAGGGGTACAGTCTATGAGGATGTGTGTGAAAAATAACAGTTAACCCTAGACTTGAAGAAGTTAAGATTTTCATAGTCAGGAAAGCATCCTCCTGGGATTTTTTTCCACAAAGCAAAGTTTTTTTTTTACAGTAAGGTTCATCCTTTACAAGGTCTGAGGGCCACTCAAAGTATAGGGTTACGTTAGGAGGCCATTTGTGTATACAGGAGTGGAAGATAATGTTTAACCCTAGCCTTGAACAGGTTAAGATTGTAGTGATTGGGGAAACATTCTGTTGGGAGTTGGTTCCACAGGGCTGTGGTTCATGGAAAGAAGCTGTTTGAGTGGGACTTACTGTATATACTCGCATATCATGCAGCTTTTGAAGACCTAATTTTTAAGCTAATTTTAAGGGGGCCACATCGTACAGGAAATATAAAATTAGCATATATGCTGCTGGCCCTGGTTATGCCATTGACCAAAATATATATCCTTCTCAACCTTCTTATTGATTATGGCCTCAAAAAGCTTACTGATGGTTCTGAGGCAACTGATGGGTCTGTAGTGGGAAGGGGAAGATCACACATCCATGTCCTTGAAAACTGGGCATACACTTGATACCTTTCACAGGCTTGTGAAGGATTTCTCCTTCAAGCAGCAGTTGAATAACTTCACTAGGATTGAGGATAATTCCAGATTGATATTCTTAAGGACAACTGCTGGAATTTTGTCTGGGCCTGTGTCTTTTTGGGGGTTAAGGCCTTTGATAAATCTAGAGACTTCTTGTGCTGTAATGGTAATTGTGCTCAGTGAGATGTGGGAAGTTGGGGATGGACTTTGTCGTTTAATGTTGAGTTAGAGGCAAAGAACAATGAAAAGAAGTTCACTTTGTCTGTTGAGGAAGATATGACTTCAGGACCATTTATAATTCTGGGCACAGCTGCTTTACCTCTGTTCATGATTTGATTGGTGATATTCCAGAATTCACGGGATCCCATTTGTTTCTTTTCAAACTTGTACTGGACTGCTTGTGCAATGCTGCACTTGGCATTTTCTAGAACTTTTTGCAGCAATTGTGGATAGTTTTGAATGCAGTGAGGGTCAAACTACATCGTTCCTTATGATAGATATTGAACTTGTTGTGAGAGAATACACTTACCTCACCAGGCAAAGCAGGCACATACCTGTTTGATGTGTAAGTCTAACATGGCCAACATTGCAAGGGAGCAACGATGTCATGCATGGTTGCGAGGGCAGCCATTTGCAATCATCCCACTGCATGACAATAAGCTTTTTAGCACTTTTAGTCATTTGCATGCATTATTGGAAATAGTAATAAATAGTGGATTGCACAGTCAGATAGGGAGGGAACTCATAGAGTATGGAACATTTGTTTGGATGAGAGTGCATAGAAGTTTCACTGTGAGAGTGGAACCCTGTTGATTTGTTGTGCGACCTGTGCATTTATGTCCCTAGCTTTTGACTGTTGACACCCCCAGATTGTGATTTAACTTCAGAAGTAGTGGTTTCAGTGAGTTAGGCTGCAGCACATTCAGGGGTGAACCAGAGCTGACTGTTTGGTTTTTGTTGAAATTTTTGGGGAGATATAAAACTCTTCAGAAAAGATCTACTCAGTGACAAGGGCAGCGGTTTTGGAGGCAGCATGCTTGAAGAAGACTAGAAAAGGAGATTCCATCATGTCCCTGTCTGCCTTCACATAGCAAAAATTAATTCTATGGAATGCTACATCAGATGATGCCTTAGGTTCGGCATCAATCTGGACATTGATTTGGGAATCATCGTCTGACATGCCGGGGGGGGGGGGGTAAAACTTTTGCTAAGCATTTATCAGGGCAGGAATTTAGAAAGAGTTGAAGAGGTTTGCTTGATGTCTCATCATGTCTGGAACATAGGTAGGTTCTTCAATGATCTGGAGATCATAGGTGATAGAGAAGTCTCTGTAATATCTGCCTTCATCATCGGTTTTGTTGATGTGGACTAACCATTCTTTATGGTGGATACTGAAGTTACCGCAGATATGGAATCTAGCTGAGGGAAACTGAGTGAGGATATTATCAATCTTCTCAGATATTCGATCAAAGATTACCATCTCTTCATCATGAGGGTGATAGAAAGCAAAGATGAATGAGGTACTATGCATAAGTGCCACATGGAAGCACATATATGGGAGATTAAGATCCTTGTTTTTTGTGTATATGCCACAGGGAAATTTGTCCTTGATGTAGGCTCTGAGTCTGTGGCCATGACAACTTAGGTGGTTGTGTTTTGCTATAAGAGGTGAGCTCCTCTAGTGTGCTTGAGGCATTGATTCTGGTTTCAGAAAATAACAGGAGGTCGGTTTGGATTGAAGAAAATGGCATTCCACTTTTGGAAAGTTGGTATGTAGAGACCTCATGTTGGTGTAGGAGATGGTATATGTGGGGTCTGCTTTGTTTATTTTTAGATTGGGTTTGCTAGTTTTGTTCATTTTCATTTTGAATGATTTCATCTGTGTATTGGTTGGTGGAAGACTAATAAGCAGTGAGACAGACACACCCACAGGAGTTGCATGTACAAATAACCGAGAGAGAATTGTCCAGAAATATTGCTGTAGCAGTTCTCTTCATCATGTTATCAAAAGGCCCCACCAGAGACTAGTACACAGTCCGAAAACCATTCACAAAATGGCAGTATAATAGCCCAAATATTATACACCTGCTGATAGGATAGCCACTTTCAGAGATACTCAAAGGTTCGGATCCCTGACTATCAGGTGAATAATGCCAAAACCCAGAAAATGTCTACCTCCAGCACTCTTAATGAAGGGTCAATCAACTCAGGAAAGAAGATACATGCATGATGCCCTGAGTGGACGTGTCGTGTCTGCTCAGAAGTCAAGGCATCAAAACTCCGCCTTAGGTCAGAAACATTGTACCAGTCTAAGACCTAAAGCCACTGAGACAAGCTTGTTCATGTACATGAGTACTAAAAGACCCATTGGAAGAGGGGGGTAATGAGGGTTGTTCAGGGATGCATGTGTATCACCTACCCCCATTTGAATTAGCATAGTAGATGGTTACAAGGGTGGGGGCATGCAATAGGCAAGTTATCTATTCAACAAAAAAAAAATTCAGGCTTACAAAGGAGAAACATTACGAGTCGAGTCGGAGGGAGGATTAAGTACAGGGAGTGTGAAACAGCTATAAAGTTTTTCTTAGTATAAGTCCAAATATCCACTTTTTGGGAAAGTGGACAGACAGACTCCAACACTCAGTTTACCACACTGGAATGTTTGAGAAATTTCTCAAACATTCAGGCCGGTAAATGTAATTAGTACTGTTTAATTAAAAAAACAAAGCATTTTCTTAAATAAATTGTATCTATAAAAATAATGTATAAAGAGAAAATATATTAAATAATTGTCAGACTTATTCCATTTCATTATATGTTGTCATTGTTTACATTAAGATACGTTTCGTGAGAAGATATGATCTATCAAGAAAAATCATCAAAGATTGTGTGTTTAAAAACAGTAATTTAAACATTGCTAATCAGACGCTTTTCTGTAGGTAAATGATATTGCACATCAGATCAATGACAGTTTCCATACAGGTATACAGATTGGATTCCTGTTGGAGAACGCATATTTTCTATGAAATTTCTCGAACATTCAGGCCAGTAAATGTAATTAGTACTGTTTAATTAAAAAAACAGAGCATTTATTTAAATAAAGTGTATTTGTAAAAATAATGTATAAACAGAAAATATATTATATATATATATATATATATATATATATATATGCATATAAATATATAAATATATATACATATAAATATATAAATATATATACATATATATATATATATATATACATAAATATATATATATACATATAAATAAATATATATATATATATATACATATAAATATATATACACACACACACACACACACGCATGCACGCACATACACACAGACTCACATTCAGAAAAGTGATCAAAATTACTAACATACATTTAGACAAAGTTTTCTGGTGAGTTCCTGAGCAAATATTAAAGCAAGAGTGATTTTGGTGATGCCAACTTTGGTAGGGGGAGAGTTAAATCTCTCAGGCTGAATGGTGATGTTAGGTGGGGAGTGTCATTGCATCTCATCCTATGGAATTTCATTGGACTGAACTTATGTTTAGATTGATGCAATTAAACATGCACATAAAGGAGAGTGGATACGGAAATTTTTAATTTAAATTTTAAAATTTTTCTTTTTTTTTCTAAATATGTGTTTCGGTATATGCCAATTTCATTTAGTTTCTTTTTGTTTCTTTTTTTTTTTACTTTTGTTATTAATATCTCATATTGTGATAACAAGATTTCTACTTTGTCATAGATAGTCCTAAAATTGTTCTTGATATATAAAAATTATAAAAAGTTTTTTGTAATACATTTCATTTGTTAGGATTTCATCAGATTAAAGCAATACTTATGTTGATCTCACTACACATGTGTATGAAGGAGATGGGATGCTGAAATTTTAAATTAAAAAATTTTTCTTTTTTTTAAAAATGTGTGTTTTGTTGAGTTTCTTTTTCTTTTTGTTTATGTTTTTATCACTTTTGTTATTAAATATCTCACACTGTGGTAATAGATTTTCACCCTGACATTGATTTTTCTAAAATTGTTTTTGAGATATAAAAATTTATATATCGTTTTGCCTATTCTGCATTTTGATAATAAATCCATTTGGTATTACCAGTGATAATCTTGTCTAAAAATGACTGTTTTTCTATTTCAAAAAAAGAAGAGAAAGATAATTGTTTAAATACTGATGAATATTTCTTTCTGTAAGTTCATATGGAACTCATTTTCCTAGCTTCTGAGTATTTCCTAGAACTTGTAAATAACAGATTACATTTGACTGACTGCAAAATAATAAAAAAAATTTGTGTAAATTTTGAAGATAGTTCAAAGATTTCTTTTTCATTGTACAAAAGATAGCCTATGGGATATTTGCATTACTCTTATAAATTCTTTTGTAAGAGTAAAATATTTTGTGTGGAAGCTTAATATACTTTTTTTTAATTATTTCACCTCAAGTAAGGCAATAAAGCCACTAAGACAAAAGGGGTTACTCAGTAATAGAGAATATGAAAAAAAAAACACTTTTAAAGAGAAAGATCAATAAAAGAACAAGAATTAAGAAGACAGAAGTTAACAATTGACATTGCATTTAAATTTTTGAGGATCAGTTTTTGAAGAAGCCAGAAGAGAGTTCCACAAGTGAGAATTGTGATAGAAGAAACTGTTAGCATATAACTTATGCTTACATCTAGCCATTTCAACTGTAAAACAATGAGACCTTGCCACCAATATAATACTGCACTTAAATACATAAGTCTAGATAACATAGAGGAAAGTTCATAAGAACAATTGCTATGAAAGTATTTATATAAAAGGCATGGAATGCTACATTATGGTGGTGAGAAAGTGACTGAGGGCAAGATGCTAGCTCAGGACCAATAACAGTGTAGATTCTTCTTTATATTTTATCAAGAATCTCTAAATCTATAGCAGGAGCACCAGACCAGATGTGGCAGCAATATTCAAAGCAAGGGTGAAATATAGCTATATAAGATATGTTCTGACAAAAAAAAATGTCTAGCATGACACAGGGAACTATCTTTCCTATCAGCAGACTTAGCAATTGATTCTTCTGAATTATTTCATTGTTTCCACTAAAGAATAATAATGGCTGGTTGCTCATTTGCGAGTTTGTCAATCTGCCATAGTGGCTAGCACAGGCACATTTGTATTTCTTCAACACCAACAGAACTGTGGTTTATACTGCATCTAATCTGAGAAAACATTAGCTATGGTTTCTGGAAGAGACTCACAATTTGGCATGATCAGTAGTTGAACAAGCACAAGCATCATTGGCTTCCAAGCAGTTTTGTTTACCTAATTTCACTTACAATGCTGGCATCCACCTGTGGCATGGTTTTCAGACACATCTCAAAAGTGCTGCATACTGAAATCATCTCCTCAGGCTGATAGTGTCAAGAAGTCACCTCCTTGACAAATCAACCATGGTGATATTTGATCCCATGTAACATTTGCTGAAGGGACCAGTATATGCGTTCCCAGGCTAAGAGACTTTGCTACTTGGTATTTTGCATGGTAGCAGTAGTAATAGGGTTAAAATTATGAGAGTAATTTTTAATGTTCCATAAAAATATATAAATAGACATTTATCACATATATACATACATGTATTTAGGCTTATGACCATGACATGTTGAAACATTGGTTCTCGTATGATCACCGAAGCTAAGCAACCTTGATACTGGCCAGTATATAGATGGGTGACCACTTGGAAATATCAGGTGCTGTAAGCTTTGCTTTGATTTGCAGGTGGCTTAAAGGATAATGGCTTGGCACTGTTATACTGGTTCCTGTATGATCACTGAAGTTAAGCAACCTCAAACTTGGTTAGTATCTAGATGGGTGACCACTTGGAAATATCTGGTACTGTAAGCTTGGATTTGCAGGTGGTGTAAAGGATAATGGCTTGGCACTGTTATACTGGTTCCTGTATGATCACTGAAGTTAAGCAACCTCAAGCTTGGTTAGTATCTAGATGGGTGACCATTTGGAAATATCAGATGCTGTAAGCTTGTATTTGCAGGTGGTGTAAAGGATAATGGCTTGGCATTGTTAATTAGTAAGACTTGTATCACTAAACTATTATTATTTCCAAAAGTGAAATAAAATTGTGTACAAAATATTTAGATATTGGCATTAAATAACCGATAGATGTAATATGCTGCTGAGCAAAAACAACTAACCAACCAATATATATGTTTAGCTATAATTTATGTGAGTCCACTAACTCTTAAGGATAAGAAAACTATCATGTGTTCTTTAGCTATTACTTGTGAAAGAGGAAACACATTTTCACTGTAACTGACCACCAGTCTCAATGAAAAAGGTCCATGCATCATACTAATGCTATCCTTTTGTTTATCCATTTTTCCTTTTGAGAGATATATTTGTCATTTGTCTTTTGGCAACTGTTACAATTCTAGTCTCTAATTAAGGAATAGTGGTGAATGAAATAACCAAAATATGAAAAAATAAACCCCAATGATTGCAATCATTAAAAAAAATATTTTATATCAACAACTGTTCATCTATAAATTTTAGACAGAAATAAAAATTATAACATGACAAACAGTTTTATAAAATCCACTGAGGTATTTAATATATTTTATTGAATTACATTATTTGATAGAAACTCTCAAAAAACGAGAAACAGGATTTATCAAATTTATGAAAACTTGTGAAATGAAGCTTTAAATTATGCAATGTTTTCATGTCATATTTGAATTTGAATTTGAAAGTGGTATGGTATATAGAGATGCAGGTTGGGCTAATACATAAGTACCATTTTATTGTTGACTCCATTTGGTTACAGTGGTTAAAATGGTTGACTATCATTTTAGTCCTTTTGTGAGTTCATACAGGGTTGTTGTGTTTTTGGCTGACAGAAATTAATTTGTTGAATTCATCCTTTCTTCTTCTTTTTCTTCTGGAGTTGTATGTCTGGTCAAACTCGACATCTGATGAATCTCCAGCCCTTGCAACTTGAACTGCTACATCGAACCAGTTTCCCACTTTTTCTTCTGCTTCTGCTGAGCACATTGTTTTCTTCTTCTTTTTATTGGGCCTGACACATCTGTGTTTTCTGTTTTATTTTTTTGTCATTGGTTAATTTTTTTATGATGTTCACTGACCCACATAAGCTATGTCCAGGTTTTGTCAGTTACTGAGGATAGGAACAATAGAAGGAAGGAAAAGAAGTATGTGTCTATTACACAGAGAGAGAGAGAGAGAGAGGGTTTTCTTTATCAC
This sequence comes from Acanthosepion esculentum, assembly GCA_964036315.1. Taxonomy (NCBI): domain Eukaryota; kingdom Metazoa; phylum Mollusca; class Cephalopoda; order Sepiida; family Sepiidae; genus Acanthosepion; species Acanthosepion esculentum. The sequence goes on along the minus strand of OZ038496.1, from coordinate 21,574,890 downwards.
TCACTTAGTGAAAAGGAAAGTGTGTATTTCTAAATGGTGTTACTACTACCTAATCCTACTACCGTGGAATCAGTGTTTTTATTTCAAATTCTGCTAATGCCTGCTGATTTCACTTTTAAAATGATGCCATTGATTAAGAAAAGTATGAACCTAGATCTTGGTGTGTCTTGTCTTTTATTGAATCTGTGGTTTTACCATTATGCTATGATAGTAAAAAGAATAGGGATAGTGAGGCTACTGTAAATGCAACTCAGGAAGGATTAATGATAGAAATAACAGTTGACAAGAATTTCTTGTTTCCTATAATAGTGAAAATCATAAACTTCTAAATCAATAAGGTTGATATTTCAAGCTGTGTGCTATTTTACTGTACACCATAAGCTCACTAAAAAGCTTAATATAGTGACTATTCACAGCATTTTTCTTAATGGAATAGCTTTAAACAAAGATGTCTGCGCTCTGGAGTGAAGTTTGAATGGGTTTTATGTTTGATTTTTAATGAACTTTGCAACCAACAAAAACACTTAGTACTCATGGAAAATTGACTTTGTTTACAGCTCTAAAAATATTGCTGGTATAGCTGAGAGCAGAAGGGCTAAGAGTTAAAAGAGTTAATATTAGAAACAGAAGTTTTTTTTTCAATATGGCTGTCATTTGAAGAATAACAGAGAAACAAATGTAAATTGAGTTTGATTTGTTATCCCGGAAAAGGGAAGCATAAACAATATAGTGTTAAGCTGTATATTTTTGGTTTGCTTGAGACTCATTTAACAGGATTAGTAAAAGCAGTATTTGACTTTTTCTTTCATCATGACTCAAACAGAATAAACTCTGAAATATACAAACTATCAGTTCATGCAAAAATCAATAAAATACCAAGTGTCCAGTTAATACTGATTTGTGCTTTTATTATGCTAAGTACATACATTAAAAGCCAATGATGCTTCTTGTGTTGCAATAGTTAGCAACCTGATTTTGTAAGCCATTTCTAATGAGTTTTATCCCCTCTGGGTGTTCAGTTATTGTTGCTGTGTGCTAGATAAAGCCAAGTTTTGTAGTTGTAAACATTGTGTGATTTATGGAGTGTTTAAGTCTACTAAGATATTTTCTCTTTTATTTCTTATTGTGGAAAATATCTTCATGAAAACATTTTTTAAAAGTTCATATATGTTATGGCTTCAAAGTGATTATTCATAGATTTGTTTATTGAAATGTTTCTGCTGACCTTTGGCAACCATTACAACTCAGGTCTCTAATTAAAGAATAGTGGTGAATGAAATAACCAAAATATGAAAAAATAAACGCTAACGATAGTATGTTGGAACATGTTCTAAAAATAGAACATGTTCCAGCATACACTTAGGGCTGCTAGGAACTCTGGTTGAAAAACTAATTGACTATTTTCTGTATCTTTGTTCTAACAAGACAACCTTTTTACAAGCATAGAATCAATATCCACACATTTACACCTTTCTGCACAGAGTAGCTAAATCTGGTTGGCCAAACATATGAATATGTTTATAATCTAATTATACCAATTGGTTGTAGAAGAATAAACATTTTCAAATCAGATTAAACAACATGGCAACTTCCCTGTAGCAGTGGCATGCTTTGAAATTTATCATTTATTATTTGATTCTTTATTGATAAGTGATTGATAGCATGACAGTTAAGCATAATTACCCAGGAGACCTTGACTGATGATTGGTTTGAATTAAGCTTTGATGATGACTTGGCCTTTAACAGTATGAGCAAAATATAATGGATAATGGCTTGGCACTGTTATACTGGTTCATGTGTATGTATAATATAATATAATATAATATAATATTTTACATTTTTCAGCAATTTTATTGCATTGTCTTTTCAGGACTGATTGATTGATTTGTTTTTTATGGCTTATCAACCTTTTGCAGGTTATTTAAAGTCAGAAAAATATTTTTAGTTTATAACAATTTTTGGAGATAATAATGATTTACCAATACACATTCTACTAACTAACCCATAGCTTGGGATAGCTGAGATGGATTCATACTTTTCTAAAGGGTATTTGCACATAAGTGAATATAACAAACCTGACTGGAATTGGAACTTTTCTCTCCAATTTCCAATTCCCAGCCATTATCCATTTCATCATCTGCACATACAAGCTTACAGCACCTGGTATTCCCAAGCAGTCACCCATCTAGGTACTGAACTGGTTCATGGTTGCTTAACTTTGGTGATTGTACAAGAATTGGTGTTCCAATGCAATATGATCATAAACCAAGTTTTCAGGTAAATGGCCCAAACTAGATACTAGTGAGTAAAAAATGTCTCTACCATACAGCATAAGTATAATCCTACCAGAATATAACTTGTGTAGATAGTTCACAAATTGAATTTATATTTGAATTAATTTAAAACTGATAAAATTTTAAAAATAAAATCAGTTGGGTTTATTTTTGTGTGTGTGTATGTGTGCGTGTATGTGTATGTGTGTGCATGTTTTAACAAGACAACATTTTTACAAATATAGATAGAATCAACATCCAAACTTTAAGAACCATAACTACTTGTGAACAGCCTGCTTCTATATTGCAGACACAAGAATAAACTTCAATACAGACAGAATAAGGGAATGATTTCAAAATGGGATCCCTGGAGAGAAAAGAAAAGGAACTACATTAAACTGGGAAAAACACCATCAATCATGGAACATATGGGCCACCATAGATTGCAGTTACACTGATGAACAACCTCAATTCTTTTCCTGACAGATGATAGTAACCTTGTGACTATCACTTCATGCAAAACTTTAAATACCTTTTGTACCCAAGTATATTCATCAGGTGATAGTATTATAAGATTTCCACTGGTATATATGGTCTTTTCACCATATATACAAGTGTAAATCTTATAATACTATCACCTGATGAATATACTTAGGTACAAAACATATTTTACAAATAGCCACCAGCATGCAAAACTGTTTGTTTTGCTTCAAATAGGAAATTTATCAAAAACTGTTTGGCTAGATTCTAGTAATTTCTAAGAATAAAAATCCCTTTAAATCCCAGCAAAGAAGAACATTTTCTCCAGTAGATTCCATTTAGGTTGAGATATTGAAGGCTGTCTTTAATCTATGATTATTTTCATTTTGTTTTGTTATATCTTGACCATAAATGATATTTTTCACATATCAAACAAAACAGGTGTTTTAATGTTGACCAATGATCTTTTTCATGAGTTTATGTGGAAGACATTTTCCTAGCTTATGGATTTTTTCATTAAGTTTATAAACAATGTACTCCAATTGATTACACAAATTATTAAATTTTGTTTGTAGTTTGGCAAATCATTTATCAAGATGCTTGAATTGCTTTGTCAGGTTTTTAGTGAACATTCAAGTACAAACCTTTGAGTGGCAAACATATTTCAAAGCAGGTTTTCAAGCAAGGAAGTAAAGCCACTAAGACACAAGGGGTTACTGGGTGTGAAAGAATTAGAAAGCATAAAACATTATAAAGGTGTTAGAATAATAGAAGAGTAATCAGGAAGACAGTAGATAACAATTGACATTGCATTTAAATTTTTGAAGATCAAAATCATTACAGGAAAGCAGTAAGCCAGAAGAAATTTCCACAAGTGAGAAAAGAAATTGTTAGCATAGAATTTAAGGTTATATTTAGCCAATTCAACTGTATATTGATGAGACCTTGTTTCTAATCTAGTACCACACTTAAATTCATAAAGTCTAGGTACCATAAAGAAAAGTTTATCAGAACAATTACCATGAAAGTATTTATAGAAAAGGCACTTGAAAGCAATTTTACAGCAGTGGGAAAGTGATTGAAGCCAAGACGCCAGGTCAGGACCAATAATATTGCTGATTCTCCTTTGGATTTTATGAAGAATTTCCAAATAAACAGCAGGAGGACCAGGCCCTATGTGGCAGCAATATTCTGAGCATGGGTGAATGGTAAACTTATAGATATGTAAGATAGATTCTGGAGAGAAAAATTGTCTAGCATGACACAGTGAACCAACTTTGCTAGCAGGTGATTTAGCAATGGATTGAATATAGTCTTTCCACTTCATGTCAGCTGAGAATGTTAATCTGAGAAGGCACAATGTGTTACTCTTCTGGAGATTAGCATCAGCCATGCTGATGGAAAGCAGAAAGTGGTTTCTCAGATGATTAACTGTGAGCTATTTAGTTTTAGAGACATTAAAAATAACAAGCCATTCTTTGCCATATCTGTCTATATCTCTGAGATGAGGTATTATGATTACTTATATTATTTACATTATTTGGACTGTTATCCTCATCTTCATTAACATATTCACAACGTTTCAGCTGTTGTGTACTCTGGCCTTCTTCAGGTGACTGGAATTTCAAACCAAACCCTTTATTTTGTTCACCAGAGTAGATTGTTCCAGTTCTACATGCCATGCAGTCTTTCAGATGTCACAGTTATTTCCCTTTAACTCAACTCTCCAAGTTTTTTTTTATCCACTAGGCAGACTCATGGCCCAGGGGATAAAGGTGTGGGTTAGATCCAGTGACTAGACCCAAAGAGTTGTGAGTTCAATGTTTAAGTTTTTTATCATAACTTATTTCTCGTCCTGGGTAAGACGTTAAACTACATCCGTGTCCTGGGTAAGACGATAAACTACGTCCAGCAGCAAGGCCTCTGATCAGGAGGTTTTGAGGAGCATGGAACCACCTCTTAATTGCTGATTTTCCCAGTTCCACCCTGACCTAGAGTGGTAGCACCTGTTAGGGTCCCAGCTATGGGCGAATAGTTAACTATTACCAGCAATACTTTTTTGAAAAAAATTATTACCAGCAATACAATTTTGAAGGAAAAATTCTACTAGAAACAGATTTTTGACAAAACAAAATATTACCAGCAATAAAAAATTTTGTCGGCATTAAATAACCCATTGAGGTTGATATGCTGTAAAACAAAATAAACCAAACCAAACTAACTTGTTTCTCTTTAATTTCACTTGAAGTTTTTTAAAAATACATAAAATGAGACTTTATAAAACATGTAGATAAAGTCTGTAATCTAATGTTATTTATGTGGTTTTTACAGCAGTTGTTTCTGAGCCACTGACTGACTATAAAGCCAATGCTATTTCCACCCATGAAGGCAGTTTTGACTTGGATGACTACACAACAGGCTATCAGTGGCTTACGGCCTCATCATGTTGAAATATTGGTTCCTGTATGATCACCAAAGTTAAGTACCTAGATGGATGACTGCTTAGAAATACCAGGTATTGTAAGCTTGGATGTATGGGTAGTGTAATGGAAAATGGCTTGGAATTATTAATCAGAAATCCAAGTTCCAATTCCTGTTGGGTTTGTTATATTCACTTTCATGCAAATACCTTTGAAAAAGGTATGAATCCACCTCTTCTTCCCCCAGCTATGGGTTATTTAGTAAGACTTATATCACTAAACCATTATTATCTCAAAAAAATGTAAAAATATTTTCTTGGTTTAAATAACCTGCAAAAGGTAGATAAGCTGTAGAAAATGAATGAATCAATCAAATAAATGACAGGCAGTGACACCAAGACATTTCCATCAACAACAATGCCTTCAGTTAGCAACAAAACCAACAACATCAGAGAGTAACTTCCGATTACGACAATGTGATAATTAGTCCATATGACTTGACTACAAATGTTTATTTTTGAACATAATCTACTTCATTTTTTTTATCAATGTACTTAACACTTCTCTATTACTTATAGATCAAGAATTATATTGAAAATTTCATATCAAAATTCAGCAAAAAATTGTATCAGGTTGCAGACTTGTTGATCTACTCTTGTATGTGAAGAATTGTGATTTGAAGATACAGACAATAAAGTTTCAAGATTTTCTTTATGTCTTTTTTTTCATCTCTATTTTTAAATATGTGTACAAGTTTTTTGCAAGAGAAAACTGACAACTAATAAATCTAGGTTTATAGATGTGTAGTGAGTCTTGATAAAAAAGTAAAACAAAATATGAAAATAAAATATATAAGCAAAAAAAGGAATTAAAATTAAAATACAGCAATTGCTTTTCTTTAAAACCCATATATCTTTTTCTCTCTATACTTCTCTTCCAACTATTGAGAAAGCAACCCTTAAATAAAAAGAGTAATAAAAAAAAATACTGAACCTGGTCACAAAATGGTGGAAGTTTGCTGGACCAGAGTTTAGTCTAGGGGTCGGCAATCCCCGGCCCGAGAAGGATTTTTATCTAGCCCACCAACTTAACCATAGTAATGAATTTGCATTTTTTGTTGATTACATATGTTGCTATCCTGTTATTCATGTGGTAAAGTAACAAAACGTGTTTAAATAATATAAAATTAACTTTGTTGTTTTTTCTTTAAACCCATACCAAGGCAGTTTTCTTGATGGAATGGTTTGAAGCTGAGACAATTTATTATAGGACATTTAATATCATAGCCCTTTTCTGGAATACTGTCTGGCCTGCTCTCTCCAAAAGGTTGCTAACCCCTGGTCTAGTCATTTATGACTAGAAATCTACCAAAATAAGAGAGGTTCCACACATAACTTCTGCCCATATAAAAAAAAATGTAAAAGAAAGGAACACCGGAAAATAAAATAAATTTGGCCAACCAAAAAATTAACACAAAGAGACTTTTGATCTTAGCTGAAACCAAGGTTTGCGCTAGTAGTCTGGGAGCCTTGTCAAAAAGGATTTAAACTGATAGTCAAGAGGTAGACAAAGAGGAGAAAGGACCACCAGAGAAACCCACTATGCATATCATGTGAAGAAGTTAATCAGTCATCTGCTTAAGAAACTTTTTCTCCTCTTCTTAGAGCTGAGAAAGACTGATTGATGCTGTATCTATTTCTAAGATGAAAACTACTACCAAGGACTGACTTCTAAGCTGTCACCTACTGAGCCAAAATGGACTTTCTCCTAACTGCTACCATGATCAGACTTATAAAATAAACTTTTGCTACACTGAATATCAAAGGATTCACTCCAATCTAAATCAAATAAATAAATATATATTATTTGTTTATACCCATGAGTCAGTTCGTTTTATTCAAAAGTTTCCAATAAAGAACCCTCTGGCACTTCTCCACAGATGTCAGAAAGCTTCCCCAAATAAATTGGAAGAAAAGAATGAGAAGCAAAATGACTTAAATGATATAAAAATATATTTGTACTCTTATATTTGTATATTTAGTCTGTTACCAAAATAACACACACATGCATGCACACACATACACATTAAAAAAAAGACATTAAGAATTTATTTCATTTTTATTACTCATACAAATCTAAATAAAAGAAATGTAATTTTTTCAGTGACATATTTTTCAAGGTATTAACATATTTAATTGCTTATTTGAAATTGTTGGCATATTTTTATTTATTTAAGCCTTTATGCTGGAATTCTTCCTGTAAATGTCATAAATACTGGACATTGAAACAAGGCAATATTTTAAATGTCATTCAAATCAAAACATTCAATGGGTTTTTAGTTGGTGTGTTTGTTAAATGTATTTCCTTCCAGTGCCAGTGATGGGTGTTTGAGATCTGGTAAAAAGTAATGATTTGAAATGCTGATTTACAAATCCAACAAGCACACCTAATTGTAGGATTAGGGCAACTCAATCTTTCTAATTCCCTTTCCCTTTGAGTTGTGCATATTAAGGACTTACTGATGTCCTTATAATGGGAAAGAGCTATAGAAGAAGAATTAATTCTCTCATTTGTATTTCCCCATTATGGGCATTATCATATCCATGATATAATAACATTGTATTTCACAGATGGAATGGCTGAAAGGAAAAAGAATTACAAACATGCTTAATTCTCAGAGACTTTTATACTACTAAGGCATTCTCAAAACTATATATATATATATATATATATATATATATATATATATATATATATATATATACACGTGTCTCAGGTGGAAAACAATATATCATATATATCTAAACAGCAAAGTAAAGTGTAAGGAGAAACAAAAAGGAAGTGTCTCACATATAATATGGAGATACTTCTGTGTCTAGAGAAGCCATGTTCAGGACAGATTCATCTACTATGTCCCAGGTGAAGACATATTCCATAAACGGGAAACAGCGAGTCTTGAATTATCCCAAATTGAGGACTGTGAGCTAGAGTTTCTTTCTATATCTGGGGAAAATATATTCCCAAAGGGAAACAGCACCATGGACTTGTAAGCGGCTGGGTATGCAGATTTAACCTCTGTCTGGGCCATGGGGGCCTCGGCCAAAGATAACAAACTTTTGGTTTGGTGGCTGTAAACAAACTGAAATTGGTTGCCGCTTTCATCACTGTATGGGGTGATGTCACTAAGCAGTCCATCATGTGACCCATGTGACATATCTTCACCAAAGGTAGATAATTGCCTTCTGTATCCCTACATCCTCATCTTGAATGTCATTGTTACAATATTTTAGCTATTGTACATGTTAACCTTTTTCAAGTCTCTGTCATAGTTGGTAACCTTCTGGGAATTTTGAACAAAAAGAAATGATATATACTCTTGTTCAGTGTATGAGTTATATGACATCACAAAGACAAATTATATATCTTCCAGCATGAATTAGGTAATGAGAACAATCTATTCCTTTTTTTTTTATAGCAAGGTTCACCCTGTACAAGACCCAGGGGCCATTCAAGGTAGAGTGTTAGAGTAAGAGGCAGCTAATTCAGACAGCAGGGAAAGATAACAGTTAACCTTTGACATGAACAGGTTAAAATTGTAGGGGAAACATCCTCTTTGGAGTCAGTTCCACAGAGCAGTGGTTCATGGGAAGAACTGTTTAAGTGGAACATACTTCTTACCAATGGGATATGGAGGGAATGAGGGAGGTTTGTTACAATGTGGTGGATTCTAGTTGTGAAGGTTAGAACTGGTGGAACCAAGGAATACAGTTCATCCGAGCAATTTGCAAGGAAGTTGTGATAGAGCAATGAGAGGCTTGCCATGTTCTATCTATGAGAGAAAGTTTGGAGGGTGGAAAATAATTTGTCACCTACAAGGACTCTGGGAAATTTTGGGACTTTATTGAGACTGAATAAAGCATTCAGCTTGAAATCCTTGGAAGAAAGCAGAAGGTTACCAACTACAACAGACAACTGAAGCAGACCAAAGTGTACAATGGTTGAAATGTACCAAGACAAAGACATTAATTTGAGTAAATCAGTGGGCCTTAAGTTCAGGATAAGCAGGTATCGTAACAATATCAGCTGAATTTAAATTCTGGAGACAAGTCTATTGAATTCACTTTTGCATTAATACTCTTGGGAAAGGCATGAATTCATCTCTTCTCTCCTAAGCTATGAATTAAATGATAGTGTAGACTGGGATCTTATAGCCTTGAGTGATAAACAAAGTGAGGAAAAATAGCAGAATAGACTAGGTTTTCTAGCCTTAGGTAGCAGCCAGACTAAGAGGAAAACTGGATTCAATTTGTGGAGAAGGCAACAGGAAACCACTCCACTATCTTTCCAAAGAATGCACTGCAATGCACAGATAATAAAAAAAGAATCTGTATAGAGTTCATAATGTCCATATACTGAAGAAACATGGAATTTTAAAAGAAGTTTAAGTACATCATTCCAAATAAATTTTGTATATCAAACTTTGATTTACCTTATAAATAATGTAAATGCTTTGGAATAAAATAATGATAAAAGTGAAGTAAACTTTCTATCCTTTGTAGCGCTAAGCAATGATTCTCCTTTTACTATCCATTCCAATCACTGTTCTGCCATCCATTAATACAAGCTTGTTAGGTAGGTGATCATGGCTTTCCACAACTTTCTATCTTTTGTAACTATAAGCAATGTTTATTCCTTTGTTATCCTTGCCAGTTCATGTTCTGCCATCCATTTACCATCTGCCATTGTTAGTTATGTTACTTGATGTTCTTCTCTGTCCCACTTGCCTTCAATATGTCTTGTTGAGTGTCAAATTCTTGTAGCCCTCTTTCCTCATTATGTCTCCCAGAAACTTTAACTGTCTCTCTCTGATTCTAAGTACAAGTGTCCTTTTCATTTTTATTATCCTTAAAATTTCCTCATTGCTTATATGTTCTATCCATGGTATTCTCAGCATCCTTCTGTAGAACCACATCTCTGTTGCTTTAAGTCTCTTCTTCATCTGTGATGAAATTGTCCAGCATTCACTGTCATATAGGAGGATTGATATTACAAAGCAATTCAGCAGCCTTTTTTTATTTCCAGTGAAATTTTCCTGTTTCTTAATACTTTGTTTAGATTTTGTAAGGCATCTTTTGCTATTCCTGTGCATCTTTGGATTTGGATTTGGGTTTCACATTTTCTGTCATCTGGGAAAATTCTTCCCAGATAATTAAATTTCTGCACCTGCTTGATTTTGACATCTCACATCAGTCTGTCTTTTTACAATTGATGGTTAGCTTATGGCCATATCATGTTGAATTACTATTTCTTGTATAATCACTGGTTAAGCAAATTTGAGCCTGGTAAGTACCTAGATGGGTGACCACCTGGGAATCCCAGGTGCTGTAAGCTTGGATGTGTGAGTGGTGTAATGGATTATAACTCATAAATGGAAAGTCAAAGAGCCAAGTTCCAAATCCAGTTGGGTTTGTTTTATTCATTTACGCACAAATATCCTTGGGAAAATTCTTCCAATAAAAAATCCTTTCTAGCTTTAAAATACCCTTCAAAAGGTTGATAAGCTGTAAAAAATCAAATCAATACAATTTAGGCCTTTCTTTCTACTTATTTTTACGACCTTACCTAGGAGTTCCTGTAGTTTTCTTTGTGTCTATCATTAGCACTGTATCATCTGTGAATTTGATGTTGCTAAGATTTATTTATTCTTATTGCCACAATGAAATTGGACAGCACTCCCCAGGTGTACCAACACACACACACACACACCAAAAAAAAAACATCAGGCAGATGAAAACACACATACACAGCATTGAATGAAGAAAATTAATCGTTTTTAAAATACACTGGAAATTCTCAGCATGCAAGAGCGTCCATTTTACATGGAACCTAAGGATAAAAGTTGTCCTTCAAGTGCTTTGTCCTAGAACTAATACAACTAAAACATCACCTTGAGGGTAACAGTTTATAGTGGTGTGGGTTAAAATGAACATTTAAAAGAACATTAATGAAGGATGATAATGACAAGGAAACACATGGGTAATTTTAACAAAACAAGATAAGGAATTTATTCACAAACTTACATGCTTGAAGTAGTATCAGTAGCTTGTTTCAGGAAAATAAATCAGAATTCTTAAATTTTGTAGTTTTAACATAGTGTCATGAAGAAGAAATGTTCATACAACAGATTAAATGATCTGACACAAGATAATATTAAAAAACGTTTAAAACAACGGTAAGAGAGTTTGTTGCTCATCGAAGGGATATATGGTTTGCATATGTTCAAAAGTAGATGAAGAAAGATAGTTTAAAATATTTAGCTTTCTTGGATTGTTGAGAGAAAATTCTTTGAAGTGCCATGTGCTGGTTAAAGGCTGATAATATAAGTGACAAGTAATTTTATACAGGTGAGTATTTCAACATTGGTTGCAAGGAACTGAAACGTTACTTCTCACATGCCCTCAGACACACTTCTTGATTAATTTAATTTTTCTCCTCATTTTATATAAAAAAGAATTTTGTATAGGCTCACTACTTTCTTTCCTGGCTAATTTCTGTGAAGGCAAGGTTGTTATTGGTTAAAAAAAATTTTCAGATAGGCTTGTAGAGTTCTTTCCTTCTTCTTCAGCTCACCAGTTAATTTCTGGGAAAGGCAAAAATCTCACATAGACTTGTGAATTTATTCCTTCTTCATCCTCAGTCCTCCAAATTTGAAGGGAGTGGGTGAAAGGAGTTATTATCATTTTGCACTCACTACAAGTTCAAACAAGTGGTACCTGGGATGTGTGCTGTCCCTCATTATGCTTTCTGCTCTGCTGTGACAACAAGAATTAGGTGTGTCCTCCAAGGAGGGTAGTAAGTAGCCAATTATTTTCTGAGCAATATGGCGGGTTCTCTTGTCTGTTACTGAGCAGCTGGCATACCAAGCATATGAAAATTCTATACTTTAGTAGTGTAAAATAATTAAAATTAATAATTAATTAAAAGCAGTAAATAAATAAATATTATAATTGTCTAGGTTTCTCTGTTACACATAATTCTGAGAGAAGTATATTTTAAAGAAAGCCAGACAGTTTGTAAAAAAATTGTTACATTTGTCTGCGAAAATTTCTATTTTTAGAATTAGCAGTTAAAGAACAGCCAAAATTATTTCTTTTGTGTGAATTATTGTTTATTCATCTTTTGAATTTGAAGAAATATATATTATTTTATTGACTGACGAATCATGTAGTCTCATGCCCTTGTAAATTTTGAAATTAGGGTCTGTCTCTGGAGCCTCCTGATTTCTTATATATAGTGGCTGGCTAGTAGATAAGGGCAGAAAATGATCAAATTTCAAGGCAGAAAGAAGTTTAAAATTAGAAGTGAGTCATAAATCACTCAATGAGTAAGGAATGAATGAATATTAAAATTTCAACCAGAAGACAAATTAACGACCCAGGAGAAAATTTCATTTGAACTGTTCCTGAGAAGAATTTTTAAAGGAACTGAAACCTTAAATTGAACTTTTCTATAAAAGAAAAAATATAGCAAATCTCTGAGACATCAGTTTTTCCAAATTAATCTAAGCCTCTTTGTCTTGAGACATTCCTTTTTTATTTTGCAATGAGGTGGGTTCACCTTTTGTATTTTCTATCTTATCAGATTTTTGCTTTGACTTCTTATTTTTGAAAATTGTAATCCTTCTTTAAATCTTGTATAATGTTTGAATTGTTGCCCAGCCTTAGTTTTTTAATAAAGCACACAAAAGTAAATTTTTGTACTAACTCTTGTTTGTAAAATATTGTATTTTTTTAAATATATACTGTAATAAATATCTGTCATTTTAAATTTCATGTATTGGTTTGGGTTTTGTTTATTTGTGCCTTGTTTAACATTCAATATGAGAGTGGTGACATAATTTTCCCATTCTATCCCTACAAGGTAAATTTTTATAAACAGTGATGCACTACACCAGTACATTCACAATAGAGCAGTGGGAGAAAGTCATCAGCAGCTCTTTTGGTAAATTATCTTTTCTGAAAATTCTCAGTAAACAGAATTGCTTCTGTGCCTCTTTAACTATCATGATGAGTCCAGGAGAGATCCTCTAAATGCATGTGCCCAGAAATTTAATTGGATCTCCCTTCTCCTCACAAATCCCACTGATAACCAAAAGGACAGGTGTGGTGGCATTTATGACCACCGATAGTAAGTCTTAGCAGCACTTCTCGTTCTCATAGGATAGCCTTGCTGTATATCGGTTAATCAATCAGAGGATGCATCCTTGTCTTATCACCGTTGCTTTGTGCATACTTATTCAATTTGTAGCGGGACAGGTGTGATGAGGGTAAACATATTATGCGAAGCAAGTTAAACAAAGATATTAATACCCAAATTACAAATACATGAAGACATGAAGGGTTACAGAGTGTTTTGTATGGAGAAGTTATGTGTGTGTGTGTGTGTGTTGAGTGTCCGTATGTACGCATATTGTCCTTAGCATGTTCCCAGAATATGGGAAACGCTGTATCTGTGAGATGTCACATATTGGCCTAAGTGGAAAAAGAATGATTTTACCTCGTCTCCGTGTGAGGTAGCGGCCCAAGGCCTGGGTTGAAAAGAGAGAGAGAGAGAGAAGGGTCAGCCAGTATTTATAGTCAGGGGAGAGAGACCCCTGTTGAAGGATTAAGGAAACTGAGGAGGAGCTAACTGCGACAAATTCCTTTTCTGTACATAAGTAGTTTGCTCCTCGTATATATTCTGAGAAATGCTTCTCCCAAACATATCAAGATTTCCTAGCAGTTCAAATAGATCTTTTTATAGTACCTTATATTTTTCCACGTTTTATTTTGAATGTATTGATCTTTCCAAATCCAAAAAGAACACAAAATATGAGTCTGCAAAAAATTACATGAGATAGAAGTATTAGTATCCAAAATTCGTTTGACGCACTGAACTCAACAATAACATTATATTGAGTTCTAGATTTTACGTTGTATAATAATAGTAATTCCTTATCACAAAACTTTAGATCATCTTCAAGAAGTAAATAGCGCAATTTTGTAACAAGGACGACAACTCCGGTTAAAGATTTAGAGTTGCTTCCCTTGTTCAGTTGCACCTACCACTTTTTTTTTTCTCTTGGACTTATTGCAATGCTATGAACATTTCTCCATTACACCTGAATTAACAAGTTTCCATTTTTGTCTTTGGTAAGTAATTGGTAATTTTCTTTAAGAAGTTTTGAAATATTTTCACTGCTAATTAAGTAATGAGTATGAAGTGGACTAATTTTAATGTTAACAATACATGAACTTTGCAATTTAAAAGAAAATTTTCGATATTCTATTTTAAAATCGACATTAAGATTTTTAAAAATATTAATTTTTTTTGCTTTAAAAGAGAAATTGATAATCTTTTTTTAATAAAAAAAAAATACAAATTTTGACTTTCATAAATTAAAGAATTTGAATTGTTTTAAAATTTTTTCTATTTAAAAAAAAAAAAATCAATACGCGATATTTGATGACAATTGAACAAGTTAAAAAAAAAACCATGGCTAAAAAATAAAAATCTACAAAAAATAAAAGTAAACTAAGGCGATATGTCTAAAAAAGAAGGTATTATTATCCATGTTTATTGTTTAGTATTTTAAATTTTAAAAATTTGTAATGCAAATTTTTTTTTTATATTTCCTTTTTTTAACACCATTGTTTGTAGCTAACACTTTTTTTATGTTTTTACTTCAAATATTCAATATGTTAACTTTTTGTTTATTAAAATCTGAATCAGTGAATAATACTACTGACTGACCATCCCATTGAAAATTTTGATAAAAATCCGAAATGTTAGACTGAAATAGAAAAAAAATACTTTAAGTCTTTCTTTGGCTGATTACTAAGTTTCTTTTAACATTTTGCAGCACAAATTATATCCAAGTACAAAAATGTGTATTGTACATTATTTCAGCACTCTTTATATGACATTCTTTTCTTTGACAAATTATGTTTCTAAAATAAATCAATAAGAAAAAATAAGGGCACTATATTGAGAGACACTTTTCTGTTTTTAAAAAATAGGAAAATTATTATTATCATTATTATTTTTTGTAACTAATCTTTGTTTATTAGCGTCCCTTAGATTTTCCCCCGCACAACGTTTGTTAGAGAAGAATCGAAATATATTGATTTTAAAATTAAAAAAACATTTTTTTTTTTTATTATTTTAAGGGGGGGGGGGGTCCTTTTCCTAAAATAAAAAGGTAATTTCTATTTTAACACCCGCACTAAATATCCCTCAAAATTTTCCAAAATCATCATAATTCCGTGTAAATGTACATGCTGAACTCAAATTAACAATTACATCATGAAGAAACCTGCCGTTTTGGAGTTAACGACAAGAAAAAAAATCGGACTTCTTGTTGGTAATTCATCCCCCATTACCGCCATTATGATATCTAATTTAATGTCGTTGTACTTCCGCTGGCGGAAGAAAAATTTTGGCCTATTTACTTCTTTTATAGATTTTCGTTGCAGAAAATCACTACGCACTACCGTAAAGAAATGTAATTTTTTTTTTTCTTAGGGTTAGGTGTTGTGTTTGGCTTCTTTCTGTGTAGAAAAGGGAACAAATTAAAAAAAAAAAAAAATAATACAATAAACCGGATTAACTTTATGGTTAGGTGTTAAGGTTAGGGGTGGGGTTTTCTTTCTGTGTAGAAAAGGGGACAAATTAAAAAAAAAAATTAAATAATACAATCAACCCTTCTACTTTACCAAGTTTGTGCATTAATTTTGTTTTATTTTCAATTTTAAAATATAAAAAATGCTTTATTTTTATTATTTAATTTGTTCTTTTAATTTGTCATTGCTATTCTACAGAGAAAAAAGGTTTTATTGTATTATTTTAAATAAGGTTACACTTATCAAAAAGAAAAAAAATTACGATAATGAGTAGTGATTTCAAAAAGATATAGCTTAACACCTAACCCTAAAGAAGTTAATCCGGTTTATTGTATTATTAAATGTTTTTTTTTTTTTTTTAATTTGTCTCCTTTTCTACACAGAAAGAAGCCAAACCCAACCCTAACATTAACACTGAACCATAACGTTAACCCGGTTTATTGTATTATTTAATGTAGGTACCTCCACGAAATGTAAACAAAAAGAGCATAGCATGATGAAAAAGCAAACTTGACAAAAACAAAATTTTATCATATAAATGTTTGTTATTATTAAGAAGAAAGATCAAAGTATTTTTGTGCTATTTTTTTACATTTTTTAATCGTTCCTAACATGTCCGAAAATTTCATTAAAAATCTTGTTTTTTTTTGAGTCAGCAAAATTGATCATTTTTTTCCATTTTATAGAATCAATGAAAATCTCAGTTTGAAATTCTTTTAAATATCAATTATCATTTTTTCAAAACTTATTTTAAGAAAATCAGAAATTATAATGTTTATTTAAAATTTTTTGAACCAAGCTTAACTTAGCTTTTGCGCTGAAAAGATGTAATTTGAAAATAAAACAAAGCAGGTCATAAACTTTCGCGTCATTTGACAGGTGTTGAATGACCTATTGATGGATTCCGTGAAGATAATTTGTTCTATGGAAGGAGAAAAGTGAAATATTTTACATTTAAGTGAACAAATTATTTACCTCGTTATTTTTAAGGAAAACTTTCAGTGCTCTAATTTTTTTTGTTTTTTTTTGTACTTAGCTTTCACCTTTATGTTTATGATGCTTTATGGAAAATATATTATAAAGAAATTAAAAAAGACTGTTACGAATGAGATTAAATTTCATAAGAAAGGTATCTAATTAATTTATAGGTACCTTTCTCATGAAATTTTATCAGAACTGTACATAAAATACTAAAATTTTATGTACATTTACTACATTTTACTGTGTTATCTGTATTTCCATTCATTTTATTATTAATTTTGATATTTCATTTATGGAAAAAATGCCATAACTGAGATTAATATAAAAAGAAATAGATCATATAAATTTCATAAGATGATACTGATACTTTTAGGTATCCTTCTCAGTTGAAATTGAAAAATCAAATAAACTTCTCCACACGTTTTTCGCAAAATTAAAGGCCTTAACAGCGGAGAACAATGCTTAACTCAAATAACGCAACTTAATTGTATTCTGGTTGGTCTTCCGTACTTTATAATTAGAGCCCGATTATAAACACAAAATTATATTCTTAATTACTTCCTGTCTTCTGATTAGTCAAAACAATACAATTTACAACGCGCTAAAAAAAGATCTATCTCATAAGCACACTTAGGAAACCCGATGCGGCTTTTAACTAATTTTACAATATTTTAACAACTTAAATGTAAAAATCTATTATAATTAAATAAATAACAAATAACTGTATTAAAAATTCATTTTTCATTGAAAAAATCTTTTGCTTTCAGAAAATATTGTCCATATTCATAAAAGCATTTGAAATTAAATAATATATTTGTTTTATTGAGTTTTGTATGTTAAAATTCAGAGCTGATTTTCAGCTACAGGCGGTCCAATTAAAAAAACAAACATGATTTGCATTCTTCAAAGCCTTGTGCTTTTAACTGTTGTAATCACTAAACCTGACGCGAGCGAATTTCTAGAGTTTTCATAAAATTAGTTAGGAGGGGGGTAATAAATATTAAAAAAAAATATACGCTTTTGGATTTTTTTACCAATCAGGAAAGTGACTTCCACCCATGCAAATTTAAAATTTGATTTACATTTGGAGGCCTATAAGTAGAGAGTTGTGCAGAAAATTTCAGAAGGTTGCAAAGATTTGAAAGTTACCAGAAGGTATAAGGATCCAGAAAGATAAGAATTTAAGTGAAACCAGTGAAGTGAAAAATTTCTTAAATGAATAACTGAACTGTTAAAAAAAAAAGTCCCAGTGATTCTGGTGAATTTGCCAAAGCCTTCTCACTTTTGACTTTCAATTAAGCAAGTATATCTTTTTCTGAAAGAATGTATATTGTGAACCTTCTTTCAAAGAAATTGTATTGTACCTTCTGAAGATTTTTTGATTATTGAAAGTTGTTGAATAATTTGTCTTTTTTTATGAGACATATTTCTATTTTTGAATTAGTTATCTGGCCTTAATTATAAGATGCACAAAAGTAAAATTGTGTGCAAAATTATTTGTGAACCTTGTATTCTATTCTTTTTATGTTAATTTAATAAATGTTTGTTTCTTTCAAATTTCACGTCAGAGTTTTGAGTCTTGTTTATGTGCTTTTTTATGTGCTTTATTCAATATTCAGAATAAGAGAGGTAATGTCAGAGGGAAGCTTTATTCACTAGTTACAAATTTTCCCTCAGTAATGCCAAAATAAGTTCATTTAACTTCATGCAGCACTATGAGTCTCCATCTTCCACTCCCTGCTTGAAGGATTTGTTCATGAATTTCCTTCATGTCACTAAAAAATATTGAAAATAATTGTAGCCATTCTGAGCAATCTGGGAGGACTGAAGTAAAAAAATATTTTCTCTCATCAACAACCTTGGTGCTTCTGGAACTCAGAAATTTGTCTTTTTTACTTAGACCAGGAGTCTCAAACTCAAGGACACAAAATGAGCCATTACTACATGCTGAGGTGGAGCCCTTCCTGGTGACAAATCTAGCCAGAAGTAAAGTGAGCAAGGAATGAATGTTGAACAGCTGCAGTTGTAATCTTATGGCTGATTGGCTGCTATTTGTTAATCATAATGAATGGGAATATGATAGTAAGCTGAATATGAGTACAAAATGCGAACAAAAATACAATTTTTTTTTTTTTTTTCACTGAATTCAGACTTGTACATAAAGTTAAATAATTCTAATTACCCTTGTTTGATTCCAAATAGAGAAAATTTACCTTCTGTCCTCTGTTACAACAATAGGCTGTTGCAGATTGACCATTTTGCACTATTTACTTATTGAGTGAGTGTGTTGTGGGTTTGAGTAGTATATTATCACCAGTAAGGGAACACAGAACACACTCACCCAAATGAAGAAATGATGCAAAGTGGTCAGTTCTTTTTTATCATAAAATCCTTTCTAACAGGTAGGCCCTGAAGGTAGTTCTTAATGGCCAATCCTCCAGATCCCTAGCAGTCAACACAAGTGTCCCCCAGGAGTCACTCCTTGGACCAATGCTCTTTTTGATTTACATAAATGATTTGTCTAATAATATACTCAGATCATTTGTAAACATATATGCCGATGATACGATTATATACGGGCACACCTCTAAAACTCTTGATGGTCAGTGATTGGTGACTGAACTCTCTTCTGATCTTGCATAAACTACCCAATGGGGTAAAATTCTATGCCTTGAAGGCCAAGTTAGTTACATTCCATCATCGCTAATCTGATCCTGAACTACCATCAATCAGGATGAATAGTTGTCCTCTTGCGGGAGGTGTTGGATATTGGTTGAGGAAGACATTTGACCTTACTTCTGCTGCAGCAGTGTGTGAACAAAAATTGGGATGGGCGATAGCATAAACAGAAAATGCTTCTGGTGGCTAAAATAAACAGGGAACACAGGTGTTCTGAGTGGAAAGAAATGTGTACTTGTGTGAGCACATGTCGGAAAAGGCATGGCCACATGAAGTTGCATAAGTGACATACTGGAAGAAGACGTAGCCATGTGCAGTTGCATGGGTGTCCAAATGTTATAAAACTGGTCCGATTCTTGGTCTGGCCAGAAAGGCTGGCTACAGCTTCACAGAAGATTTGTCTCCATCAATTCCTGTGTGCGCAGTCCTAACCTCTATGATTCCCCCCTCACTCTACTCATTCACTGCAACTTGAACAATAAAGATATTTATATATTTTTATATGTAAGTGTTTCTTTCATCTTATTTGAGCCCAGCGGCAATATACTACAGTGGCACCATGCCTTGAAAGACTATTGGGCCTTAAACTCACACTCAAATGGAGTACTGATGTCATATTTGGGCAGGAGCTGCTTCCAGCTAACAAATTATTCTCCACCCTCTAACTTCTCTCCCACAGGTGGGATGTGCCTCTCTGCTCTACCACTACTCCCACGGAAAGTGTTCAGATGAACTACATTCCCTAATCCCACCAAGTCGAACCTTCACAGCAAAAACATGCCAAAGCACTTATGTAGTATTAAACCACCCACATTCCCTCCATGAGAAATGAGTTCCACTTAAGCAGCAGCTTCCCATGAACCACTGCCCTGTGGAACCAATTCCCAACAGGATGTTTCCTCGATCACTACAATTTTAACCTGTTCAAGGCTAGGGTTAACCATTATCTTCTACTACTATACACACAAATGGCCTCCTAATGTAACCCTCTACCTCAAGTGGGCCCCAGGCCTTGTAAAGGGTGGACTATACTGTAAAAAAAAAAAGATTTTTGAAATCACAACACTGTGGTGTTGTAATAGAATTCAGAAATCTTGTCCCAAATAGTGTATGTTGAAAATGATTCTACATTTGACTTCAAATCACTTATCTAGCCTCAACATGGAATACAAATGTACATCAGTTTTGAGCACAATGATTAGATTTATTTCTGTTGTCCAGAAAAACTGGTCATAGATGTATGTGCTTCCACACATGACCATAATATGCAAAGATGAGGAAAACAATTTGGGAACTCTTTCACTTAGAAGGAACTGATAAAAATCAGGAACACTAACCTCTGCATATTTTTGCTTCAGGTCTTGCATTGAAGCACCACTAACACCATTTGAAATTCCTTAGAGACCATATCATCATACATATGAGGATTTTTCTTGGGTGCACTTAATTCCACAAAAGAAAAAACATCTCTGTTATGTTTTTCATCTGTAACATTTTCCCACACAGTGCCTCTTGGTGCAGAATGCAATGTATAGTGGCGATAGCTATTCACCTTTTCTTTAAAGAGGCCAATGAAACGCACCTTTCTAAATGTTGCCAATGACACAGTATTTGACCAACCCAATCTTGCATGCTCAATTTTCTAAATATATCCTGCTCTGTCATTCTTCCCTTCAAAGGTAGTAAATCTAATAATTCTTCAGTGACATTAAACATTTTTGTTAACTCTTCTGATAAAGACAATGAAATAAGTAGTACTTGTAATGTTTATACTTTTAACAAGTGTGATGGAAAATTGTTTTAAAATCTTGCACAGTGCTAGCCAATTCCAAGTATGAATTTCATGCTAAATCACTGGTGTTACTGGCAAAATTAGGTGGCATGTTGATGCATTCAAATATTTTCCATTTCTCAGGACAGAGAATTGCACTTGCCTTTGATTAAATTTTCTTCAGTGAAAGGCTGTGATCATTTTGCTGAGAGTAAAACTTGTTCTTACAGAATTTTCTCATGTTTTGTCCAAGTTGGAAAAAAAAAACACCCTTTCTTCTAAAGAGGTGTCTTAAGCTGCTCAACCTTCTCTCTTATCTTTCCAGTGAAGGCATTGTACTGATGACAGTGTGTTGTTTCATAATGCTTCTTTATGTTATGTACTTTTTGCACAGCAATCTTATACAAGCATATCAAGTATTGTGCTTAATCCTTTACCTCTGTTATAAAATGCAAATATTTCCATTTTTCTTTAAATGTTCTATTATTCTTGGCAATTATTTTACACTGTTGACGTTTTTTTTTTTTGTTTCAGTTATCTAATTGACCTAAAACACATCTTTCTTCCTTGAAATTTACATCTCTCACATCTCTTTCTAACATGATTTTCTGTTGTTTGGGTTAATTGGCTGTATCTCATGTTAGCTCCACATGAATGTTTTCAAATCTATTCCTTCTGTTGCTATGAAAACAATCTCGTATTTTTTGTTGTTGATGTAGTCTATTTGTCAGCTCAGCTACATCCTACCCCAATATGAGTAGCCAAATTTATCCCTTTTCACCTTATGAAAAAAATCCCATTTCCTCTTGTCTGAGTTCTTGTGTAACATTTCAATTGCCCTTCTACTTCCAGTAAGTCCCTAAAGCATGTAGTAATCATTTCACATTTCACTAATGCTCCCATCAAAATGTAGTTTTGGTTTTTAATGTCTATAAAAATTGGGTACTTATTTCCTTAGTTTATTTATTCTTAAAGAATAAAAAAACAAACAAATCTGAGATATTGCTGCAAAGTACCTTTGTACCCTCATGTCAAGTTGCTGCTGAAGAATACATTGATTGTTGATCTTAAAATTGATTGGCTGTTTGCACTTGGTGGGTAGATCAATCTCAATACTGCTACTGCAAAAGTATTGGAGGGGTAGATCAAGTTGATTTTGGAACTGTGGGATTGCATTCAATTTGAAAGTTGGGGTTTGACATGATAAATAATGACACAAAATATTTTTTTCCAAATCATTACTGATTCTTGAGGAAATGAGTTTAAATGATTAAGTTTAGATTCAAAATCCTAGTGTTGTAATTTCATTCCAGTGATTAATGTAAGCCTTATAGAACAGCCTTACAAAATTTATAATTTACAAATTGTATATGGACGAGGTGCATGGCGACAAGTAGAGGTATGCTAGAGAGACTAAATTTTTCAATAAAATTGGGGAAGGGTTTTATTCCACTCATTTGTGTCCAAGTAGACGAAAATGGGCCAACTTTTTGAAAATTTTAGAAAATTGGGATGGAGCTGGCTGAAACATTCCCAGGGCCCAAAAAATCACTAAAAATAACAACGTATTCCACAAAACTTTAAAAATGAGCCACAAACCTTGCTGATTTTGATTCAAATAATGGAATATATGGTTATATGTTGTTTCTATACAGCTTATGAAGAAATTAGGATAATATTTTTGATGTTTTAAGCAGAAATATCCAATTTTTTTAAACATGTATGAGTTGGAGTCACCAAAAACCTTCTTGACCATTCTTCCTGCTCTTTATAATGGCCTGAGATGTTCAAATATGAACACTTTACAAAAGTATACAGTTAATTACTCATTTGATGTGAAGCAACCTACATCAAAATTAGATATATATATCTTAGACTGTTTTTGTAATCAACCAGCAATTGATTTGCAGTAACAGCCTGGCCAGGAGTTCAGTTTCAGCATTGAAGGTGAAAAGTCATAATGTTCTGGTCTAACAAAAGTTGATCCTGAAGTTTCATCAAAGCTCCCTTCACACAACCTCATCAGTTAGATCTTTCACATATGGACAAGGTAGCAATTCAGGCAGCATCTTGTTCAAATTGTTACTTTACTGCAAAAGGGATGGCGTGACACAAAACCAGGCCTCAGTAATTACCATTGACAAGGAGACTAAGAAAATAGCAAAATTGTTGGATGAAGAAGAAAAAAAATGGTTCAGTAGTCAAGAGGAAATCACCAAGGCCAAGCTTGCTGAAAGGAAAGAAAAGTCTATTCAACAGGATGAGTATCAGAATGCTATTGTACATAAATGCAAAGCACACAATGGCCCATTCATATCAGTTGAAGAGACTGAAGAAGGTATGAAAGCAGTTAAAAACGAGCAGAAAAGAAAGATGTTGAGGAATTAAATAGTTCTCTGAAAAAATATGAGTAGAAAAGATTGCAGAGAATACCCCGATTTGTACAAAATGAACAACATTACAGTGGCATAAATGAAGGTAAATTTGGTGATCCTGTTGTTGGGTAAACATGAAATTGATTGTGATACTGGTGCCACATTCTCAGATGTAGAGGCCATGTTCAATGAATTGAATGAATCTTAGGAAGATGTTGATGAATCTGCTCAACCCAATGAGGAAGACAAAATTGTTATGAATGAACCCTGTGTGGACATTTGTGACAATGATAATGGAAGAGACTGGTGTGTTGGTATGACTCAAGAAACAATTGGCATGGATGAATACCTGATTGACTATCTTGAATGCATGCCAAATGACAAGATGAAGAAACTGTGGCGATGCCCAGCCAAAGTAGATCAACAGAAGATGCTAAAGATTCAAATTCTCCCATGCAATGTGATTGGATCATGGGACTTAACAAAATGTACATCAGTATTTGTTTTGCATAACATTGATGTTATTGATGAGTTATTTAAATCTTTATACTTTTAATGAGTTGATAAGCTTGTGCTTCATATTGATATTTGTTTAGAAATTGGCACTGTTTTATACCTTTTCAGCCACAGCAAAACAGTTGCATAGAATTAAATTCTATCATTGGACATTATATCAGTTATTTTTTGAACTTTCAGCAATTTAGACCAATTTTAGCAGATGTTGACCAAATTCCTCCATTTTCGAGCCTTTTTTAAAGGAGTTATGACATACGTAAGACTTAATACAGAATATTTAATTGTTTTAAGATATATCAGTAGAATGTAATGTTGAAGTATTCAGTGATTTCAATTCAAAATAGTCAATTTTATCCTTGTTTTTTCCTGAAATTTGGTCTATTTCACCTCCAAAATACTATATTGTTTTGAAAATTAATGTGTAGACTCAATATTGTAGAGTTAGTCAATTTTGCAATTTATGTTTCAGTAACGGTTTCTGTTTTTTTTCCCTTGATACTGTGGTTTTTGATTCGGTTTTTTAGTTTTTAATTTAGTATTTTTGCTTTCTAAGGAAGCCATTCATTCATTTTCTTGTGCAATGATAGCATTTCCAGTCAATATCTAATTTCGTTTGAGATTGATAAATTTGCAACTTAGTTCATTCAACTCGCAATTTCTTGTGTATTTCTGGTCCAATCTTAAAAATATTCATATGGCTGGAAAGAAAAGAAAATAATTTTTCTAAATATGTAATTTGTATGTGCTTTTATTTATTGAATAATTTTTTATAGAAAGTTATAACGGAATTTTGCTTTGAAAAGCTGAAAATGCAAAATATGATTATACGCATGGGGAGATTAAATCTTACTTTACTTTAGTCACTTTGATTTTGCGAAACAATCCCCATACAATTGTACACTCTATTAAAAAACACCTTAAACTACAAACAGGAAGATATTAATTTCTTCTCCTACCCATGGAAGTGAATTCCTTCAAAAATTATAAAGTGAAAAAAATGTAACTGATAGTAATAAATGTGTGGTAAAAGAACTTTCAAATTATTGAAACTACTGTCTGATGCTGACACACACTAGTTTTCAAGTGATTAATTATTTTATTTAGAAACAAAGAATTCTCCTGTTTATATTCAGAAATGCTGATAATAATTTGCTTTTAAAATGCCAAAAATGTAACCCCTCATGTTTAAATTAATTAAAAATACAGCAATTCTTTTCTGTTATGCCAGTCAACTGTTATTGGGGTTTTGCAAATAAATTTCTTCTAAACAAGGAAAATCAATGAGTTATTTTTTCTCCCTGAATAAATTTGTTTTTTATCTAGTGAATATACCTAAAATTAAATATTTAAAAATAATTAAAAGCTTTTAATTTCATTTTTAGAATGTGTATATTTCCAAATCTGTGAGTATCATCACCTGTTCTTTTTTAGATACACATTTTAAAACTGAAATTAAAAACTATTTTTTAATCCTTTTAATATATAATCTTATTCTTAAGTAAATTATTCGCTAGATAAAACCATAAAGATATTTGTAAAAATAAAATGAATTAATTTTCCTTGTTTAGAAGAATTTTATAGGTAGAACACCCACTGAACACTAGTAGCTAAAAAAGAATAATTTTTACTTTGGCTTTTTAAAGAATGACTTGCAGTTTTGAAAATATACACATTTTAAAACTGAGATTAAAACTTTATTTTATTAATATCTAATTTTAGGTGTATTTGCTAGATAGAAACAATTTTATTTGTAGAAAACAAATAATTTTTACACTAGAGACTTTCATATCTGGAAATATACATATTTTAAAAGTGAAATTAAGAACTATTTTAATTATTCTTAATATCTAATTTAGGTGCATTCCCGAGATAACAAAATTTATTTATAAAAAAAAAAAAAATCTTCATTTTTCTTGTTTTTGTGATTGGGTACTGGCTTACTAGAAAACAATCCGACAAATAGATTTCAGACATCATGTATTTTCTTTTTTTCTGTTTGAAAACATTCTACGATTTCCAAGTGTCATCTCTCATATTTCCTTTTTTTCTTCTTCCTCATTTCTTTTGTAAACAAATAGATTTCACATTTATTTCCTAAAAGTAGTCAATTCAATGTTTTTAAAATATTTTTGTTCAATCTTTTTCTCTTACAATGGTATAAATGTTGATAAAAATTTAATTTTATTAACATCTGAAAGTCTTTTTCAATAGTGTTTCTTTGGATATGGTCATTCAGTAGTGAAAGCACTGGATTTCGGTTGCGTAAAAAAATTTCGATGTGGTTTCATGGTGTGAGGTTGAAACCAAAAAAAGTTGGTTTTTCGGTTAAAAAACTCTACAATATTGTGTATGTAGAACCACGAATTTCATCATTTGAATCATTTTGGTGAAGATTTGTTGGTAAATATTGAAATTACTTGGAATATGTTGTCATTTTTAGTGATTTTTTTTTTTGGGCCCCGGGCAGGTCTGGGCACGTTTCAGTCTGGTTCCATCCTAATTTTCAAAAAGTTGACCCATTTCCTTCTATTTGGACACAAATAAGTGGAATAAAACACTTACCCACTTTTTTGAAAAATTTGGTCCCTATAGCCCTCCCCTATTACTAGATCATTAATGTACTATCAAATAAGACTTTCATTTACTTTAAAGGGAAATTATACTGAACAATTTAGCTATATTAAGATGTAATATGTTATACAGTGCAGTAGTTTTAGTTCAATTTTCAATAAACAATGCAAATTTAAAACATCTTGTCTTATAATTTGTACCCAGCAGTATTATTGTATTATATGCACTTTTAACTATTTTTTGTTCTTATTAATTATGATCTAACAAATCTTATTCATTGAGTAACCTTTTTTGTAATGTTTTACAATTTTGTTACTTATCGAATACAGTTGTTGTAGCATACCTACAGACGATAATGGTTGTCTTCATTCACATAAATACAGTAGTAAATACTGTATGTTGGTCTGCAGTTGGAGATTCGTCTCCAGCTGTGCTTGTCAAAATATCTGCCTCTGGGCAGAGAGGATCCCCAGATGAGGCTATGTCGAAGGTCTGACCGTGTGGGGCGGTTGGTAGATATTCTGCAGTTGGAGATTCATTGTGGAATCCACTTGACTCATTTCTAGCATTTGACTACTTCTTCTACACGCGAATTTTACGAATTTTATATGTATTGTTCTTGTCCTAAGTATTATCGTTCATTACCAACCTTCATGTGATTATTCTCTTTCATAACCTTCCCTAGGTTACAACAACAGTAAACAAAAAAAAATAAAAAAAAATAAAAAATTGCATGTTTTGCTTGTGGTGATTCATAATTAGAATTCTGGTTTGAATGCATTTTCCAATCAATGTATCTAATACAAAATATGCCCATAGACAAAATTATGGGGCAGGTGTAAAAAAAAAGTTAGAAATATGGTTGAAACTCATACATATATTAGCTGAAAGCATTATAATAAGCATTCTTAAATTGATGTTTCAATGGCATTTATGGGTACCAATAATGATTTTTGTTCATTTTTACTTATTTAGCATAAGTGGCAAAATGATTTATTTAAAATTTAATCTGTAGTGCTGAATCTTTTCTAATTTTTTAGTAACAAGTTTAGTATCAATTTATAAGTGCTGCTTCTTTGTTGAAAATGTTTCCAAAGAAAAACATTTCTGAAACTAAAAGGGCTGAAATCATTGCATTGTTCAAAGAAGGGTTATCCCAAGTCAAAATAGCAAGAAAAGTGAAATACTCAAGAAATGGTGTACAACCATTAAAAGATATAACAAAATCAATTCTTTCAAAAATCGTGATGGTCAAGGCCGAAAAATATGTACAAACTCAAGGGAAGACAGACTGCTAAAGAGGGTATCTCTAGGTGATAGGAAAAAACACTTCTAATGTAACTGACTGCTGAATTTTGAGAGGCAACAAAATGATATCGACTTACACAGTGAGAAGGTTAGTAGAAGTTGGCCTCAAAGAATGTAAAGCTAGAAAGAAACCATTGCTATCTGAGGTTAATAAGAAAAAGAGACTTTCTTTTGTAAAAGAGCATGAAAATTGGACGGCTGAGGATTGGGCCAAAGTTGCCTGGTCTGATGAAAGCAACTTTGAAGTAGGTTCCTTTATTAGTTGAAAATAATTTATTGGGCATAACTGATTTTATTACACCTATTAATACTGTATTTTTATTGAATAGAAAATTATCTCTAAAATTTTTATTTTTATCAGATTTGTTTATGTTTGTCGAAGTGTTGGGGAAGCATATGATGCTCAATGTATTGTCCCAGCTGTAAAATTTGGAGGTGGGAGCGTAAAGGTTTGGGTTGCATGCCATCTTCTGGGACAGGAATGTTATTCACTAATGAGGGTAGAATGAATTTCAACATTTACACAAGCATGTTAGACCAATGTTACCAACTTTCATTTAGAGAAAATTTTCAACAATAATATACCAGATGGAGTAATCTTCCAACAAGACAATGCGCCATGTCACACATCCAGAGTTTTGAAGGGTTGGTTTGAAAAGTGTGGGTAATGAAGCGACCTCCTCAATCCCCTGACCTGAATCCCATTGAACATCTGTGGTCATGCTTAGGTACATGAGTGAGGGTGCACAAATATTCTTCAAAACGCGAATTAAAAGCCAAACTTTATGAAGAATGGCAGAAAATTGAGCCAACTACTAAGCTAGTTTCCAATATACAAAAGCACATAAAAGCAGTTATAAAAGCAAGAGGAGCCTACACTAAGTATTAAATAGAGGTTAAATTTACTTTAAAAGCTTCGTTCTTTTTCTTTAAATGATAAAATAAATGAGTTTCAATTATAGTTCTAACTTTTATATTTTATCCATGACTGTATATCAACTTTATTTGGATCTATTCTTGAAATAATAAAATTTTGAAGTCAGTTTGTAAGCAAAAACCTGCAGAAATTAGGTATTTCTGTACATTTTTTTTTGAGAATATTTTTAAAACGAAATGCTCAAAACTTGGTAAAAGCTATAACTCTAATTTTTGGTGTCAGTACTTATCACATCAAACCGCAACTTTTACAATGAGTGCAATGTTGATTTTCAAAAAAAAAAAGGTGAAAACTCAACCTGCTCTATTGGAGAGGTGAAGGGCAAATTTATTAAAATTTGAGGAAAATATTAGCCAGGAAAATTATTTCCTATGGGTCACTAATAGATAGTTCACAAACTGCATGTGGCTTACGTGCTTGAGGCCTCTTGATTTAGACATTCTTATTTTTGTTGCACAAACACCAGTCAGTACTAATAGATGCTATTGATCTTTTGGTAACTTTATTGGCTTGACTAGCATATATAAGAAAGCAGTAACAAATTATTGCCCACTTAAGAAAAGGGGGTACTGATTTGTCACTTTGCTTGCTAAGTAGGTGATAACCAAGTTTGTTTTTTTTTTCTAATTTACTAAAACGATTGAATTATCATCATCTTATAATATTTTTATTTATTTTTTTTTTTTACATGAAACAATTGAACTAATATGCTTAAATAAAAAAAACTTCTCATCTTAATCTTGCCATAAGAAATTTAATCAATTCTTTTGTTTAAAAAAAATTACTTAGTTATCAAGCAATAAACTGCTACTGCTTGTCCTAAGCATATTTGGTAAATGATAGCCAAGCTACTTCATTTTTATTATCTTTCAGTCTAATTATGACTTGGAATTTATTATACCTTCTACTCTGTCCAAATATTGTCTATTGATACTTTTTCAGTACTCTATATTTAAGTAACTTTTTATGTATTTTTTCTATAATTTATTTTTTAATCAATTGAGATAATTTAAACCATTTAAATACATAGCATTTATGTAACAACAGTTTTTTCTTCACTTTTATTTCTGTATATACTTTTTTCTTTTATATGCCATATCCCTTAAGGATGTGAGTGACCATGGTTCTCTATACCTTCTTACCCACCCTTCATAGTTCTAGGTAGTATTTGTCTTCTTATTAACCATCCCTGTCTCTGTTCTGCCATCCATTTGCACAAGTTAGGTAGGTTTCTCAATGTTTCACTCTGTCCCTTAATATGTCCTGATAATGCCAAATTCTCCAAGCTCTTTTCCCTTGTTATATGTCATAGAAATTTCAACTGTCTTTTTTAGATTCTAAGTGCAAGTGTTCTTTTTGTTTTCCATTAAAACATCCTTGCTGCTCACATGTTCCATCTATGGAATTCTTGTCATTCTTCTGTTGAACCACATCTCTATTGCCTCAAGTCCCCTCTTCATCAGAAAAGAAATTTTTCAGCATTCAATGAATATACTATTGTGTCTATTGTATCTGAAGTTTTTAAGAAAAAAGGGGCCAAAGTTAAAATTTATTAGGTTTTATGTATATTTATAAAAATATTTTATTGTGTTATAAACTTTAATGACTTTAATTCTTCAAACAGTACAAATATTCTAACTTGAAGTTTTGAAAAATTAAGTATTTTAATATAGAGGTTCATAAATGACATGTAAATAAATATGTGCTATAAAATTTTTAATAGGCCTTAATAATATTATTATACTTTGCCCATGTAACTACTATAATTCTGTAATTATTCATTTCTACTAATTCTATTTCTCTGAATTTTGATTGACATCTGTATCTACACATGTAATTTTGGCATATTGGTATAACTCTATGGCAAAATATTAATCTGAAGATGTAAAATTTTGAGAGGATTTTGGTACATTGAGCTTGTAGTTGTTGTACATCATCTCAAAGGCTGCCAAAAATGGTTAATTCAAATTAAAAGGAATCAATTATTTTCCAATTAAATATCAAAATCATAAACCTTGCTAGTTGTGAACATACCACGTGTGCTGAATGTTCATTTCTATCCAATCAGATGAAAGATTGAAACTCATTTCTCTGAAGTCTATAATGACCAGTTCTATAAAAAATTGTTTCTGAGCAAGTAAAGTCAGTTGTCATTTGGTGACTCTAGTTGTGTCCAAACACTGTCAGCAACACAAGAATAGTTCTGAATATTGGCAAATATCAAAGGGAAAAAGCCACTGGTCATTTGACACACCACTTGTCTTCTCCAACATGCTGAAACACAGCAATCTAAGGTGAATTTAAGCTCACATAGATACATTCAACACACAAGCAAACAAAGATAATCATATTTTTTCTCACATTTTGAACCATATAAAAAACTTTCTTAGCCCTACAAACTCCATGTAAAGTATAATAAAAAGAGCAGTAATATTTAACCTCCATGTTTGCAAAAAAATGATGTACTTTGAACTGCTATTAACAACCTTCTTCAGCAAGGCTTCTTGTTTTAAAATGGAATGATTAGAATTTTAATAAAACCTAAACATGAAAGTGAATTTATACATTTTCTTTCTTCATTGAGAATTGACAACAAAAATAATAAACATTATTTATTTATTTATTAGATTGTTTATTTACACTATTTATTTATTGCCAATCAATTCAAACTTTATAAAATGATAAATAAGGATTTCCTTATAGTTGGTTCACATATTTTAATAATTTAGTAAATGTTTACAAATTTATGAATAAAAAATTGTTTTCATATTTGTTTTTTTATAAATTGGTAAATGATAAATATTGCATTCCATTAGCTTTTAATACAATTATATTAGTTTCTAGAATATTGTAAATATAAAATTATTCTTGTAAATAAACAATTAAATAGTGTTTTGATATTTTTGTTGTAAATTCTCAAGAACAAAAATATGTATAACTTTCATATGTTTAAGTTTTATTACAGATCTAATCATTGCATTTTAAAAGAATAAATATTGTCACGGAATGAAATAGTTAAAATAATAGAGGTGTCAAGGGAAAAAGTGCCTTTTTTGACACTCCCTTTTTTGTGGGCACAAAAGTTAAAGATTGCAAAAAAGGCAATATCATTTGAACTTTTCCACTTGATTTAATTCGCACGTGCATACCATTAATATACCTTTATTTCTATGTAAAATATTTTTTACATTTTGGAACAAATCCTCTTTATTATTTTTGTAGTATGACAATTTTAATATTTTTCATTGGAACATTTTTAAACATTCAAATATTACCACTTAAATTAGTATTCAAGTAACTCTCCTTTTTTGAATAGACATGTTTTACAGAAGTTGGAATATGCATTATCGAGAATTTGATTCTGAATTATCAGTCACTATACTTTTATCTAATGTGTATTTCCCACTTATATTGTAAGAGGTATTTGTAAATTCTTGATAGCATTATTTTCCCACTTATATTGTAAGAGGTATTTGTAAATTCTTGATAGCATTATTTTCCCACTTGTGTAGGAAAGAAATTTGTAAATATTTCTTTTATAGGTTTCATTGTTGAGATAGTTACATTATCACAAGTGAAAATTTTTACACAAAATTCTGGAATAATTTTTCTAAATTGGACAACCTCCTATCCGTGAAATATTTTAAAAGTCAAAAAAATAATCATTAAGTCTTAAGTAATATATTTCTGTTGCATAAGATTACTCATTTGTGGAAAACTCCAATTTTCAGAAATGCTGGAATACTAAAGACTTTTCAAACTAACCAAAATTTATTCTTCCTAAAAATGCCAGAAGTGGTTTTGTATTGAAATTGCAAAACTGAACATAGAATTGCAACATGAAAGTAACATATCTATGGCAACATCAAAACAGACATGCCTATATAAAGTTGCATCATTTAAGTTCTTTTCATATACTTGGCCTTTGCAAAATTCAGTTCATTCAGTTTAAAGATGGGAAATATTAGTGTATTTTAATTAACTGATGATGAAATTCTTATTTCAAAATTCAACCTTATATTTAAATTATAATTGACCTATAATTTAACAATTTTAGTTTCCATGGAGTTATTTTTTATAAGTCGAAAAGATATGTAACAATGTCATCTCTTTGACATGTTTACAGCACTTAAAACCAAACCGAATATACCCAGTATTTGAAACTAAGTATAAGCTGATAGAAATGATTCTGTGCTAACTGTTATTTTCTTAATATTTTAAGCTGTTTTATTAATAGGGTTCTTAACTTTTGACATAGAATTCTTACTGTGTCTCACAGAAAAAAAACCTTTTCCTTTTATATTGAATAGCCATTAATTTAGTTTTGCTTGAAAAGTAGAATAAATAATATTTACAGCAGTATAAATTTTAAATTACAGTCAGTAATTGTGAGAACTGGCAATTTATATACAAGTTCTATATTTTTGTGTCAGAAAATTTGGGAAAAAGTGGCAAAATATAAAAAAACAACTTTTTTTTTCATAAAAGAGGTTAAACTTTGAAAATACATTCAATTTTATAATTATTTGTGTAGAAGTATTTTTGAAGTGTTTTCCAACTTGAAATGTATCATTTTTTTCATGCAAATAGCAGATAAAATTATCCCCAAGTTTTTTTTATTATCCTTATGTGGAATGTTTGGCATGATTAATGATTTTTAACATAGTATTAAATCTTTAATAATTAAATGTATTTACAAATGAAATTAATTATTAACTAGTTTACTCATAGCATAGAAACTAGCATTTTGTCGAGCCATTACTATTAGATTTTCATATATGAAAATTTTTTTAAAATAATTTAATTTTAAGTGTCAAAAGTTTAATTAAAATCCAGCAATTATTTGATTTTTGCAAAATCAATGTCTTTTTCACCACAAAAAGATGCTAAAATTTCCCACACTAATTTATGGTTACTTGCTGATGCAAGAAAAACAAAATTTTTAACCAAAATTTTGAAGGTTCTAAAAAGGATTAAAAAATCTAATTTAATAATCAAAAAATACTTTTATAGTTAATAACATAAATATTGTGATGATAAAACTGTTTTTTTTATTAAGTTTGGGACTTTTTTTTTTTTTATCCTGTATGGTCATTTTTTAGCAAATTTTTTGATTGGCATTTAGCAAGTGTTGACCTGGTTTTCATTTTTAGAATTGTGATGTATTAGATCAATATACTCCGAAATGCAGACAAAATAAACATTAACATTTTAAATATTTGTGGTTTATTTTTGTGTACCATTTTATTAAAATAGTTTGTCATGCATGTCAAGAAAATGTTTTTTTTTGTCTTGTCTTCTATTTTATAAAAATCAGTTGTGAAGATATTCTATGTTCCAACAGAACCTTGTTTTTGGGTGAAAAATTTAAATGCAATGTCAATCGCTATTTACTGTCATCCTGATTACTCTTTCCTCTTCCTACTCATTATTAATATATTTGTGTTTCTAATTCTTCTACAATCTGTAACCCCTAGTGTCTTAGTGACTTTACTGCCTTGCATGGGATGATACTGAGATTTAAAAAAAAAATTAGAATGAACAAGAAGAGAAAGGTACTTTTCTTCCAAGTTATACAGATTTATAAACCTCTAATTGTAAGCTTTTTGACAAATCTGAAATGCTACAACTTCTAATCTAAGTTCTCTCACTGAATATTTGAGCATAGAATGAGAAATTTTTCAGATTGAAATGGTCATGAATGTTGAGAAAATATTAATGTTATTGTAAACAGGCCAATTTAATCTATAACTGCCAACTGTAATAAATTTATATAACAATAATATCTAATATACAGTAAGAATAAGGAGCTTTTCATGTTGACATGATGTATATAATGAATGTTTTCAAAAGACAGATTTCTTCAAGCGTTACTGCTTTTCATAGACAGATATTCAAGTTTAAACTGACATTTACTGTTTTGCTTTATTGAAGATCTTTATCTTTAAGCAGGTAGTTTGCCAAGTTACCAAATGGTTTACTAAAAAAACTTTATAACTACATTTCTATTTAATCTAGAAAGTTAACTTTAACATTCATTTACTTTGAGTTCCAATTTTTTATAGCTTTATTAAATTTTGATCTCAAAGTTCCTTCATAAACATTTTATAAATTGTTTTAAAGCTTCATAAGAGGCAGTTTTATGCTTAGCAATATTTTTTTTATGTGGCAGGAGTGACCTGATCCTAAAACACTGTCTGCAGATGCTTTTTATCTGTTTGCAGGGAACGTTTTGTGTTAGATATTCATGAAAGAAAAATATCTATAATAAACTTTTCTTTGACATTGAAACTGCATTCAATTATTAAAATTAATGTACTGAGATATATATATATATATATATATATATATATATATATATAATGAAGTATACACAGCTTAACAACTTATAAAAGTCTTGGGTGTTTGCTTGTTTGAAATGTAACTAATACCAGAAACAATTTACATCTAGGTATTCATAGTACTGTTAATTTTAGTTATAGGTACTTCACAAAATGCTTATATCAGTTAGATTAACAAGAGATAAGTGGATATCAAATATCAGGACAATTTTTGGTAATTTTTTTAAATGAATGTAAAATTGTTATCTGTGTATATTTTTGAGATGAGCTATTGTAATTATTTACCCTATTTACATTGTTTGGACTGTTGTCCTCATCTTTGCTGTCATTAGTGATGGGACAATTAATCAGAATCAAGAATTGGAAATATAAAATATCCTCCAATTTTTTTGTTTATGTAGCATATGACATAAACAAAAATAAATCTTCTTTTCAATAACAGAGTTAAAAAAGTAAGCATTTTAAATTTATTTCTACGAAATTCATGTATTTCTTAAAATTTTATAGCTTTCAAAATGGATTTTCATCTTTATTTACTTAAAAAATAAACTTTTATTCTTGAAAAAAAGCTTTTTCACATAAAAGTTTGTATTAAAAAGCTTAAAATTTAATTCACATCTAACTGTATTGAATTTATTACTGTATTTTATTTTACTAATATCTTTCTTGGGTTAAATTATTATGGCACTTAAAATATTTTGAACTTTTTTTTTTTTTTTTCATTTATTTCTCCTTGGTGCCAAATGAGATGCAAGGTTTATAAGTTAAAGTGTATAAAAAAAAGTTAAAAATGAGTATTTTTATCTGGTGTGATTAAGCTATATTTTTTTTAACTTTTAACATGATTTGTTTTAATATTTTAAAAATAAAACTAGTAAAATTTCATCTTCTAATTTTAATTATTGAATAAATAACTGAAAAAGTTGAATCTCTTATATCCTAAAATGATCAAGTTCGACATCAGCGTCATTTAGCTTTCAATTTCCTAATATTTTAAAAAATTTATTCTAAAGTTTGCTAAAATTGCTTATATCTCTTTAAAAAGAATCTAGGGTTAAGTTTTTACTTTGTTGCACTTTTACTCTTTATTTTCTTTTAACAAAAATAAAACATTTTTTGATTCTTTTTAGAAATTATTAAACTTTTTAGTTGTGAGAAATTTATTTTAGACAGTAAAACTTATTAGTGATTAAATTTTTTACATGATTGAAGGCCCTTTATTATTTATTTATTAAGTTGCTTTGATAATTCATTTAATTCTTATTAAACATCTAAGCAAATTTAAAATTTGCATTCATTTTTTATTCACTCTCCTGCAGGATTAGGTACTCCTTGTACTTTGTCAAAATATATACATAAGAATACACAATACATAGGATGATTGTTACAATTAGGGTCTCTCTTATTTTTGAAGTGCACACTGCTATTGAATTGTCACTCCTAAATTTGTTCTATTTATTGAAAAATGCCACATAAAATTTTAAAGAGATTGCATAATATTTAAAGGGTGCCTTTGCTTGTTAAAACTTAAAATATATAAGGTGGAGAAAAAAATAGACCTTTTTATTTTACAATTAATAGCAAACCATTAGTTGGAGCTTTACAAATTATACACATTAGAAAACTAGAAACATTTTTATATAACAATGAAAAATTTAAATTTTAACTGATATTTTCAAATCCCACTTATGGCAAGTAGATCCAATACCAAGCAGAAAAGTGTAGTTTGGAAGTTTTTAAAGATTTCTGATGATAACCAAAGTAAAGCAATATGTCAACTTAATTTTATTTAATATATTGATTGATTGATTGATTTACGTAAAGAAATTTTTCTCTTTATTGTTTAAATTCTTTCCCAATCTTTTAAATAAAAAGGATATTTAACTTTATTTCATAAGCTTTTGTATTTATTTTTGTACTAAATGTTTTATTAATAAATATACATCAAGTTTCCCAAACCAACTGTAGGGTCTTTAATCATTGCAGGTACCAAACTCAGAAATTTAGAACAGTATCAGGAATTGTATTGGAATCGGTAAAAAATTGGTATCATCTCATCACTAGTTGTCATATTCATGATGTTTCGTCTGTTGTACACTCCAGCCTTCTTCAATGAAGTGAAACATTGACAACAAATATGAGGATAACAGTCTGAACAATGTAAATAGTGTAAATATATTGTTATTAGCATCCTATTATAATTGGGCTTGTCTCTTCTTTCGTTAGTTCACATGACTGTGATGACCTGTCAATACCTCATAAATAATGGACAATTCTGTTTTGGTCATGTAGAAAAAGGAGAAAACTTGGTTTCAGCAAAAAAATGAAAAAAAGAAGGGAAGATAGAAATATTTAACGGTTGTTTCACTGAAATGGAAAAACTTGTCAATTTCAAATCTTTTCATTTGTACCCACTTCTTAAAATAACAACCAGCATTCATAGTTATGATTGTTATTGCAATATTTTATTAAAATTGTTAAACTTAAATATTTAATGATGGGATAGGGGAATTTCTGTAGTTATTGTCGTAGAACTCGCCATGAGCTTACTCAATCATTAACTTAAGAAATACTAAAATAGGAAAACTGAAATTTTCATGGGTTCAAACTAGTAAGTCTTGTATTTCCATTATATACAAAATCTTCAGATCCCTTCCTATTAATGCTTATATCAGCAATAGACCACCTAATGCAAACTGTAGGATTCTGTTTTACTAATTTATAAAATTGGTTTGTTTTTTTACATATAAGCATATAATCATTAAACATGACAATTTGCTATTATAGTATTTTAAAATAACCTGTTTCTTCCTTTCCTACTTAGTATCACATAAACATTATGCTATGTTTCTTGATATTGTTTGTACTTTTACAAGTTAAATAAATTTGTCGTCAAAGTGCACTTTGGGATCCAGTCTTCTAATTAACAATAACTAATGTGTCTGTAAACCCTGGGCAAGGATTCTTTAATGGAGGACAAAAGAAACCCAAAAAACAATAAAGCACAAGACGCACAAGAAAAGAAATAAAAACACAAAGACAATCACTTATGAACAAAATAGAAATCTTTATTATGCAATACACATCATCTAATTAACATTTGACTCAAAATATAGGAACTAAATTTTCACAGTATTGCAACACGCTTAAAATCGACTAGTATTTGAAGTGAAGGTGGGTGTGTACCATGGCACCTCTTCCACTCCCAACCTTCTTGTGTCCTTCCACTTAACTGGGAAGCAGATAGAGGCAATAGAAGGGTAGGAGAAGGAGAAGGGTTGATGGCAAGATTTGGAATAAATTAATTTATATATACACATCGTTTGAAATGTGTCTTTGGCTCTAGTAGGCAGGGAGTGGGGTTTTTTTTGTTGTTTTTTTTTTTTTAGTGAGTATATAAGAGAAGAGTTCAAGGTAGAGGCAGCTTTACATATATACAAATAGAGAATTTATCAAATCAATTTAACATAAAATAAGGAGGTGGTGACAGGTTTGCAGAATTAATGAACAACAGGGTTTTATTAATAAATAAGGTTTACTCCAGTGTTTTCCACAATTTGTCTATTGTAAAATTCATGCATAATGAAAAAATTATACAATTGGAGGTGGAGGGAAGGGAATTAAGGCCTAAGAGGAGAGAGTGAGTGATATAGGTATTTTGTACCTGCTGATATCTGTAGTGAAATTTGTGAAAAGTGCAAAGGTTTCTTTAAACAAAATCTCACATAAAATAGGTTGTGTTCTGATTATGTTGTTTTTCAAAATGTACATTGGGGCTTTGGTTCCACTTTAAAGCTTTGGGTTTTGGACTTGCATAGCTAGATCCCAGCCATTTAGCAGGAGTATGAAAACTTCTGCTTTAGACTTGTCAGCATTTTTTTTTTTTTTACTTTCAAATATTTATAACTGATATTGAAAAACATTCAAATTTATAAAATTGTTTTTCCCATTTATAAAATGCAAGTTTGTTTATTTTGATCTCTTTCATCTTTATATATTTTTAGCAAAAAAGATTTTGAATTTCAGCACAAAGGAATTTTCAACTGATATTTTTGTTGTTCCTTTATTGCTACATTAAAAATAGTCAATTTCTGAAAATCCTATATCAAAAGCAGAGAAAATAATTTACTACTTGAAAGACCTTTCAACGTTTTGAAAGTGTCCTCCATACATCAGGACTACTATATTTACTTGGGACAGCTCACATTGATTAAACTATTACATCAATATCTATTCATTGAGAGTGACTCAAAGGATTCACCATTGCAATTCATTTTCTTTGAACTATGTCACATCTAGTTTTACCTACTATATTTTAGGTAGAATTAGTTTACAGTTGATATCGTGTTTAATGCATAGAGCACTTGACAGTTTTTGTCTTTTAGAGTGCAAAGAAAGTGCTTACTAATAAAACTGATGTGTGCAATTGAGTGAATAAATTGAAAGATATTTTTGAGATGGCAACAACTTCCAGAATATATCAAGTGAGCTACACTGACTTTCGTTTGGATGTTAAGTTTGCAGGTATTGCTCTGCAAGTCTGGTAAATAGAACACATAAAAAGAAGATATCAAATTTCTGCTGCAAGAAAGAAAAAAAAAACTTTAACAATATTTTATTTTTCTCTCCACTTCATTCATACGCAGTTTAAACAGTTGAAACAATGACAGCCATGGAAGACTCTTGTAAATTTACTCGTTGTGTTCAAGCACATATGGAATCATTTGGAAAAATACTCCTACTTTACAAATGATAAGCCTTCGTGTTAGAGAGGTGAAGACATTAATTATTCATTTGAAAGTAATTGCATATAAGAGTATGAACTACTGTAGCAGAGTCAAAACATCAGATATTTGTTCATAATATTAAAAATACAGTTGTACACTATGATGTGCCTCTAAATGTAGACTATAGTTAAGAGAGTATCAATTATATATCCATATTTAAAAAAATAATAATTGTAACAACATTTATCCTTGGTAAAAAAAAAACTCGGGACATTATAAACTGTTCATCATTAAAGGCAACTACATATGCTGAATAGTATATGTATTTACACTTTCATGTTGAAGAGTTAATACATGACCATTTAAATATCTATTATTTTAAAAGCAAGTATAATAATCCTTGAGCAAAAATGCCATGGGATGAGCAAATACTCTCTTTGGGGATGGGAACTGCTGTAAAGAATAAAAAAAATGATGCTCAGCAAATCTTGTAATCTTCAATACAGCAACTAGTATAAATAGAAGGAATTGGGATACAATTTAATATGATCTCTCTGCTTATGACTAAGTTGCAATCTGTGGAGAACACTGGAATATACAGAAAAAAAATGAAAAACAATTGACTGTGTTACTGATGGATAAATAAATGCAATAATTTTGGAGTAAATAATGATGTGAGAGTGGGGAGAATTATTATATGGTTGTGATTAGGATTTGGCCGTCCGGCTAGTGAAGCTGCTAACAAACAAAAAGTATAGCAGCCAGTCCAAAAGATTTTAAAATTTTAGAAGTATATTAATGGCTCAAAGATGTTAGTGAAATAACACTAGAAGAAAAGACATGCAAAAATGAAAAACAACAAAGTCAATATACTGACATAATAGACATTTGCACTGTACATGGAGAGAAGGAAAATGAACAATATTTTCAAAACAGTGATGGTATAGTCAATTTTGGAGAATACCTGGCCATACTACTTACTGAATCTCAGGGCACAGAAAATTTGTCAAAGGCTTTTTGTATTTAGATAGGAATTTAAATAAGATCAACAAAAGAAATTTTTTTTTTAAAGTAAAATAACAATGGAAGTAAACATTCAAAAATCCTCAATTTACTCCAAAAAGTAGACATTGTTACTGTACATGGGGTAGGGAATTAATATATAGAATTTGATTTTAGAAATTGTGGATTTTTAAAGTATGTCAATATATTGTCACAGCTGGTATGGGGGCATGAAAAAAAATTGCCCAAGGCTTACATGGCTGCTTTGTAGTTTTAATTCAGCTATTCTAACATAAACAGTGATGGTGCCAAAGTGTGTATAAAAGAAATGGAGCTTTAGTTTTTTTTTTTAGTAACTAGAATTATTTTAGTGCTCCAAAGTGTTTGCAACAGAAAACTTCTATAGCATTCAACTATTGCATATTTTATAAGTATACAAGTGATATGTGAAAGGCTTAGTCAAGGTCAAGATGTCTGTTTCTAGGCTCAAACCCAAACTAATGACATTTTTATCAGACTGGTTGATGACTACACTAATATCTATACCAAATAAGCAGCAGTAACCAGTTTTTAGTAGTAGTAATTGCAATGGGTTTAAAAAAAAAATCTTTCTTTGGGACTAAGGGTATGAATACATTCTTATGTGCAAAGTGACAATAGCAGAGTTCTTGTTCACTGAATATGATTTGGCACAGCATAAACTAAATAGGAGCTGACAAGGAAC
Source organism: Acanthosepion esculentum (assembly GCA_964036315.1). Lineage (NCBI taxonomy): Eukaryota > Metazoa > Mollusca > Cephalopoda > Sepiida > Sepiidae > Acanthosepion > Acanthosepion esculentum. The sequence continues at coordinate 21,533,124 of OZ038496.1, read as the reverse complement.
ATATTAATGCTAATATCAAGATATGAATTTAGCTTTTAATTTCTTTTTATGAAAAGAATAAATAAATATCTATAATTCTGGGTCTTGCAGACATAAAATTTACAAACTACATTAGGCATGGAGAATGAAAGACTTGACCAAGGTGTTAGAAAACGAGCCATTGATTCGAAGTTGAACCATGTTTATAAATAATGATTAACACCTCTTAAGCCACATGTGAGTTAAGTTTGTAACAGGTCTGAAGATTCTTTTGGTGCTCATAACCAATTGGAGATTAAGGGAAAGGAGTTATAATTGTTATCTGCAATCACAGTTTTTGATGAAATTGTAAATAAACATAATTTTATCAGTCATTGATATAAGGAGAAAAAACTTTATCTCAACATAAAATAGTTTCTTTTACCAGACAAGCTAATACATCAATAACTTTTATTTATTTTCAAGAAGATAGTAACTATTTTATATATATATATATATATATATATATATATATATATATATATATATATATATATATATATATATATATTGAAATAGAAACAGTTAATGACCAACCTTGGGCTTGATGATTTCATTCCAATTACCAGTGAAAATCACATTAACTGAGGAGTAAAAAAAACTCCAAAATCTGATAGTAGGCTAAAATCATTGCTTTACAAATTTATTACAAAATGCAAAATGTGTATTTTAATGAGAATAAATATTTACTTTAGCCATTAATTGAAAAATTATCAGGTTTCTGTCGTTTTAGCATCTAATAATTTATCAGAAACAAAGCTGATTTAAAAATGGTAAATTGTGTTTTACCTTCTAGAAAAGGTTTTATTAGGATAAATTTCATGATTTTTACAAGAGCAATTTTATTTTAAGCTGAATGCTTTATCTAGCTACAACCATATGTAAAGAATATCTAAATAAACAAGCCCTTAGCATCATGCATCCAAAGCACAAATGATGCTTCCATTACTTCAAAAACATACAAGTAGATATCAGCCAATATTGCCTGCGACTAATATCAAATAATGAAATAGATTCATTACTTTGCAATAAATTTTGTAAAATTTAGAAGTGTCCCCCAACTGAAACTGTTGGTTGTACCTTAACATACCTGAAAGCATATTTATCTTCTTTTTTTTTTTTTTTTTTTATTAGAGTTCTTTGTGAAGATGTGATTATGTAACCTACTGCTGTATAACAAATATAACCTCAGATGGATCTTATAACCATAGAAAAAGGAAGTTCTGATTTATAATTTTCTTGTGAGCGTAATGGCTCAGATCAATAAGCATGTTTGTCTGATTAAAGCACCAACATATTTACATGATGAGCCATGTCACCTACCCAAATAAAAAGATTTATCATAACAGTGACAATAACACAAGTGAAAAAAAAAACTTGAAAAGAAGGAAACACATAATTTTACTTGAAAACAAGTTTATTATTTAAAGACCAAATGACCATGGGGCATTTGACAGTTTATCAACAGATGTCCATCTCATGATGGGTTGGTTGGCTAGCCGGCCCGGCTGTAGATCTCTCTCTTTCTCTCTCTGACAAAATTGGAGAGACAGAGCCCCAAGAGTGAACCTGCCACTTTTGGAGTCTGAAAATGCTGTTCCAATCATTTAAGGAAGCACAACCAATTACATTAGGTATCAAATAAAGAATGGGGGTAAAGAATCAGGTAGATATTAGAGTCAAAGATGTAATTAAATGTTGCTGCCTTTCCCTTAGAGTGTTACTGGGAAACTAAGGAAAGGAGCCAAGATATAACAAACCTAAGAGGTGGGCCTGTGTATATATAGATTTGGTTGGGGATCACTCTTAGCAAAGCAGGTAGACCACTATTTGAGGGAGGAGAAGAGTGAGTTGGGAGGGGGTAAGAGAAGGAGAAGTTGTAGTAAACCTTAGAAGTTGTAGTAAACCTTTCATCTTTTTATTTAATAAATCATCTTCAGCAGATTTTAGGGTTTAAAAGAAAAATTCTAAAATGGGAAGTAAAATATCAACAACAAAAATGAAGAAATAGAAAAAAAAAACAATGTAAAATATGAAATTGGTATCCAATAAAGGACATTTTTTTTCAAATGTTCATTATCATAATTAATATCATCAATATTTATAAAGTATGCATTAAAATTCATACGTGTATACATTTCAAGTTTCCATTTTTTTGTTTATTTAAAAGGTTTTTGTCAAAAAAAAAAAGACAGATGAAAAATGCAAATTGCTGTTCAATGATATCCATGTTCAAATTGCAAGAGTTGAAGTCAAGTAGACAAAACTTTACTTGTCACTGTCGAGCCACATACAGTTGGCAAATTTTTAAATGCTTTAACAAGTTTGTTGGTTGCACAACCAAAACATTCTTAAATAAAAATGGAAATTCATTTTTGCATTTGCAGATCAAGCTGCAAGAACTAAACAGTTTACCAAATACAGTTAGAAATGGGGGGGGGGAGACAAGGAGGGGGTTGTTTAAACAATTCTATACAATTTTACCCTTTGAACGGAGAAATAAGACAAATATATATTTTGTTATAATCACTTTTGACAGGGACAAAATATTTTTAACTAGACAACAATAATTCACTGCTGAAACCGGGGATTTTTTAGGAGCATATTCATATAAAAACACAGAAATTACAAAACCCTGGCAGTCGTAGACAGAAATTGGTTGTTTGATTATATCTTGGAAAATAGTAATTGTTAAAAACTAAAAATTGAGGAAAAAAGAATGGGGGGAGGGGGGATAAATAGACATTAGTATAAATATGAAAAAAATGATTTCATAAAACCCAGAACTGTCAGCCATTTTCTGATAGTTCTTTTTATGAATGAAGGAAAAAAAAAAAAAAACTGCTACCTCAAGAAGCAAAGTTAAATTGAGGGGAGATAGTGAGAAAGAAGAAAAAAATATTATTCTGTTAAGCTTTCATGATTGACACAATATCACAACTTTGTACAGATAAATTTTCATTCTTATACGGATCAACACTTTGTTCAACAATCAACATTTTCCTATCTTGAGGCTATTATCACACAAGATATACACAAATAAATAAATCTATTTGCTCTATTATAGAAATTATTTATATATACATATATATATCTATGTAATACCACCAGTAATAATTGAGAATAACTGCAGTATTGTGTCATGAAAAGAACTGGTTAGGTTATCAATATTTTGATATTGTAAACTTTTACATTATAAGAAACTCTGAATTGATGTGTACAATTCATAAAAAAATGCTACTACTATCATGCCCATTTTAAAACTTACAGAAAATGAATAACATTAAAGAGTAGGGAATGTCATTGCAGCATTAAGCCCCAAGAATAAATACAATTGAGTTTGTCATCAGTGGACTCAGCAGCAAGAATTCCATAAAAATTGATCTACTTCTTGTGCTGTTTGTGATATTGCTAAAAATGACGAACATTTTCCGAAAGAAGGCAAAAGATATTTCTTTATTTTTTTAAATTTAGCAAATACTAGGGGCATACGATCTGTGTTTTGTTCTCTCCTTAGCTTACTTGTTGCAGTTACTGTCAAGACAGTTATGCATTACAATTATAATAGACCAGAATTATTCACTTAAATACTACTGAAAGTTTTAATTATTAAGGAAAAGGACTTTTTCTAAGTTTTATATTGAGATCCCAGCCAAAGGCTAACAAACTACATCAATAAGTGTAAAAGATAGCCATGCCAAGCAAAAGATTGACCACTAGAGAAGAATGATTATTTTTCTCAAGTGATCTTAATTCAGCTGGAATAGGAACTGAATCTCAAACCTTTTGGCTTTCACTTCAATGCCCTACTTGTGAAGAGATAAGCTGTCCAGTTAGTCTGAATTCACAGCAAAGATGAAAGTAAATATGGTACAACATTTACTTGTAGTAATTTTTTTACTTATTCTTTAGAACCAGTGTTTACTATTTCTATTTTTAGCTGTAAAAGCCATAAGCAAAAAGATAAATAAATAATCTACTGAAGGAATTATTGCAACACTAAAAACTTGAGGAATTCTATTGATTAGGGGTGCTAAGGAAGTCAGTTTAATTTATCTTTAATAATGTATGCCCCCAAAATTTGCATCAATTTTTGCATTTCTCATAAAGCAGCACTCTGGCATAAAAATCCAACACTGGAAATTTTTTTTTTTTTTTTTTTTTTTTTTTTTTTAGATTCATCCATAGCTGAAGAATATTTCCGAAAAAGGCAAACACACTTTGCTAGTTGATCCAGTGTAAATGTATTTATGCTATCGAAAAAATGAATATAATATTAGTAGAAATCATATGTATTGATGGGATTACATGTCTACAATATTGAGCCGAGTAAATAGTGATATAACTTTTATGCCTATATGTTATCTTCCTTATATGCAAATAAGCTGGACTCTCCCACGCCACTTATTTTAATTTTGAGTCCAAACAATCCGGGCATATCTTTGACTTGGCTACTTGACAGAACTAACCTCTATTCCAAGACAACAACACTGCTTATGGTTTTTTTTTTAAATACTTTTTCTTTTTTATCAATATATTAAACCTGTCCCACCTGCCCAATTTTCTTCTATCATTAAATTTTATTACTGAAATGCTTACTAGATAGACAGAATTTACTGTTCAAATCTTTCTTACAAGGCATGTTTCATTTCTTGACATTAAATTACCACTTAATGTGTGCGTTTGCATATATATGCATATATGCCAGAGATAGATGTAAAAATGGTTTAAATTTTCTATAAGGATTTTCGACATTGTTATTGAAGAATTCCAATTAATTTTTTTCCAAGTTCAACCTGCCACTTTGGCACCATGTTTTATTTTCTTTTAAAGATTCATATATTTAATTTCTTTTTAAAATTCTACAGAAGAAATGACACTAATAGGGAAACTAATCTGTTTTCCCCTCTCCCTTGTTGCGTCATACTTGGCCATTGGCAGAAACATTTTTCTTTTATACTTTAACTAAATCTGGAACACTGTGTTTCAGTTCATTGAGTTCCAGTGAGAGATTTTTTGCTTTTTATTTCCATTTTAGTGTTCATGTTGAAGAGATGACATGGCTGGTTGTATCTCCTCCATTTTTTTTTTATCCATCTGTAGTTGATGACTGTTGTACTGAATCTGCAATTTTCTTTTTTCATTTTTAGATTATTTATTTAACTTCAGAGAGATATGCACGATGCACATACTTACACACACCCACATTTTGATCATTGGTTCATTTTTTTAACTTGAACTAAACTCTGTTTCATTTCTCTTTGAAATAACCATTGTCAAGTAATATTTGAGGTTCTGTTAAATACCAATATTTCATCTTTCTAATTTTAACTTTTGAAGACAATCCCAAGTGTGTAAATGTAGGCAGGTTGAACTAGCATAGAGCTGGTTTATTTCTCCTTTTGGGAAACAATAATTATAGTTTGTGCTACAATTCAATTCTTCTTCACCTGATATCCTTTTGGCATTAAAGCCAGAGCTATACGTCTTAGTTTTTTCCCAAGCAATCAACATTGATGTGATAGGGATATGGTACGCAAAATTTTATGTGCTTCCAAATATCTTTACATTTTTTCTCTTTTGTTTCTTTCTCATATCACTTAAATAGGTGAAATTACCTTTTCTTTTTTGTAATATTTTTTACAGCACATATTATATTTCTAGGTTTTGTTTTTGTATTTTCATTTTTTTTTTAAATTGATGTAGCTATGAAGAATTTTGAGCTTGATGTCCTCTGCTAATGTTTCTGCTGTCATTTGAACACATTGTCCAAATATCAAGGAATTGAGCTTGAATATTGTAAAAGAGCATGATAGGCAAGGAAGAGAGGCAGTTAATACTGGAAGGGGTTTGTGTTACACAAACCAAATGTAATAAGATTGCACTTAATAGCAAACAGTTTAGGCAGTGAGCCAGATTAAAAAGAGTTTCTCTCTCTCCTTCCTCATCATTTTTTTTCTGCCAGAATAGGTGATTGTTTGATCGTTTTTAAACAGCGCAGCATTTAGGGCAAAGTAGTCAGCAAGAGTGGCTGATGGAGGCATTCATATACATTTGTTTTAAATGTATGGACAAATCGTTATTCATAATTATATTAAATAGTTATGTTGCTACACTGTTATTAGCCTTTTCTTTTTGTAATTAACTGGCAGTTCAGTATTGAGCACATGTCAAAAATGATTAAATTTTTTTAATGTCACCAAGTTCTGTGGAGTAAGTTTAATCTTGTAATGCATTAGAGTTCAATAAAAAATAAGCCCAGCAGAAAGTCAGAGGAGAGAAATGAGAGTACAATGGTCAGCAGCTGATTGATCAATGGTTGTGGAAAAAGAAGTGGTACAGGAAATGGGATCTGGTGGTGGTGGTGGCGGCGGCGGCTTGTATTTACTGTGAAAGGAATTTTTCTGTGTGAGTGTGTGTACGAAGTGACAATGTCAGTGAAGGATGAAATGTTTCTGCCTACAATCATAACATCGACTCGATGCTAGAACTGGAAAACACTTGGATACTGCTACAGTGTCTGTCCAGATTAGTGATGTCACTGTTGTTGCTTTGGGGACTAGAGAACTTCGACAACATTGGAGTCGTTGTTTCCTGAAGTTTCATCAGCATGTTCAACTGTGAAGGAAAGAAAGGAAAAAAAACAAAAAAAAAAAAACAATATTAATACCAGAAATAATTTTAAAGTTATAATCTATTGAGAAATTAAGCATTGTGGAAAGTTTACTACCCTACACACTCAACTGGATGGTAAACTTTGTAGATAAACAGATTTTATTTACATTTAAATGAGACAGCAGCATTACAATGCATATCTAATTATCACACTGTAAGATATCACTTGATCAAAATTGCTTATTTAAAAATCTCATTTTCTGATGAATGCTGTGTGTAGGCATAAACATTCCACAATCTTGAGATTAAATCTATTGTGTGTTTGTTGTCATAGTTGCTAATACAAGAGCTAGCATGCTGGTGATCAACAAGGCTATTTTCCACATTAAGAGATAAATTTAAATAAAAGTTGCTCAGGTGCTTAAAAAAAAAAAAAAATGAAGAACAAAATATAAGTCAAGGCTAAATTCAATAATATGCAAAAATAATTAAAAAGTGAAGACAAAAAATGTATGAATGTGTAAAGAAAGTGCTTCCAGTTCATTAAGAAATAAAAGTAGGTGCTTCCACTTTGTTCACAAGATACACACTATAAAAACTATTTTTCTATTTTTTTTCTGGTAAGTATTTTTGTGCATTTTTGATAATGCTATATTTAAATTTCATGCAGATCTCTTCCTGCCAAATTCCAAACTACTTGTTAAATGCAGACATAACATTACTAAATAAACTTGTAAGTATTTGGGAACTTTAATCTTCATATTTTACATTTGTTTTTAAATACATTTTTCCTGCTATGTTTTTTTAATTATCTTCAGGTAACAGTGTGCCAATTTTTATGCTCAAATTAAAAACAGTATTCAACTACTAAATAGAAGGATAAATAATTAAAATTTATGGTTATTATAAGTTATACAAAGTAATTTAAACTAAACAAGTAAATTATTAGTAAGTTTGAATAGTTTAAGTATCTATTTTCCAAATGATATGATTGTTCATGAATTTGACAGCTAGTAACAGTTCAATAGATTTATCAGACCCTGATGTACAGTATTCTATGAAAATGTGAAGTTGATTAGTGGATTGAATTTTTATTAATCTATTGAACAAGTTATATGATTGTCAAATTTACACAAGTTTGAAATAATGAACATTATCCATTTCTGTTATCTTACTTACGAATAACAGTTGCACTTTATGAAAGGGGGATCTTTTTTAAGTTAGAATTAAAAAGAAAAAGCTGTTTTCACAATATTATAAACTATTAGAGGAGATGAGTGAAATCTAGAAGAGGATCTACTTAGCCACAGCATAATAGTTATGTAAACAAAAGCAACTAGACAGTATTTTATTATCAAGCTACAATCATTTCTCTCTACAGCATAACAGTTGAAAGAAAATATATATATATATATATATATATAGTGAGTCATTTAACTGTCTTCACAGTCATATTTTATTCAGTATATGTTTATATATTCAATGTATGTTTCTTTTAAATTTTATGTCAAAATTAACCTCTGGATAATATAGAAAATTATATCTACAATATATTACATGATGATTATCAAAAAATCCACCCATGAAATATTTTACTAAATAAAAACAATGAAAACAAATATACTAATCCAAAATACTGAAAGTGTAATCAATTTTATTTTAAATTTAAAACAATGCAATATTAGTAGAAAAAATGTACTAGCTGATGGTCTTCTGTGACACATTGGCGGTACATGGTTCCTCCTTTCCTTCCTTCCAGACATGTATGAGGCTATTCATGGATTAGGGAGATGGGCATAAGAAGGGTTAAAAAGGAGTGACAACTGCAGTTATTAGACAAAAAAATTCAGTCAAGAATTAATTACAAAACAATTAGTACAAATCCATTTTTATACCACTTTGACAAAAGTCAATATTTTAAGTTGTCCCCATTAATGGTGAAGCTGGAAGAGTGTTCTTTTTTTTTTCTTTACTTTTTGACCCCCTATATACAATTGTTAAAATGTTGGTTGAATACTTTCTGGTTATAGACCATCAAAAAGATAGATGTAAATTCATTGGATAGTCTTGTTTAATCCACTGTACCTGAAAAGTTACAATATCAAAGAACAATGAGGATTAAGGTTTCTAACAAAGTTCATCTGAAATAATTTCTAAAGTGAAATAAATCATTTATTGCAATTTGATTTATTTAAAGATTAACAAAAACTATTTAAATTTTCTTCATATTCAATACTTAACTAAAATTAATCATGTTCAAGATATAACCTTTGACATTGTCCAGTTGGTTAATATCTGTTTCTGTATTAAAAAGGAAAAAAAAATGATCAAATTCATAAATAGATTAGAACGATTCTAATTTATAAAAATAGAACTTTATACTTATCCAAATAGTATTTGTGTTGGCTTTCACACTAATGGGACATTTACTGTTTCATTAAATTTTGACACTGATTGTTATTTCCAATTTTAGTTCTAATCATTAACTGTAACACTGCCGAGCAAATTAAATATCAACATAGTCCTAGGAAATGAGCAGAACATAGAAAAAGAATCTGAGGTCATCACATAAAGTGGCAACAACTATACCTCCATATTTGGTGCCAGAAGACATTGCCAATGTCTGTGACTGCTGTTACATCAGGAGAAAGGAAAGGTAGAGGGGTAAGGCTGGCTACAAGGGTGGATCACAGGTAAGCAGGTAGATGGATGGCAGGTGTTGTGGGTTAGTCAGATGAAAGGTGAATTTAAAGAGGAGTAAATGAATTTTGCAAACAAATGAAATGACTTTTGGAACAACAATGTATTGAAAAGTGGTGGAATAGCACTATAAATTTTTTTTTAAGAATTTAAAAAATAAAACTTTATAAAATATTAGAGCTTATACTCTTGTAATTTATCTGCGTTTTAAAGTGATGAATACATTAAATATTGAGCTTATTCAAAATGTTGTTCTTGTTCAACAACTGTTTTCAAGTTTTGTTTTCATTTTTAAGGTTTGGTTTACTTAGATGAGGTCAAACCTGTAGCTGTCTATTTGGGATGTCAGGGCTTAATTTTAATTATAGTATTCTGGGGACTTATGCAAATGAAATACAAAAACATGAACAATGACAATGCTGAACATAGTGGAGTTTAAATAATAAATCTGACTGAAGGAAGGGAATATAACATGAAAGATGCAAACAAGACAGGTGACATGGATGACTGTTTTGACATGGAGGTTTAGTTGATGAAAAAATGCAAAAAAAAAAAAATCAACTGAACAATGCTGAGATTACAGAGATGTAAGAAAAAAGATTCTAATGAATTCAATGGTTGGAAGCATGGAGAAGAAATATGACACATGATGAATTTACAACATGAATGAAAAAAATTACTGAAGATAGAGGATATGTGACATAATGGGAGACATTGATGAAACACAAACAAGAGGAGCGCTCTTTATAGCAACCTGTCTGTTGCCCTACCAGGCTGCATGTGTGATCATTGATAAAAGGATGGTATTGTTTATTTGTTCTGGGGGAAGAAGGGAGTGTCTGTCTGATGTGGGTGAAGGGGAAAGTGAAATAGGGAAGGGGGAGGTAAAACTTACATGATTTCATGGATAGGGGGATGTCAGCAAATATTTATGTTCGACTTCAGACATTGGCTTGACCCTGTCTTCCAGCTTAAATATTGACTCGTGTCCTGAATTGGAGATATTAAAATAATTAGTTAGCTATTCATTAGAAACAATAAAAGCAGTCAACATCATTCAGTCTGAAAAGATAGAAACAAATGATGACTAAAAGATGAAAAATAGATATACAAACCACTTATGTCATGCTTTATTTAGTTTTAATTTTTTCCCAAGGTAACGGAAATTTTTGATACACTAGCAAGTGTGCATAGGTTTAAGCGGTGACTAAGCAAAAGACTAAAACACATTGCAGGTTTAAGTATCTTTGTTATACATTAAAGTCCATATCACGAAATGAAATTCCAAGTCACATTATGAATGTTTTAAAGAGTACAATGTACAAGCATAATGACTGCAAGTTGTAGGTTTAGTAGTTTAGTTTCCAGTGTTGCGTAGATATATGTTAGTTTATAGTATTTCAAATAGATAGGTAAAGAAAATTGGCTACTATATGGGCATGAAATTCGCAAAAACACAGTCTCATGACAGATGATACATCACTGACTGAGTCCCAATTACTCTTTTGGAAGTGGGTAACAGTTTAAGTGTTTTTCTTGTTCTTCATAAATTTTTTTTTTCTATTGTGTACATTAAGAAAATATTGTACACAGTACTGGTACATGTTTAAACATTTTAAGCTTAACCATAAAAGAATTGATTAGTTTTCCAAACTAGTAAATATCGTTTAATTGAAATATTCAGTCAATAAGTATCCTAAGAAACTATTTTTTAAAACCTGTTAAATGCCTTATTGTACTCAAAGAAACTAGATGTAAAATGAAAGCAAAAAAACAAGACTAATTGTAAATAGTTTGATTTTCTAACTTGATAAATTCACAATTTAAAACATTTCCCTTAATGATATCTATCAAAAATAAAAGGTGTGCTTCTTATGAACCTGAAAAGATTTAATGCTGCTGAATTTTAAACTTTTCCTAATTACTAACATTCAAAAATGCTTTTATAAAATACATGGTTATTCAGAGTTTAAAATAAAAAGAAATGTTTTTATTTTTATTGACTGAAAATAATTATTTTTCTGATGACATAAATTTTCCATTTAGTGCAATTATTTTAAATAACAATATCTCAGTAAAATTCTAATTTATAAAAATAGCTGAAGATTTCAAAGTTGTATTCCATTTAATAAGCTTATAGAGAAAATTGCCAATTTAGAATTCCTTTCTCAATGTTAATATTGTTTTGTGCTTAACAAGACTTTCATTCACAGCAGATCAACAACAGAAGTAAAATTCACTACAAATAAAAAGCATCAATACTTTGACAGTGGCATTGCCAAACCAAAGAACAAAACAAAGACCAAATAAAACAAGCAAGAAAAATGAAATTCGGAAGGTGATACTGTAGCCATTAAATGAGTCATCAAGATGAATGTTTAGTTTTTTTAATGTTTTCATTCTGTAGTTTTAATGTCATTTTTATGCCTACCTTTGTAAGATCATAACAAATGTTTCCTCATTGTACACTGTGAGGAGTTGGCAATGTAAAATTCTGGCCATCATAAGTTATGGATTGAAGAGATAATTGAAACAAGTCGTAAGTGAAAATCCTTCTGAACTGTAGATCACTTATAACAAAGTTGCATTTGCATTTCAATCATATAAATGGTTACACAGTATATAAAAGATAAGAATTGAAACAGTGTTCAAATTTCGAGTTGACTTGTTGCTCAGTGATCCACAGTATCACCTTTTCTTACTTGATGCCTGATCCAGAGTTGACTGGATGGAAGGAAGAAAAGGGGGGAAGGCAAAAAAGTAATAGGTACCAACCAAGGGGTCACCATCTATGCCATCACTTGATGTATTATTCTCCCGTTTAGTTTGAGGAGAATCTGGGGGCACACCTTGAGTGTCATATCCTACATCTTCTGGACGCAGGCGTTGCAAGGAGGGTGCATCATGATTGCCTGAATTGGCCCAGGGATAACTTTCTATTGCCCATTCAGCTGGATCTTCCCAGGGGGCTCTCTTTCCATAAACCTGAAAGATGAAAAAAAGTGTGTAAATAAAAATAATTTATTTCAGTTGAGAATTGTTGCAAATTATAAAAGATTATAATTAACATAGGCAATAGAAATGTTTGTTTGAAAAGTATATTCAAAATTTTGTTTGTTCAATTTTGATATTGGATTTGACAATATGAGTATGTAAGCCTATTGTGAATATTTGATTGTTTTTTGTCTAGTAGATGAAAAAATATAAAAAAAATTTCAACTATTATTTCTCTCTCTCTCTCTCTCTCTATATATATATATATATATATATATATATATATATATATATATATATATATGCACACATCTCTCTTGAAATCAAACTGTGTTTGGAAACCGCAGTCTGACACAAGTAGAAATCTTTTCACACAAAGGATGAAAATAAAATACATATTCTATTCAGTCACTCAGAAAATGATATATATTAATTTCAAAAGGTTATCTCTGTTCTTATGTTGGAAGTAATTAATAAATATTTTGTATAGATTCTTAAATATGAAATATTTAAGATGCACTTTAAAATAAGCAAAAATATCTCTTGAAATATTATGAAAAGCTAATGTGCATGGCAGATGAGTATCTGAGTATATGTACAATTTTATGCAATAGAAATGATACTAATGTTTTTCCTCCTGCTGTAGAGAAATATATTTGTTAATGTGAAGGCATGTAAGGATGAGAAGCTTTATGAGAAAGTAGGAATAGAGAAATAATGTTTCATTTGTTACATTCTACCATATTTAAAACAAGATCTTAAGGCAGATGTAATCTTGTGAATAAGTTAACTCAAGTTGAAATCTGCACTTTGATGGTTTCATATTTCAGTATCCTCCCAAAATATATTCAGTGGGATTTATTGCTAAAATAAACAAGTGATGAATAATTAAGGATTTATTTGCAGGCTTCCTTCCACCTGCAGGAAAAGCATATTCATGATGTAAATTTTTTAATATACCACCTAGAATAGCACTTAAAACATTTCTCAAACATAAAAAAAGCTTTACCATGGTATTTAACCCCATGTAGATATCAATGTGTCATAAAATTGTCTAATCATTTTACAGTTCTGTATAATTTTTTAAATGGAAAAAAACATATTTATTCAACTTTAACCACTCAAAGTGGACAACATTCCTATTGTAGGTAAGTAAAATGTAACAAAAGGTAGTAAGCACTAAAGGAACAAATATGCAAAAGAGAGAGGGCACCAGAGACTTCAACAACATACAATGTTTAAAAATTTCATGTATGAGAGAGACAATCATGGGAAAATAATTTGGTTTTCACAGTATAAGTGAACTGTTTTGATTAAATGAAATCTTGTGTGGTGATTTTATTGTATTCAAGTAAAAGAAGTATTCTTTTTATTAAATAAAATTTAAGAGGATCCAAAATGAGTCTTTTTTATCTATATAAATTTATCAAAAGAGAAAAAAGAATTTCACAATAACAAGAAACAGTTTCATTATTAAGAGCACATTAATACTAACTTCGTTCAAAGATAAATCTTTTCTCTCCTCAGTACAAATACTTACCATGTGTGCATTTATTTTCTTTGAGCTATGTGGCATGCACATATGAAGTACTTGGTAATAAAGAGAAGTGTATAGGGTAGGGAAGCAGTGATGAGTTGAAAATGATTCTCCAAAAATTCAGTGAATAAAATTGCTAAAGCCAAACTATCAGTTATTGTAATTGTATTAAAAAAGTGATAAGCTTAAAGTGAAACTAAACTAAGTGCTTGGATTAATTCATGCATTTTTTAAAGAAAAATTGGTCACTTAGATAATCTGAAGAATTAGGTAAAAATTACTGGTTTTTGAAACTTGCTTTCACTCTACAACCACTTTTTGAAAAATTTTCCCAATTTCTTTTCTTAGCACTAATTATTAACCACAAATTAATATATACCTTTAATCCTAATGTGGTAATATAGAATACAGTTTCATATATTTATGAAAAACAGCAGTCATTAAATGCAGACAACATTCCAAAAATAACCATACCTGATTACAATGATAGTCCATGAAAACAAAATTCAGAATTTAGTGAAAAATCCTAACCACCTTCCTCATATTTAAGAGGATTTCAGAATTGTTACATGAAAAAAGACAACACAAAATACAAAAAGATTGAAAGTTTTGTGCAGAATCTTAATGTTAGAACATCAGCCATGCACTGGATGAATAATCATTGATATGAAAGTTAAAGGAAAATCATGCATATAACAATAAAAAAAAAAGAAAAAAAGAAGACCAGGAGCTTTGAAGGGAAAATTCTTTTTAAATTACTATGAATTCATTAATTCTGATAATTAATGATATTAAAATGATTCTCTGACTCAATAAATTATTAAAATGCTAATTGATATGTTCAACTACATTTCTGAGTAGGTGATATCAGTAAGTCTTTTTGTACAGTATCCTTATAAACCTACCCAAGGTTGATTTTTATTTCTCAATAGTTAAATTTGGAAAGGAATTTTATAAGTGATCATCCGTTTCAAAAATAAATTAGAAAAGCAGTCTTAATTTTCTTTCTTTCTTATTATTACTACAATGATTGATAATTTTAGGTTTATTCACACAGCCAGTTACAAAAGAAGCACATATTTACCTAAATAAGGTCTCTATTTAGTAAAAATATATTTTTGAAAATAAAAAAAAAGCCTATAATAAATTCAGTTTGATTTAAAACCATTTAAATTTCTATCACATTTACAAGGTGAAGTCCAAAACAGTTCCTGCTTGTACCAAATGTGATGGCTAAGAGTAGTCTCCCTTGTGCCCCAGAAGTTCTTACACCACCATAGCGAAAGTCATCATAACAACTACAATATACTACAGAAGGAAGAATAATGAATAAACATGCTGGAGGGATAGGGGACGACAGATGACATACTTACCTCATTGTCATTCAGTTTACGTGACTGGGAGAAAAACAGGAGGTGGTTGGTTGGAAGCAACAATTTAAATCAATGGATACACAACATTTTGCACACAACTAAGTCTATAAAAAGTGCAGTTAGTCAAATGGATTTACAGGTTGATTTCCTTTACTGACATAGGTATCATGAAAACCAAAGGATTTGTTATTTGAAACTTAAATATTACTTCAAAAAATGACCACAAAAGAAAATAGATTTTTATTTTAATAATTTATAATAAGTAAATACAGATTCTGTTATCCAGTATAAAGAATTGATCTTGGTTTCATAGCTTTTAAACTATATCTGAGTTATCTATTATTTTTTTAATAATCTCAGAGCTGACAAGATTGACAACTGCATGGTGTGGTAATATTTACAGCATTTTGTTGTTAAAATTTTAAATTATTTTATTAACAATTGAGATTTAAGAAAGTTACAGAACTGTTAGAACAAACGTGTGAAAGTTTTGCTGCAATTCTGATAGTTCAATGACAGAATTGAAAACTGTAGATAGGATTATAAATAATATGCAAAGAGGTATAAAAATAGTGATTATATGAATATAGGTTTTGCCTTTTTAAATTCGTTGATTGTGATGGTACATTTTAAATAGAAACAACAATACTTCTTGCTGATGGCTGTCATTTGTGATTTGAAATATGGTATTCAAGAACAAAATATAAAAATGTAAGAAATGTGGTTTTTAACATTTTGTCAACAAATTGCTATAACAGGGATATAGTACAGTTTTTTTTAGATAAATTATGTATAAATTTAAACAGCTGGCTTGTAAATTTTGTTGCATAAAATATTTGGAATTGAAAGCATTACTTTTATCTTAATAAAATTCTTTGTAAATTATATTCTGTAAAATTTAGGATATGTTCAATGATATTCATTTGCCAAACATTATGTATGTATGTATGTATGGTCACCAAACAGTATACATATATAATAGTACTTAATTTTATTTACAAATATTTTTTAAGTAATAATGTCAAATATTTTCTAAGTTGAATGAAGGACTTGATGATTATGGTTGAGTGTCTGGTTTCCAGTTCATTCATATCTTGTATAATTCTGATTATAATTTTCTCATTGGATTATTATGCTATTTGTAATAGCATAAATATAATCTATAGTCAGAACACTAATTTTACTTGTGTACAGTCAATGAGCTAAAGAATATACAGGATAAACAGATATGAAGTTTTGACCATGTGATTAATTTGAAATAGGATTACTTTCTCTTCATTTACAGATTACTTAATAAGGTTCTTGTGTGTTTAAGTCAGTAAAAATCATCTACTGGTATGTTAGTTTTTATATAGTAATTTGGGTGGATGTGTGTGCGGAGAAGGTGTGTACACAGGACAAAGACATACTATCCACACACTTGGGTTGTGAAAAAAAGTTCAAGATGGATGGTGACTGCAGGTAGGTAGGTAGGTAGGTAGGTCAAAAGATAAGACAAATAATAACCAAAGATATTTTTTTCAATTTATATACACTTTTCTGTTTCACAATACTATTTTTTTTTTCTTTTTAACAATATTTTCTGATAAGGATGATGGCCAGTGAGTGGTTCCCAACCATAAATCAACATTAACAACTGTTTTATATTATTTTTGCCAAACAAAGATCTTTTGATTTCTGACATTTTTTGGCATCAAATCCCACAAAATATTTGCCATTTTATTTTTTTTATTAAAACTATATGAAATTATATATAATATTTTAAAAAATCAATGAGAAGGCAGATTTAAACCATTAGAAATTTTAAAAATTAAAGGTTGAGTGAATGTTTTCTTTAATCATTTATTTAACAGTCTCTCTGATATGAAATTTGCTACAAGATATTTATTTGTTAATGTAATATTTACTTTATTTTCAAAATGAAGCAGGATGATTAAATATTAAATGAAAAAAAAAAATATTTAAATTTTTAGAATCATATACTTTTAAGTAGTTAGATATTTCAGTAAATTTATTGATAAAATGATTACTTGTAATTATTTAACCAAAACATTCACTGAATCTATTGTTACAAATTCTTTGCCATTATAGATTTCCTGAATTTTTTTTCTAGCTGAAAGCACTAAAGATAATAAGTATTAAATATTTTTTAATGAAAAACTGATTCATACATATTAAATATTTTGTTTAAGGTTGTATATCTCTTTACCATATCTATTTTTGCTAAGTAATTTTTTCAAAGATATAAAGAATTTTGTGGTTAATTTTTATGATTATCTATTCATTTAGAAGAGTTTTTACTTTATTACAAGAAATATTCTAATGTAAATTTAGAATGTATTGTAATTTTTATATATATTTTTAATTTGATAATTTTTGTAACAGAAAACAATTTCTCACTTCTCTTTATGAAGCTTTGTTAAAAAATTTTTTATCTATATATATATATATATATATATATATATATATATATATGAAATGAAAATCTGTTTTTATAAAAGTACTAAAAAGAAAGTTGACAATTATTATTTTTACCCTTAGGAGACTTATACATATTTTTAAAATAAGTTTTATATTTCTGTATGGATGGAAGGCTTAATCTTAAGATTTCATCAGTTCTTGGTTGGGAACCACTTTGACGAACAACTTGATCTGGACTACAAACAAAACAAAATTAAAGGTGGAGTTTTACCGAGTGAGTCCATGCATTCATGCCTCTTGGAAATAAAACCCCAAATTATTTGTATTATTCAGACAAACATTGTTTTTAAACTAGATCACATTCACATAATATACAGCATTGTTGTTAATTTTTGTTTTTTGTTAAGATTATTCTTTCAAATGAATTTTCGTCAAATTTTTACTCACTTGTAGGCCTTCTTTGACAGCATCCAAAAGGTAGGGAACAATGGAATAATTCCAAAGATCTGTGAACCAGACTTGAGAACCAGAAATGTCCATAGGACAACATAAGAAAAGTCTGGGACCTGAAAAGTATAAGAAAGGAATTATTGCAAAACAATACCAAATGTTTGTTATGCATAAGAAGATAATTTTAAACAGAATTCTTGATTTGAAATCTTTTTAAATTTGTTCAGGATATTTTTTTTTATTAAACAAAAAAAATAATTATATTTGGATCTTAGTCAAAAAGAAAAAATTATTCACACCTAATTAAAAAATGTGATCATAACAACATGGATGATTTAGTCTGATTTATTGTATTTTAATTAATAAGTTTATATTAAATATGTAGGTAAATTTCCTTTTTTACCATAATTTCAAATGAATATTTTTCTTTGGTTTCTCATCTGAATAGATAATATTTATAAATGAACATTCAGTATTTTTAATACTTGCCAATAGTAACATCTGATGAGCTGTGTGTTTCCAAGAATTTGTTTAGGTGTTGCCACACTTTCGGGATCCAATCAATGATTTTGTTGAGGTCGTTGTTTCTGGTACCCATGTGCACCTCTGCCTCAACCAGTTTGCGCCGTAAATATCGACCTAGAAATCCCTTAACTGGTTCCATGTGATTTGCACACAGAACCCACCTGATAATTCAAAAGAAGCTATTAGTACGACCAAATACAAGAAAGATTTTGTGTATATGGGGCAGAAGTAAAAAATTCATTTAAAAAAAAAGATGAGAATATTCAAAAAGGCACAATGGTAAGCTGGGAGTTGGAAGGTTGACACTGATGAGTTGGACAGCAGGAAGACTGGCTTGAGAGCCACTAGAATACCAGAGAATTGCAGGATGTTATGCCATGGAAGATTGTAAGCAAAGAATTTTTTTTGACTTGGTCTTCATTGAAGTTTGCAATCAAAAAATTGCATCTAAAAAAGATTGTGAGCCTAAATTGAGACAATGCAAAAATAATTCTTTTCTCTTTACGAAAGTAAACATGTTCTTTTAATTAGAAATTAAATTTAGTAATCAGATAAATTTATAATAATGACAGTTTCAGATAATATGGGAATCTTTTGGTTAGAAATTATAACTTTGATCAACAAATCTTCAGTTATCATCAGGTAGTAAGATCATCCCAAATAGGTTACTTGCCAAAAATGATAAACTCTGCTTATGTTGTGGTAAAACACATTAAAGGAAGTTGAGGAAAATGTTTCTATATTTGTAAAATTCCTTTAATATCGCATCTGATGATGACTGTTATTGCCAAACAAAACATTAAGAACTTTTAATGCAAAATCTTGTGTTTACACAATATCTGCTTATACTTTTTAGTATATTTTATAAGCAGTATGCTAATATAAATAACAGAAGTTATTTAGTTTACTTAGATTCTTTTAAATAAAACAATATTACCTGACAGAGTTGGTCATAAATTAACAGATGTGAAAAGAATTAATGAGTGAACACTGAGTAAATAAGTTCTTTGATATGAAAATATGATATCAGTCACAAGTACACAGTGTTATATGCAAACAACATAAAGAATTTTATTCTTACTCTAATTACAAGAAGAGTAGGAGACTGTGACTCACCTAAAGTTGTGGTGGAGTTGAAGGTTGGTAGTGGAGCAGGTAGCTTGGTTCATGGTTCCAATTATATAAGGGCTGTAATAAAAACGGGAACAATTTAATAACCAGAAAAATTGCTTCCAATTGCAACATTTTATTCATTCCTATTTGTTCTTTTTCTTTCTTCTACCTAAAGATAAAAAGACATTCTTTTCTCTTATTCCATATCCCTAATGGGTTCAAAAGACTTGATGTTTTGTTATCCTTGGAAAGAAATTACTTACCACTTTTGGTATTTGACACTCAAGAAGCCATTGAAGACTTCTCCCAAAGATCCAACATGGTGCAAGTTGTCCAGAATGATAACACTGGGCAGTTCGCCTGCACTGGTGCTTTCGCACTGTTCAGCAATGTTGGACAGGTACTGACGTAATTCTTTGCCAGACTTATGGTCCACATTGAACGTGGCAACTGAACCAGCAGTCAGCTCACGCCCAGATCTGAAACAAAAAATAAAGTGCATGAAATTTTTGAATTTATTTACCCTTTGTGTATTTTTAACAATTACATTGCAAATATTTATACTGTTTTGCTGCTCTAGCAAAATGATTTAATCATAATTATACGGCTGGAAAGATTTGTCCAGAATATGAAAGTTCTATATTCTTAAATTTTGGATGGTATTAACAAATCTACCTATATAAGAAGCATAGTTTAAACCCCCCCTTTTTTTTTATTACTTACAAAGGTAATGTGACAATTGGGGATGGAGGACGCTGTGGAGAAACATGATCACTATTGTTCCATTAAGAATGTTATCTTTACTTAGATTGTATTTAGCAAGTTGTTTGTAAAATCCTTCTTACCTTAGTACCAAGTGTTCTGCCAACTTCTGTGCCAAATAGGTCTTTCCTGTTCCACTTGGTCCACACAAGATAATTCTCCGATGTTCCAATAATAGGGAAACATACCTCTGAATAATGGATTTTGGGATTAGAGTCTCGAATGCCAGTGAGTCGACACTATTTTGTTTGGTACCTAAGAAAAAAGAAAGTATTTTTATTTAATAAATTTAATTTGAAGTGTATAAGCAATTTAAAAAAAATTAAAATAGTAAAACATGGCACCCACTAAGTAGAAAACATAGACCATCACAATGTCTTCACATTCAAATCTAGAGAGTAAATATTAAGAACAATAAAAACCATTGTAAAATTGTCACTTACTATGTGAAAGTTTTAATCATAATTTTACAATAGTTTTTATTGTGTTCTTAATATTTAGTAACTCTGCCTACTTTAGGTATAGTGCATCATTTTATTTAAAGTGTTTGCTTGTACTGTTTTTTTAAAATTATTATATCAATAACTAGCATAGTACTCATAAAAATGACAGGATTATTTACGTATGGATCAGTATTTTAACCTATGATCAGTGTAGTATCTGTTTACTCTGTCTTGGATCAAAATGTTGCTTCCCAGTACTTCTTAGAATCAGTGTAACATTTGTGCTCTGAAAAGTGTAACAATATATGAAGATAGTACCAAAAATAATGTCTACTATTTATATTATGCTGTCCCACAATATAGGAGGTGTTATAGTTGTAGAGTTTGAACCTTTTGTCAAAAATGCATAATTTCCTTTGATATTTTTAATTCATATTACAAGTAGCAGCTGAGTGGCATCCTGACATATAAAGCATACAAATCTTTCATTGAATTCCACAAAAGAAAAAAATGTATCTCTTGACAGTCATCAACACTTGCTGAATGTTTACATAGACCAAATAGTAGATGTGAGCACAGCTAGGTGGTGGGTAATGCATTTCTGAAGTGGTGACACTGATATGTGCAACAAGCCACTTTTTGAGCAGCTCTGCACAACTATCAGCCCACAAAATAAAGAGCTCCTCAATCAGTTCCTCTGCAGATTATAACCAGGGAATTGTGTATGAAGCTGAATGCTGGCAACATTGGGATTTATATTTGAATTTTAATGATACACCTTTCTATTTGAACCAACATATTCATTGTAGTTGTTAGCCACAATGTTTTGGTCCATTGTCTCCTCTGAATAAACTGATATGAGATCTCCCTTAAGCAGAGAAAGTGGAATGAAAACAATTTATCTTTGTATATTGAATAAAAAGTCTGGTTCAAAATTTGAAGATTACTAAGTATGGTAATCATCATAAGAAGGTTTTAGGATACAACAGCTGAAACGTGTATAACAAGCATACTGATCTAATAGAAAAGTATATAATAAAATGTTGGGATATCACCAGCAGGTGAGAAAAGGTAAAATTTATTCATTTTTGTGATATGAGTTAATATGATGCTGCATTTGATGACAAAAGTTATGATAAAAATTTAAATGCCAATAAAATCTTTTAGAAAACTATACACATCTGTAGAAAACAGACAAGTCCCTTATTTCTTAAATTTAAAAATCTTCAGTATATGTTGCTAGAATTTTGTGGAATGTTGAAAGCCATCACTAATATAATTCCAATGTAGCTACATTGCAAAAATGTTTTTCTTTTTAATTTAAGATTGTTGATAATAAAGGCTTTCTTTTGCCTTGAATTTTAATATTCAATCTTTTTATTTTTATAAACAATGTGAAGAATGTTTTCAGACTGAAAGTAGGTATTGTTACAAAGAATCTATTGGCTGAATGACATATTTAAGTCAATGGAAAAATAATTTAATCAAAAGTTTATTATAATTGCTGTTAATTAAACCCTAATTTTCAGCTTGGATACCCACAGTAATTTTGTACTTGAAGCTTTTAAAAAGAACTTTCATGTTCTCCCACCTCTTCTTATATCAAATCTTGTAAAAGAAAACATAAAATAATAGTCTTTGTTTTTCTCTTTCTTAGAAGCAATAATGTAATTGCTTACCTTTAAGGCAAATACCAATTTGCATGGTATCACCAACCAAGTAGCCAATTGGTAACAGCTCCGGCACTTCAGCATCTGAAAATGTAATTGAAAATGCTTTAAATTTGACATTGTTATTTTTTAATTTTACTTTATATATAATTTTTTTTAATTTTACTTTATGTATTTAAAACATGAGATAAAAACAAGTTTGGAATAGAGAGAGATTAATGGAAATAATCTCAGCATTTCAGAAAACAACATTGACTTATTTTTTTTTACATTTCTACTAGGTTTCTAATTTAGAATTTGTTACAAGTTATTATAACATGTTTCTTCAGTCATTTTGGAAGGAGCATTTCAGAGGTAAAATCAAATGTCTCTTCTTGTTAGCAGCAGACTTAATTTGAAAATTTCCTTATTCTTTTAATTCACTGGCATTTAGCTGACTTACCTTTTGTGCGGACAATTTCACCAATGTGATAGGAGAAAACACTCTCAGCGCTTAATCCTAAGTTGGTAACTGGATCAATTCTTAAAACATATTCCTGTAAGTAAAAGCAAATAACCAAATTTCAAGTAGAGTACTTGTATATTAAAACAAGAGTAAAGAATGTATCAAATAATCTATATTGAGTAACACTTGAAAGAGTTCACTTTAAAATAAGACTGCTGAATTACTGCAATATATTTTTGTTGAAATTGGGAAAAAAATCAATTTCAGAAACTAAAAGTTTAAAAGAATTTATCCTAAGAGTTGATAAGTGGTGATTTGTAGATAAAGTAATATCTAAATTTAATTTAGCAGATTATTTTAACATATTCACTTATAAAAAAGCATAATTATAATGGTATCAATTACTGCCAAAAGTTTATTTGAACCACTTACAACTAAGATATCTTTGTTGTAATTTATATAAAATCAGGTGACCAATTTGAAATAATATACTTAAAAAGTCATAGAACCTCAAACTAAATTTTGGCCATGCTATGCTTATTTAAGTATACCTCGGTATCAGTCCAATTCAACCAAGAAAATAAAAAAAACCCATTGAATTGAAAAAGAAAACCAGTTGGAAATGCAAACTCTTATCAAAAAACAGTTTTACAACATTATTGAATCCAAATATAGGCAAGTTCTGACATGTTCACTATTATAAGTTGAAATAATGAAAAAAAATATTATGAAGAGATAAAGTTCCTTACCTTAAATATTTTTCTAACAATATTATCTAGGATGTCCCACTTTGTTTTACCACTTACAGACAATGAACCAATTAGAACCTCTGGAAGTTTCTGCAGAAAGAATCAAAAGCTCAAATATTTAGTAAATTAAGAGACAAAATATGTAAAACAGTTCTTGACATACAAATATCAAATACATTCATTATCCTTTGTTTAAAAGGTAAAAATCAAGAATGGCTGTGCAAAACAAAAATGACAGTTTAAATTTAAGTGTATAAAAATAAAAGATTCAGATTAATTATACATTGTAACTATTGAGCAATTTTCCAAATCTCACTAAAGTTGCTAAATTTCATATTTCCTTGTTTGTTCAAATTAGATCAGTTACTAACATTCATATTCTGCAAACTTAATTTTGAGAAATGGACAGCTACTCACAACTGATACTATTATTATAATGATTTTTGAATATATCAAATCAGAATGATTATTTTAGAGAATTAGGCAAGTTGTTTATAATGGACAGAAAATATATCATTTACATTGGACAATTGATGTTTTTTGATATTTACATGTTCAAAGTTTACCTAGTAGTATATTTTGAAAAGACTGCATTGAAATTTTATAAAAACCTATTCAAGCTATGGAAAAGGCCTTACCTCTGGGGTTCTGAATGGGTCTGGATTAGATCCCAGGTAAACTGTGATTGTGACGCGCTTTCCTTCTCTGTCAGGTGTTTCTGGAATCTGCATAATATCTGTTGAGACAAATAGGAAATGAAAAGTGGAATTCTTCTAAAATTCATTAGCAGTGAAAGTATTTGAATGTATGAGGCTCTCTCACTGACCAGGTGAAATATTTAACATATTACACTTAAAAAAATATATTGGAGCTCTCTCTTTTGATAATGACAAATTAGGAAAGGCAAGCTGCATTGTTAAATGCTAACAGACATTTTAGGCTACATAACTGCTGTCCTTGTGATACAGGAACAAATTAGCACCAATATGCCTTAAGTGCAATTGTACGGAATTAATTAAAATTGATATATTTTATAAAATTCAAGATTTATTAGTTAAAATAACAAATATATGAAGAAATAGTTCAAAGCCATTCAATTCCATTTGTTAAAAAATACTTTCTTTGGACAAACCATCCGTGTATTTATAAAAGCTGGAAAAAATGAGTTCAAAAAACAATTCTTCTCCAAGTATTTTCCAATAACCAACTTTTTTCTCCAAAGAATAAATTTCTATTTAAAATTTTCCCATTGTCAAGAAATGCCACAAATAATCACAGCTTATTTGAAAAATACAACTAATAAATTAGTACAATCAAATGAAGCAAATTTGAAAGAAATTGGCATTTGAAATTTTGGCAGTAGTGAGACATATACAACAATTTTAACCAAGAAGATGGTTCTAGGATTGTTTAAGTATCACTATGAATAAAAAAAAAAAAAAAAAATCCTGCAAGTTTACCTGCGCAGTCATACTATATCTTCTTGAAATGTTTGAATTTTCATAGTTCAGGATCTCGTACTTTAAACCAGGGTCAATGATTTACATACAAAATCAATTTAAAGACAAAGTTTATAAATAAATTTGTTTCACCAGTTCAGTTCTAATAAATAAATTTACCCAATATATTCATTTAATGGTGTTTCATATAAATTATAAAGACAAATGTAATAACAGAAATGGAATAATAATGGCTACTGGAATTGACAACATGCCCTGTTACATGTTTTACTTTTTATATTCCTTTTTAAGTAATCAGGTTCTTTATACTGGATATGTAAGGTTTATTTCTCTGATTTCAAGATTCATATGAGGGGATTCTTTAGCCTGGGATAATACCCCTCCATCTCACTTCATTTGAATGAGAAATCATTTCTTATAATATTACTTGCTAAATATGCCCTAGAGTTTTCTAGAGATATTTTATAATAAACAGCCAACAATAGGAGGAGTTTATTAAAAGTTCTTCATGACCAACTAGGTTAAGGGATAGGATCTTTCTTTGAGCTATGAATCAAACATCTGGCAACAAGGTTACATCCAAAAAAAACAGTAAACAGAACAGTCAATTTGAATGACTATGAAAGATCTTATGAAAAGGAATCTAGATGGTTGCAAAATTTGTGTTGGTTTGTTGCCTTCATGCAGAGAACCAAACAAAACATTTGACTAAAGACTAATGAAGAAAAAAAAAATCTCAGTATACAACAATTATGTAAACAGTATGTTCCCACAAATTTTGGCATAATGCTTTCAATTTTACACTATTTCTAATCCTTTCTGCATATTAATGAAAACTTCCTGATCCTCTTTTCCATAAAATAATCACTTCAGGTTATATCTTTATCTTTCAGATAAACAGATCATCTGTTCAAGCAATGCAATTAAAGAAGTAATTATTATGAAATTATCAAAGTGGGTCTACCATAAACAAGTGAAAATTCCTATTGGATTTATTGAAGTGAATAAGATTTAAGAATGAGGGAACAAAACATTTTATAACACTTGTGCTACATGTTTTAGCATTGAAAATTTTCATAATTTATATATTCTTTCCAATATTTATAGACTGAGTATATATAGTGTCGGCAGCTGAAATAAAAAGCATTATAGAGAGCATCACTTGGCTTGACAAGTTGGACCTTATATCTGTGTGTGTGTGAGAGAGAGAGAGTGAGATAGTGGAGATATGGAAAATTTTGAAACCAGAAAATTTCCTAAAATATTATCTTCTATTAAAATAATCAATAGATTCTAATAATAACCAGGATTTTTTGTTATTATTTTTATTCTTTCACAATGTTATGTGACTAGAAAAACATTTTAACCTGTATCAAGATGGAATTATATTAGATGGTTTTGAATATTTTAGTGTCAGCATTTTACAATTAGTTAAGAACTTTAGAGTTCTCAAGTGACATTCCTGACAAAAGTGCCGCACCTTTTTTCTTTTGAAAACCTTGTGGCTATAAAAATAATTGGTGCTGAATAAGAAGATTAAATATTTGATTATTAAACACAAAGGATGAGGAATATTGTAGCAATTTACTAACAGTTTCATGTATCAGATATGTAAATTTATGTCTGCTTGCAGTTTTGATATAAAGCAAATAAAATCTACTGTTCATAGAACTGTTCTTTAGTGAGTCATAATAAAGAATCTCATTGTATTTTAAATTTGAAAAGTTATGTAGGATCAACGGTTTCTTTTAAGTAAACAGGATTTTTTCTTTTGTATGATTTAGAATATTCTTTTTCTTTAAACAAATGAGAAAGAACAGTTTATTTAATGATGTTACATATAAAGGAGATGTTGAATAACTAATAAACAAAATTAAATGAGTTCTTTTAGATGAGGAACTGAATTCAATTGTTAGCTTCCTTGAAGATTATAGAAATTTCTTTTCAGAAAAGAGTTGCTGATTTTTGGTGAAGATGCATATCCCATTGGGAGCTGGGTTGTTTCTGGGTATAGATATTAGGAAATACTGAGTGAAAGGAGCAGTGTTGTTTCTTCATGCCAAATTAGAGAGAATTAATTAAAGACAGCCTGAATGAAACCCAGACATGAACCACATTGAAAAACATGTTTTTATAGATCCTGCTGTGAGGCAATGGAGCAAATGCAGGTAATATGATATGCAGAACATATCTCACCACTGGAGCAAAATATTTTCTATTGCTTTAAATTGAGAGAATCCAAGAAAAAAGGGGCATTGCCCATTACCTGACATGAGACCTTATGTATCTGATGAAAAGTTAATAGGAGAGTAAGATATGTGAGGATTTTGAAATGATGAAGCTTCATTGAACAGCGGGTATTTGTAATATAAAGGGCAATATCTGAAAGAGAACGATGTGTGTGTATGTGTAGGGGGCAATAAAGCATTAAATATATTGAAAAATTAAGGGACTTTACAACAAAAAAAATAGAAAAACCTATGCAAATTAATAATGTGAATTGGTTGCATCTTCAGCAAGATGCTAGGAAGTGAATAAAAATTCCATCTGCATCTTTCTGATGACTCAATGTTTTGGAAACAGTATTTGGTTATAAAACCTTATACAAAAAAATTGTAATTGCTAAAAATGTTCATAGTGCAAAATGTTTTCTTTTTTTTAATTTAGTTTAGACCAAGTCCTTTGTATTATCTGAGTATTTATAGTTTGAAGAGAAAGCTTTTATGCATGACCAATTAAGAGTAAAAATAATAATCTTTCATGTAAATTCTCTAAAAATAGCATACTGTTTGATGTTAAGTTGTTAATTTCAAAATAAATAAAATGTGAAAGAAGAGAATTATTATCATTGTAACATGAATATTTTCATCTTTTTCTTTATTTCCAAAGAAACTAAAAATGATTCGAAATTTATTTGTAACTGAATCCACAAAACTTACTCTGAGCATTATGTAAATAGAAAATAATTGCTAGAAATACAACCTTAGATAAGTAAGCTAAACCTTTGGAGTATCGATTGTTTCCAATAAAATTGTTAAACAAAACACACGCAACTATTTAGAAACTAAAGTAAATAACAGCAGTGAATGAAATGAATTTAACAGTGATTGCTTTAATTTTAAATTATTTAAATCTGTTGTAACTCAAATATTTTTTCACTTTTGAATTACAACTTGTAGATAGGATTTTCTCAAGAAAAATCTTATTGTAGAAAATGCTGAATTTCTTTTTAATTGATTACAAAAATTATAGTAT
This sequence comes from Acanthosepion esculentum, assembly GCA_964036315.1. Lineage (NCBI taxonomy): Eukaryota > Metazoa > Mollusca > Cephalopoda > Sepiida > Sepiidae > Acanthosepion > Acanthosepion esculentum. The sequence continues at coordinate 21,504,594 of OZ038496.1, read as the reverse complement.
TCTTATATATCCATTAGTAATCTGTCTTAGGTAAACTATAGATTTGCTTACAAAAACAATCAGGAGAAAGATACTGATCTTAAGCTCAAGTCAGACTTTCATAAAATAATGTGTTCTTGCATTGATAATTTCATGTGTAATGATTTATAATTAGTAATGTTTTGAAGTTTTTATATCATTCTTTCTTGTTAGTTGCATCCCTTACTGTGCAAGTACTGTTATTTTAACTGAAAAAAAATATACCTCTTTTTAGTTTGATCCTGTGAAATAAGTTGTATAAATTCAGGTATATGCGTAAATGTTATATTCATTTACAGATGTCAAACAGATGGTAATATAAATGTACCCTCCCCCAGTCAGGCAACATGCACACATGTGTGACATTGAACAGAAAATACAAGATTTAACAAGGAGTTTACAAAGGTATTTGATGAGAAACAAGCTTGTGTGAGCATTGACATGTCTTTTACATAGATAAGTGGTGCTCTTAGGAAAAGGCAAGACTGATCAATGGGTGAGTGCTGACTTTATGTCATCAGTGAAGAAAGTCGGATTACTAAACAATAAAAAAAATGCTTGGGCTTTTGATATTAATGTTAAGAAGTGTCAATCATCATTTCTGTATTCTTGTTACAGGATTTTTGTTGGAAGATTCTCAACTTCATTCAAGTGACAGAGCATGTCAGTTATCAACAAGATTTCAAGCATGATATAAATATTTTCCCTTTTAACCTTGAAAACAAATTATTTCTATCTGTTACTCAGAAGAAAAAAAGAGAATGTGACTTCCTCACCCCCTGCCAAAAGAAATTGCTACAAGACAACAGCAAAAAATGTCTTAATATTTTGTTTGCTTTAAAACAATCTGTATGTAATCATAAAATTTAGATGTATCTTTTATTGCAATTTATTTAAAATCTGCTCAAAAATTTTTATTCTACTGAAAAAGCCTAGTTTTTAGTAATATCTAAAGATTTGACTGACGAAAGTGTTCTGAAATATGGTCTGCCTATCAAAATCGTTTTGGTAGTTCAACTTAAGTTACCTTGCTTCTTTCTTGCTTAGTCTTATAACAGCTGTTAAAAGTCAGTTAGAATAAGCACTTCAAAGTACTAAAGAAAAAATACAAAATAAAATCACTTTAAACAAAACACCTTTTAGCCAAAAAATTCTATTTGATCAGACTAGAAACAGCCTTACAGAAGATTTTCATTTTTAGCTAGAGTGGATATATTTAGTCTATTCTATATCATATCTATAAAAAAGCAATCAGTTAAATAAGACAATAAGCATTAAAATTGGAATGCATACTTTTTAATGAAAAAAAAAGTATGTTCTCATTGGTATAATGGATAGTGGCTTGGAATGAGAAATTGGAGAGCCAAGCTCAAATTCTAGTCAAGTTTGTTACATGCACTTATACTCAAATGAACCTTCGGAAAGTTATAAATACAGGGTGCGATGGGTAAATTGTCGCCATTTTATATTTTTAATTTTATGCATGTGTGTTGTTTGTTTTTGATTTCGTTAACTGTACAGCATAGTAGGGTCAGTTGGGAACCATCTATGAGAAAAAGGGCACCATCACAATTCACTCTGCCAGAAATTTGGAAACGGCATGTTGTACTGCTTGACATTTGTGCCAGAAACTCCAATATGAATGAACATTACAAGAATGTTTGGATGTCAATCTGAGGACAGTGCAGAGGTTTCGGAAAGAGTTGGATGAGTCTAATGGTGATTATGAAGGTGCTTGGAATGATCACTAGTGATGGTGACATTGTCTTCATTTGTCTTCCTACAGGGCCTCGGACTCAACACAGAGGCACACAAAAAGGTAGTGCTGCCCTCAGTCAAAAGGGTGGTTGCTGGAAGACCCTATGTTTGGCAACAGGACTCTGCCACACAAACAGAAAAACCCAGTCATGGCTGTCAGACAATTTCTGTAACCACATCACTCCTTACATCTGGCCACCTAATTCCCCAGACTTCAACCCCCTTAATTATTATATGTGGGACACAGTTGAGTGAGAGACCAACAAAACTCTTTGTAACATCAAAGATGAAGTAAAGGCAAGGATTATAGCAGTATTCACCAACTTAAACAAGGAGACCATCCAGAAGAGTTGCAGAAGATTCTGAAGTCGTCTGTAGGCTGTGGTTGAAGCCAATATCAATTGAATAAATTTAATCATTAGTATTTCAAGATATTTTTGTGTAATTTTGGTAAATATATCTGTTAAAATTAAATGTCAGTGTTATTTTCATTTTTGTGTAATTTAGATGAGAATTTATCCATCGCACCCTGTACGTCTCCTCCAGTTATTGGTTAAATAGTAGAACTTGTATTTTGAAAAACCCTTGTTAATGCAATATTCTCTTGCAAACAAACAAAAAATTAGTCCTACAATTCCCAAAATATTTTTTGGCTTTAAATAACCTACAAAAGGTTGATAAGCCATAAAAACAAACCAATTCTGAAAGAAATTAGTCGAAAGTTTTCAATTTTTTTTTTTTTTTTGTAAGGCTGTATTGAATAAGGAACTGATCAAATAAATTTTGATAAGTGCAATTCCTCTTCAATTATGATACTATATTGCAGACAGAGGTTTATTAATTTCTGAGATCGTACTTAAGTTTTTTTTCTTTTCAACACTGTAGAAAACGGAACAGAACTTCATGAGAAATCATGAATTAAGATCTACATTTAAATTTTTCATAACAGAATATGGCATAAATCAGTAGTCTGTAATTTTTCATTTAAAAAATCAATTGAAATAATAAAAAAAACAAATAAATAAAAGGAAATGAAAGTAAAAAAAACAAAAAGGAAAATATACAACATAAAAATATAAACAAAATGAATAAAAAAAAAATCTTTAAAGTGCTTTTTTAGCTACTGGGTAATTTTTTTTTTTCTATTCTAAAGGGAAGATTTTTTTTTTATTATGGAGGAGGGCTAACAATTCATACCTGATTGTGTTGGAGATTTCATTCCCATTTTTTGTTTTCTTCGACCTGAAAATAAAGGAACTGATTTAAAAACAAAATGGCTACTGAAATTTGTGCTTCACTCGAAACAAACCACTTGTCATTGGGTTTCTTCGACAGAATGAAAGCCCCTGGAAAAAGGGATAGGTTTCTTGAAGAACCTAAAAGTAAAGATTCTTATAAAAGCTCTAATTGATCACATAAGATCAATTAAAAAAACAAAAAAAACAAATTATTTTTGATTTATCGCTATTATTTCAGGTTTTCATAAATGTATGTGTTACTTTTATGATTAGATCATTTAGAAAATGTCAATATGTATGGGAGGTCTTTTGCTATCCTGATACTCTGGTTTATTGGACTAATGCAGCAAATTGTGGAGAGCCATGATTGTCTACATCTTGAAGGGGATACAGTACATAAAGATATATAATGCAGCAAAACATAACGCATTTGAAAAGAAAGGTTATTTTTTTTCTCTTGGATACTTCAAAAATATGTTATATGCAAGAGGTACATCATACTTCCCTCACCCCGTACAAAAATCTTACTTAAGCTATTTGGCTTAGGCTTTAATCCATGAATATCTAATGAAATCTTGGAATAATTTCAAACTCCTGGACTAAGTATGGGAATTTTATATTTACAAGCTCAAATTAAAAATTTACTTCTCTCAATTAAACTTGATTTTAAAATGCTATGATCTTGTGCAACTCATTGCAAAGAATGCATTTAAATTATAAAGCTGAGTGGTGGGGGGTTATTTGATTTTTTTTTTTTTTTTTTTTTTTTTTTTTTTTCTCCCTCCCTTGGAGTATATATTTTTGATATGATCTCTTTTGATTCTAGACAACCATAAAGACACACTTGAATGCTTTTTTCTTTCTTTTTCTAAACCAGTCTAGGCTTGACTGTTCTGTTTATGTAAGAAAATGCAGATTCTTGCTAAAAGTAAAATCAGTAAAATTTGAGAGTACCATCATTTCAATTGAGCAGTTTTCATAAAGATGATTCAGAGACAAGTAAAAAAAAAAAAAAATTTAAAAAATCTAAAGTCAAACTCTTAAAGAACAGTTATATGAAGTATTCATTCTATGAATTTATTTCCATAGTAATAAAAAGAATAAGGCAAAAAGGAAAAAAAAAAGATGCGATTGTCATAGCCTTACAAACTCCAATTGTGTGAAATTACACATTTGAGAAATATTTCTTGTATTTTTGATGAAAGTTATAATTTCTTGTATGTTATAAACAGAAAACAGATGCTTAAGGAGCATTATAAAAATGAGTTAAAAAGGAGAGGATCCAAAAGGCAAAGAAGCTCCTCTTGCCAACAGCTAAATAAAGATCATATAATTTCTGTCAAGAAGAGGTAACTGTATTTAGCTGTTTCTTGTTGTCTATTAGTCTATAGCAAAAGTAAGATCTAGCAGGTTAACTGTGGAGTGTTAATAAAAAATAACTAGAAATCGAACTTATTAAAGAAAATTAAAAATTTGATATTCACTAAAATTATATCAAATTTCAAATCGATATTCATTTGTTAAAATGATAAAGTTTACTAAAAATGAAAAAAAAATGTCCTTGATTTGATTGCAAATAAATTGAATAATGAAATAATTAATTTAACATTAAATTTCTCAGTTCTAGGACTAACATTAACATCAATATAAAGTTTGATTATTGTCATTTAATTGTTTTTAAAACAAGAATCAAGAAACACATGTATTAAAGCAATCTTTTGCCAATTTCACCAGCAAAAGTACAATACAGGAAAAAGCTACCTAACAATAATATTTTTCTTTTTTTACCAAATTGACTCATTTGTACAGTATTTACATTAGTCGGACTATTGTCCTCATCTTTGTCGCCATATTTGTCACAACGTTTCGGCCGTTGTACGCTCCGGCCTTCTTCAGGTGGTTGGAATTTCGAACCGAACCCTTTATTTCGATCACTGGGGTAGACTGTTCTAGTTCCACGAGCCATGTTTGATGGATATCAGTTATCTCCTGGTAATTTTCCTTCTGAAAGTTCTCCACTGCCTGAACCGGGTATTGAACTCACACTCTTTCGGTCTGTCACTGGATCTAACCAACGCCTTTATCCACTGTACCATGAGTCCTTGAGGACACATGGTACAGTGGATAAAGTTTAACATTGCTTAACTTTGGTGATCCAACAGGAAGCTGTAAGCCTGCACCAGAAATAGATGATCATATATAGGCTTATTAATAAACAGGCTTAGTTTTGAACTACAGAAAGTATATATAGACCTAGGCATTTTTGCATGAATTAATTTTGGAGGGGAATTTTGTATATGTAAATTGCATATTTATAGATTTTTTTTTTTTTTTAAATGTTAATTTGTAAAATCAACCAGAAAGGCAATAATATTTCCCTTGAGTTTGTCAAATACCTCAGTCCACTTAATCTCTAAGTCATTAGTCACAGCCGGAGGCAAAAATGTGCAAATTCATTCAGGTAAAAATGAGAATATAAGAGTGTTCAGAAGACCTGAACCTGGCTAGATTCCAAATGTTCTATGGAAACTCAGAACAATTTCCAATGATCTTGGGGCTAAATCTGAATTTGTATCCAAGGTGAGGAAGATGCTCAGAGATTAGTGCTAATGGCAGATAGAAAAGTAGGTTTTTCTCAGGGGGCCAATCAAATAGATAATAATGCTACTTGGCTTCTCAAAACCTCCAATGTACCTACTTCACTATAACAATCCTCACTCTCACTGATACAAGATATTAAGATTGCTTTTCTGGGCACACATCAAAGATAAAATAGATAAACAAATTCTTACTAAAAATGATTTGCATGACTCAGATACACATATATTCCCCAAGAAACTTGTCAGGTTTGTTTCAAAACCAGGAGTCATTTTTCAGATTATTCTATTGAAATAACTTTTTTCTTTTTTTTCATATAATATCCTATGTTCTCTGCTAAAATTCCCATTGGCCTTCTACTAAATACATCTATTAATAAAAGTATGTGTCTGTGTTGAACAGAGATAAAGAAAAGTATAGATATACTTTAATGAGGAAACATAGGATTCATTTTTTTTCATGTTTGCCTGTCACTAACATAATTTCACAAACTACTGACTCATTGAAATCTACAAGTAAACTTACTGAATTAAACTTGAAATCTTTTTTATTTCATTGAAACAGATAAAGCATTTTGATCATTTTTTGTATAGCACTAAAAAAGATGTAAGAACCCTTTTTTTTTCTCCCATTATATATATATAGACACACACACACACACATACAAGTGGACACAGAGTGGTGACAGCATTTCAAGCTTAAAAGCAATCTTCAGGCCATGTGTGTTGCATTTTGGCACAATTATTTGCTGGTCAATGGTGCATTATATGTAGGAAGGTCAATTGTAGAATAAAACTCACCGCTGTGTTGGCCTCGGTGCCCACTTTTATATTTACATATGCTCTATCTATGCTTAAAAACTATATTTTTATCATATTATTTTTAATTTATTTGTTTAAACATTTTTGAAATGGATACACATATTTGAGTAGATGCTGTGTTTTTATTCATTTATTAAACAGTATATTATTTATTTACATCTACCGGCCTGAATATTTGAGAAATCTTGTTAGAAGAATATGTGCTCTCCAGCAAGATTCAAACCTGTGTTCCCAAAGGAAAACTGTAATTAGATCTGATATGCCTTGACTTCTTGATCACGTACGACCTCCTGATCAAACAGCCTGAATAGTGCTTAAACAGAACATTTACTCAAATATCAGTATCCATTAAAAATAACATTTAAACAAATAAATTTTTAGAAAATGTCGAATCTAATCCATTTCCTAATATATATATATATATATATATAAAAATGTGTGCACGCACATGTGTTCATCTTTAAAACTGGAAGAGGCAACAAATTTTATGGTGCTCTTATAAAATTAAGTTACTTTTCTGCTACTAATATTTTGGAATATACGCATACTTTGGGAGATGCATAATTCATCAAAATAGTTAAATATTGGGCATATAGAAGTTATAGTATAGCCTGTCAGAAAACTGTGTGTGTGTTTTCTTTTGTGGTATTTTAATAACTTCACGATAGTTGATTTTCTGGTCAATTTAAAACTGGCTATCTGTAAAAACTGTAAATGATTAGATATGTGCTAACTCATGCAAAAAAAGAGCAAATAATTATAAAGAGTAAATAAATCAAAAATAAATTGTAGAAACAATATATTTTAATTCTGAACAAAAAAAGCGATAGACTTATAAGTTTCTTCTTTTGTAAGCCACTATTATCTTAAAGATACACAAGACCATATTGAAACATGTCACTGGACATTAGGAGTATGAAGTGACTGAGAAACTGGAACCTCACAACATACACACATACAGGCTAAGCGTGTGTGTAAGAGAGAGAATACCAGCATAATCAGTACTGCAGAAAAATAAATTAGCCCTGTAAGAGAAAAAATTTTCCACATGGTAAAATGTTGCCATTTCTTGATGATAACAGCACACTATCACCAGAAGGAATGCAACATAATTCCTGATAACAGTGCAAGAAATCTTTTTTATCACTATCTTTTTAGCTTTTACTTTATATATTTGGTTGACTTTAAAAGATACCAAAATATTTTTCTCCTTTATTTATTTTTAAATTAAGAAACCTTGCATGACCAAATCAAGATGAGATAAAAGAACAGAAAGTTTGTCTCTGTGAGGTTTTGCTGGTAAACTAGGTGCTGAACTGAGAGAGTAGCAGATTTGAGAAGCTCTTTATACAACTTAAAAGTTGCCAAACATGCCTAGAAAGCTGTTTTTCTTCATTATTTCTATTTTAAATAGTCAATAAAACTTTAAGTCTGATCCTGGTAAACTAAAGTGGTGCTTCTTTTGCAAGAACTTGAATTGGTTCCACTCGACTAAAATCTAATACTGAAGTAAGAATTTCCAACTGGCTTTCTTCACTTAACCAAGAAACTGATATGAGGTTATGTATGTTAGCAGTTGATATAGTACCTATGAAATATTAAGTATTCTAAATTACTTTTTAAAACTTGCAGATAATATATCGTACTGTATTAAAAAGCTATGCAAATTTTTTTTTTTTTTTTTAAAGAAAATTAACATTGGAATTTTTACGGTAAGATTATGTTTTAAAAAAAAATGTTCCTTGAATTTTCTTTAAAAATGTATAGGAGGCTCTATATATCATAAAACTTTGGAACTATATATATAAAGCCAAAAGGTTAAGAAAATTTGCAAGAAAAGAGAACCATGAGATTTCTTATAAGTGTCTCTGTATGAAAATGCAGATATGTTATTATACAAGTTCAGAAGCCCACTTATTGATAAACTATATATTTAACATTAATAAAGTTAATAGTGATGACAATCTGCAATCATTTCAGTTCAAATCAGAACTATCAGAGATAAGGAACTTTTTTCTTGATGTCTAATACAACATATATATTTATTACAGAAGTCTTTTTCCAAATGCTGTTGATAGTGATTGCAGAGGATATTTTCAAATTGAGCATTAAGTAAGGACCGTGTGCAACTCTTTAAACACTGAAAACTGCAAGCTAATCTTCCTTAAAAAGTAACACTGAACAAGTAGAAAACTGGTGGTCATCAAGTCAGAAGTTTCATTATAAGCTTGCAAAATTCATTACTTCAAACTAAGCTGAAAAACTTACCATCTTATATATAAGTAGGTTTAAAGTACATTTAAAACAACTGGAAAAAGAGCAAAAAGGAACATTATCAAATCACAATAGTTGATTCACTAAAGTGGATGACCTAACATACATTGTTAAATCTGTCTGAATGAATTGTAGAACTCCAATGAGACCTGGAATGCTATAAATACTGAATTTCAACAAGGGAACCATTGCTTTTAGTCACTGGGGAAGCAACAAAATGAAAAGTGGCAGTGATGCTTTCTTCTGATTAGCTCCATCTTCAGTTAGACTATTTCTTTTATTCAACTAGTTCCTAAACTTGGCTGATAAGCACATGCCACAAGACAGAAGTATTCAATAAACAAACAAAACTTTCTAAAAGTGATGCCCCATGAAGTGTACGTTCTTAGGTGACACCGATAATACACTCTTTCAACCAACTGATGCCAAAGGAGTATATTTATATAGAGATGTTTGATTCAACTATAAAAAGAAAGAATGCATCTCTGTCTACACAACATTGGTCTTTGTTTATAGTTATTGGTGAATTCTGAATAGAGAGAGATGTCATACCTTCTCTCATTTGGGGTGTTTTACACTATCCTTTCAGCATTTGCTTTGGTTGCCAAAAGCCTTAGGAAAGAACTCAGTGTTTTTTTTACTCTGGAAGCCTGGAGAGTGGTCTAGCCCCACCTAGCTTGGCCCAGCTAGAATGATACCTGCTGTTTAACACAGATGGTAGCTATATATTATAACTAAGTCAACACCTGGCTGAAGAAGCATCACCTTCCTTATGCATGTGTTTTAGCGGCAGCCTTATTTACAGATGGCTAGGAGTTACAAAATAACTATCAAGTGTTTGGTTTGCACTTAATGCTTGTGACATGTTTTAAAAGTTGTAAAAAGAAATCATGTTTATAGAATAAGTAATTGTGCAATACTGCTTATTAGGTTAGAAAAAACACATACTTATCAGTGTCCATACATCATCACTATTTATAGTCATTTGGTGGTAAGTTTTAAATGCAAAGTATTCAGATATTGAATAAAATCTGTTATTAAAGATGGGGTTGATTAAGTCAAATTTATCCAAAAAGGAAATCAGTATCTTCAACAAGTAGAACTGCACAGTAAAGAGTTAATAAAAAAAAAAAAAAAAATCTATCTAAAAGTTCATGATGGGAACATTTAAATACATTTTATATGGACCACTTGATGAACAATTATAGTCACTTGATCTTTCAAGGTCTCCTAATTTGGGTTTGTATCTGTATAAATTATGCATATGTGCAATATTGCACAATCAGAAAAATATATACACCTTTATCTTTATATCTGTTGATATGTGTAGATATAAAATATTTTTTTACACTGAGGTAACATGAAGAGTTGGCATTGAGAAGTGAAATTTTAAAGAGAAGAAACGTGTGAAAATTTAGGACTATGTTTAAGATGAGCTTATAAGAAGTTGAAGAATTTGTTCCAAAGAGGAAAATGTACTGAAAAAACCATTGAGGAAAAGATGCTCTCTGCTCTAATACAAAAGAAAAAAGAAGGTAGGCAGAGAGTTAAAAAAAAAAAATAGCAAATGCATTTCTGATCTGGAAAATCCTTTCATGATTATATATATATATAGAGAGAGATAGATAGATGTAATCTACTTTTTCAAGTGGCTCTAAGAATTATTGTAAAGAATTTTTTTTGCATATTTTTCAAACTTTGCTGTCAGCATAGCTTTAGTCTAAACTATATGTTTATATGAATGAGTACTGGGGAAAGGGGAAGAGGTAAGTAAATAAAATACTTAGATTCAGATCTGGAAGAATGGAGAAAGGAAATGCTTTTAGTCTTGTTCCTTGGGATACAGAATGACACAGCCACCCAGATTCTTCTTGAAAGTACTTCTTTTTTTTTCTCAGAAGAGATTTAAAAAAAAAAAATCTTTGTCAGGTGCAGAAAGGTTGAACATGATGTGAATGGAATGAGAGTGTAGCAACAGCTATTGCCCTTCCACTTTCTCCTTTCCAGTTCCCTGTCAGACACAAGATGGACTAAGTGCATGTTTGGGCAGCAGGCACACACCACTTCTGCTGATTGCAAAGTTAGCCATTTTAACATGGGTGGGCAGTAATAAAAAAAATTCAGATAATGGACAGCAGTAGAAAGCAATATATAGTAAGCATAGTATATAAAAATGTAGAAAATTATTATCCTTAATTACTCAAATAGTTAATATTTGGCTTGCAATGTATGCTTTTGATGATATATAAAGTTAAAAATGAAACACTATAAAAGTGAGCAGAATTGAAAGAGTATTTCTCTGTTTTGTTATATTCAGAAATGTCCAAGATTTACTCTACTGTAGTCATTACATAAAAATTGAATATTTATACTATAGGCATTTACAAGAACCTAACCTTGTTCTACTAAGTGCCAATCAAGTTTATTACTTTCAGTGGTTTCCAAGACTAGTTTATTAACCAATGCTCTACAGTAGTAACCTTTTTACTTAGCAAAATGAAAGGATTGAAAACCGGGCCAGATTTAAGCCTTAAGAGGCCCCTGGGCTAATAGAATTTATGTACGTTTGCACTCCTCCCCTTGTCTATAAATAAAAAGATATATTTTTAGATGATACTTTTTTGGTGTACAATATTGTGCAATTTTGCATAATGAAGTAAAATTGAGCAAAGTAAACAAAATTATGCAAAACTAAACAAGCTATAATCTGTATGTATATAAAATGATGTGGCAAAATCTAAACAGTGTCCCTTCAAGTGGGCCACATTAAATTTAAAAGATCTACTCCAACTAGAGGAGCCTAAATACTCTAAATTATTTCAAATTTGTTCAAAGGAGCCCCATTACATCTGAAAATAAACAAATCTCCTCTCTTTATCTTTTCTTAGTTTTATCATAGGCTCAAGACAAGAGGGGGCCACTGGGCTGCAGCTCATACTAGACCATATGCAAATCTGGCACTATTTGCAAAATATTTAATTATTCTATACTTCTTAATAAAAAAAGAACCCCCTCCCAATCCTTGAACAATATCAGTCAAAGAGAATCATACAAGTTTATACTCTCTCGTATTCCAACACAAATTTTACGCTATTCTGTTTGCTGAGGGATCTGCTGATATGTGACTATTCATGAAAATGTAATCACTTCAACATTATCCAGCAGTCAATGACAAAAATACAAGTGTTTATATTATGACTGCAATGCTGATGACAGAAACTGCACACACAGGAATGCAGAAAATTTATCAAAATATGACCAAACAATAGAATTTTTTTTAATCCCTTCTTGGTTAGACTGAGAATTTTTCATCACATTGTGTGTGTGTGTGTGTGTGTGTGTGATATATACACTTTTTAAAATGGTCATTCATGTCCAAATTTAACAACAGTTGATGTATAATTATAGTTAATTGTAGTCAGGTTGGAAAAGATCTAACCCACAGATTATGTTCTCTGCTCCAGTAACCATTGACTGATAAGAGACTGGTCACATCAAGAAGGTTAGAAAGATGTGGATGGGGTGGATTGAAGTAAAAACATTTGCTCAACTTGTCAGAGAAAAGGAGCAGCAAAGATGTGAACAAAGTCAAACTAATCAGTATTCATAGACATCAGGAAAGGACTGAAGTAAAATTTGTGCAATGGCAAGTGAGGTTGATCAAATTGTAATTGGTTGTCAGTAGACATTTAGTTTCATGTGCCAAAATCAGAATGGTCTACAACCAATGACAGGGTTAGCAGAGAGACAGCAACAACTTTTTGAGGGTAGAGAATCCGTGACAGATGCCATAAGCCAGAAAAACAAATGAATGCACAATCTATTTATGATGTGTGTATGTGCATTTAAGGATTATGTATACATTAATAAAGGCACACGTACTGTATGCTTATATAAGTGCACAAAGAGGCATTACATTTACTCTTATATAGGTAGAGAATATATAAGTACTTATAAGAATGGGTAGATATGTAAGCAATACTCCAAAAGTAATGCCTTCTTTTTTATCATGTTGATCACTATGTCAGAGGTAGATGTTGGTTGTATATCAATGGAGGTTGGACCTTTCCATCAATAACCCATAATTTTTTTTTCACAGTTTTAAATATAGTAGCTGAGTGACACTCTGACAAAATAGTATTTGACATGATAGTGTATATGAAGCAGAGGTGTATGGAGTTCCTCCATGTACAAAAAAATTGCCCCAACTGACATTCATTGATGCTTGCTGAAGATTTATAGTGAGCACAGTTAGCATCAGCAGCCCTGTACAGTTGACATCCCATGAAATGAAAAGCACTTCAATCAGCTCATTCATGCATTATGTACTGAGAATTATATACACAGCAGAATGTTGGCTGTTCCACATTGGAAATAATGCTTGACAATGTTGGGATATCACAAACTTTGTGGCAGGTGTGTCCTACAGATGCTCACACAAAAACAGAAATAAGTGAATAGAAATCTCTATCGGGAATTACTGAACCACTATAAAGCTGAGGATGACTTGTGATGAGACGTGTGTCACCATTACTAGCCAGAATCAAAACAATGATTCATGGAGTGGTGACCTGAAAAGGATGTGCACTGTCTTCTGAGATGGGAAAGGTGTGATCCTTCTGGAATTGGACAAGCCATTAACACTGTTAAAGCTTGAATTTCCATATTCAGATCAAAGAAGAAGACTTTTGCTTACAATATGATAACACCAGGTATCATACCTGTTTGAAGATTGTGGATCATATTGCAAATTTTGGCTGGACTCTTCTACCACACTTCTTACATAGGATGAATTTCTCCATCTTCTGGCTTTGATCAGTTCAAACTGATGCAGTCTCTTGTGAATCACTAGTGAAAATACATAGCACATGGTAGTGCCAATATTGAAAAATAATGTTTTGTAGCTGAAATTTTGCTCCATCCAATGGTGTTATTGTGCTCCCTGTATCAGTTGTAATTTCCATGAAAATGAATAGGAGGCATTATTTTCAGAGCCTCCCTTTTTGTACATGTAGAAAATGTGAATACAGAAAATATTTGCAGGTCAAAACATGAAATTTATTTTTCTGCTAGAATTCATTCCTTATATCCATGAAAAAGAAATGAATATGACTAGATATTCTAATAACATCAATATTCTGTTAATTTTGAAATGAGGATACAAGTTTTTAAAACTGATTCTGTCTCAATTCTGATTATTTTACTTGCTTATCCTGCATTTGGAATTGATCCATAATTCCTGTATCCAATACAGCAGTTGTAAAAAACAGTTTTCTCTCTCTCTCACTCTTTGCATCAATAAATTGTTTGTCAATGGAATTTTTAAGAAAAATATATAACTGATATTTTTAATTATCATCAAGCTTCAAATATTTCCATATTTTGTTATAAAGTAATCTAAATAAAATTATATAGAAAAAAATGATATAGTTTAAAAGTCTTTTCAGGGTCTTTTTTAAGTTTGGTTTAACAGGACTCACTTGTACCATTTTCAGAACACAGCTGATTAGGGCAAAAAAAAAAAACAAATTGATTATAAGTAAGGAAAAAAATAAAACTACTGTCAACTTCTATAATTGTATGCATTGGTTTGCATAAACCAGTTGAAGCCCATTACTGCCTGTCTAAAAAACCTACTCCTCAATTGTATCAAATATATGACAAAAATATTAGTAATATAAAAATTTTATTTTTTTAATATACAGGGTGCATTGGATATTTTAAACCATACTTCTAATGAGCCATGAATGAAGACCACTTAATGTAATGCTACATGGCATGTGCCAAATTTTAAGATTCTCATTTTACTTTCAAATCTATTGAGAGCATTAACATGCCAGCTTCCAATCTAACATGAGAAATAAGAATACATGCTTATGGAGCTGGCTGAAAATGGTCAAGTGAACAGGAGGAACAACAAGCAGCTCAACACTCTGCTTCGAGTAAAGCTCTCCAAGTTCACATCACCTGTAATGGGCTTGGCAGTTGTGAATAGCAAAGGCTGTGTCATACCATCCCAATTCTTCTCACAGAGTTTCAGAGTCAGTGCAAGCACCAATATCATGAAGTTGGACTTGGCAGTCAAGCCATGGATTGCAGGAGTGGCTGTATGTGTTCTGTTTCAGCAACATACCGTTCTGTTCCACATGGTCCATGAGACTTTAGTGCACCCTGTATATTCTGTAACAATGTTTTCCTCATCTGTATAATAATCCCCCAACAATGAACTTGATAACGAGTTTTTCATACAGTTTTTAATCTTTGTCTTATAAAAATAACACCCCTCTACAACTTATCTCAATTCTAATCATAATTATTTTTTAAATAAATTCCTCCCAAATCACTTTGCAAGCAATCCCGCAGCTGTAATGCATTATCCAATGAATTTTATACCTTGTATATTTGTTGTTTGCATGTTCTTAAAATAACTCCTCTCTCTCACTGAGACCTTTTCTTTTTGTGATTCAGTGATTGTTTTCTTATCTGACAAAGCAATGGCCATGAGTCAGCTGATGCCAGTAAAACTGCCTATTTCTGCTGGCATTTATGTTTGATCAATATTATTGGGTAAGATGCGGAGATGGACTATATGCAAGTAAAATATTCTATGTGAGACGGAGGTCAGTGTTGTCAATGAATAAACATGAAGTATTTATTCATATTCTCTAATAGGTAAATTGCATTTTCTGTAAGTTTATCTGTAAAAGCTCAGAATCTCTTGGTATATTTTTTAAGATTAATATATAACTTTATAGCAACAAATAAAATTAAATTTTCAGCTTATCTATCCATACTTTGAGTTTACAAAGATTGCTTGCTTTAAAAATGTTATACTCCAGATATATGCTGGTTGACATTTTTTTTAAAACACAATCTTTATTATTGTTTGAATAGACAGGTCTGCCTACAAAATTTTGAAGTCTGGATGCTGAATGTAACTTTTACTCATATTAATCTCGAAAATTTATATGTAGATTTATGAACACTTTTAGTTAAGATGGGTAAAATTTTAGGTGTCTTTTTTTTTTTTTTTTGTAGGTATTGAAATGAAATTATACTATAATGAGCTGTATAGGATAAAATTAATGAAGCATGACTTTCTGTTTTAAAGAAAAAGGGATATATATGTACTGTATTTGTACATAATATGCCTTGTGTATAATATGACCCCATGTTTCTGAAGCTAAAAGCAGGGAATAAATTACATCCTTGAGTATAATACAACTTCTTTGTACAGCCATCCCTACGTAAATTCATTGTACCATATTACCATTAAAATCTCAATGTCATAGATATATTTTACTAAAATATTTAATTTTTCACAATACCCATTGTGTGTTGCTTCTAATTTCCATTTCAAAACTTATTTTTGAATATTTGGGGAAAGGTGCTAACATTTCAGGGTGTTAATTAATCTATCACACTTTTCTCTTTGATATAACTTTATATATTACTAAAATATTAAAATAAATATCCACTTTCATTAAGAATGAAGAGAGAAAACATAAAAAAAACAAAATCATAATATAAACAAACTTTATTTTATGAACAAAACTGAGACAAAAAACATTCAATTATTTTGATTCTCAAAAAACAAATATTGCCACCATATCAAATACCTTTTGTAAACAATTGTTTTCAACACTTGACTACTTTGTGTTTTATTATCTACTGTTTTGACTGAGTGTATTTGCAATTTTGCTGTTCAAATAAGAGATGTTTTTTAACTGAGTAAAAATTTCTGAAAACATGTATTTGTGTATAATACAGCCCCCTTTTTTGCCTTTAATTTTCGTTCAGAATTTCTTGTATTGTGCACAAGAAAAAACAGTAGATATTTGTTGCCCATGGTCATATTAGTTGATCTCTGAAAGCTGCACAAACATTAAGTTCCCAGATTCATGTAAGAAGACCGAGTGCTACTATAGTAGTTTTATAACTTTTTTCTATATTGCATTTGTCTGATTCTATTATGATTATCAAGTAATAATATTAATAAATGTCAATGATGATTTTGGATGCTTGTGCAGTCATGTAATACTAAGTAATCTTGCAAAAAAAGATATTGATAGCATAACTAAGAGATGCTAGCAATATAATGCATTATCCAATAATTTTTTTTAACAATTTGCATGTTCTTAAAACAACACCTGACAGAATGATGAATAGATTTTTTTTATACAAAAGTAAGGGTATATTAATAATATAAACATTGTACTAAAAATTAACACAAATGTTTTTTTCATTAATAGTAAATAACACTTTATTCCTTCATTGATATATTATTGCTATTATAACATAAGAGTGCTAAATAGGACTTTTTTTTTGTATTTAGCAAGGCAAGTTTTTAAGATTAAAAATGAATAACGGAAAATTACTCACTCATTTTAATTACATTTTTTTTTTTAATCATTTCACCCCAAACAAGGCAATAAAGCCACTAAGATGCAAAGGGTGTTAGAGAATATAAGAAAAAAAAAAACACTATTGATGAGGGAGAACAATAAAAGAACAGGAATTAAGAAGACAGGAAATAACATTGCATTTAAATTTTTGAAGATCAAGAAGCTGGAAGAGAGTTCCAGAAGTGAGATGTATGATAGAAGAAACTGTTAGCATAGAACTTAGGGATCTGGCCATTTCAACTGTAAAATGATGAGACCTTGCTGTCAATCTAGTACTGCAGATAAAATTGAAAAGTCTAGGTACCATAAAGGAAAGTTCTTCAGAACAATTACCATGAAAATATTTATAGAAAATGCACAGGGAAGGTACATTATAGAATTTTTTAATTATTATATTTTAATAAATATTGCTCTATTTTTATATTTATGCAGTAATGATTAAAATATAGATTTTAGAATATTATAAACATAATTCAATAATACATAAAAATGTTAACATCTCATCTACATTTGATAATGTTAAATTCTATGACACAAGCATCACTTGCACATCAGGTTAAATATACAGACTCATAAGTGATATAAATAACAAAGGTTATGATACTTTTAATAGCAAAATTTCTATAGTTACAATCATTATAAAATTATTTGGTAGTTTACAAGTAAATACGCATAATGAAAAAACATCTGCAATACACAAATCATTTATCTTATTAAAAAATGGTTTGTTGCGTTTGGATATTTCTGATAACACTGAATATTCAACAATCAATAAAACAGTTGGTTTGGAGATCAGTCTTGTCATCAACAACACCTCTGTTTATAGATTTATATAAATCAAAAATCATTCTTTTAATGAACAGACAAAATTACATAAATATTTAGTTGCAAAGTAATTTGTTGTAGCAACAAAAACAAAAAAGTAAACTCCTATTACTTTATTAACAGAAGAACCATAAAAGAAATTCATCAAAATATAATGAAATAGTAATATAGAAAATGATTTTATAAATAAATTCCCAATCAAAGTCCTGTTCTGATAGAAAATATTTGTCCCTTCTATTAATTAATGTATAAAGAACATCTCTGATATTAGATCCTGGTTTTAGAATAAGTGTAATTTCAAAACAGTTGTAGAAATTTGAAATTAATATATGTAATTTTACTATCTTAATTATTCTTCAGTCTATTTTTCTAAGGTTATATTTTTTTGTTTCTTGCTCTATCTTGTTTAGAACTTTATAATAAGAGGTAAAAAGAGCAGTCTTCTTTGTTATTCACGGTTATGGAATACTTGAAAATGCATTTTCTACTCTGTCCCATGATTAGTTAGGTTGTACAGTTTTATTATTGATATGGAAGCAGTCTGATGCAAGTTTCCAGAACAATTTTATGTGCATTGTTCTTCCATCCACCTCCAGAACAAAACCTGTTATACTTGGAAAATGAGTAATACCTGATTTTAAAGTCTGTATTGAAAATTTGCAAGATTCTTATAAATATTTCTCTACTCCAAATCCTTTTACATCTTTTAGTAACGCAAAAAGTTGTGTTTTTTTAAACCAATTCTCCTGAAAAATATATTGTGCATATCTTACAAGTATACTTTTTTATATTTGTTTTAAGTTTTTATTCTTTTTGAGCACATGCAGCATAATATTTATTCAAACAACAGTAGATCTCACCTAAAGTGGAGAGTGTTGGATTATACATTCTCCCACATGATAGGATAAGGAAAAAATAGGAAGCGTTTATAAATTTAATATGTATCACTTTCATTTAAGTTTCATCAGAAAGGTGAAACATGTTAAATTTATGTTTCCTATTTGTTCCTCATCCTATCATTTTGTCGAATTCTAATATGGATATTTGATCTAGATTTTATCCCAATTCATTCTTCCAGGTTAAAAAAATAAAATGGTTCATGTAATACTTTTGGAGCAATAAGCCAAGTAGTAAAAAAAGGACACAAAATGCAACTCGATAGCAAAAGTTTGTTTTTGTAACAATAATTCTAGTTCAAATAAAATTAATTTTTTAAAGTTATAGGTTCATTTTAAAAATAATACATCCAAGAGAACTAGGATACACATCAGAATACAAAGAAAAAAACCTTTTTATGACAAAGCTCTTTTATTATGACATACTGATAAAAGTCAGGCCCTTTCTGTAACACGTGAGAAAAGACACCTGCAATTTAGATTGGGTATTTGTAAGAGATCCTGATGATGAATGAGGAAGAAAAGCTGCAAAATCCTAAGGATTCAGAAATAAGAACAACAACAATAATTTGTAACCCTGTCTAAGAGATAAACGGGTAGGTGTTAGGGAAGAGCAGAAGCCTTCCTTTTGTACCTTCTTTTCTTCTGCATTCAAAAGTGAAGTACACCTGTGGCCTGGGGCCAACTGCCTTAGTTGCTTGCTTCTCTAAGTACAAAGGTAGTTTGCCATTGTTAACTTTAGCCTCTATACCACTAATCTAATGGCTAAACAGTTTCAAACACTTTCAACTGTTGATGGATATACAAGCTTATAACTCAACCTGTAGGTATTACTTTTGAACTTCATTCTTAACCCCACTTTTGTGAGTGCTAGCCTCTGGCAGGTGGAACGTACCAATGGTGGGACACGTGGCAAAAACGTTTCATCATAAAAGAAAAAAATCACTTTTATTGTTATTTTCTTTCTTCGATGATTACTGTATAATCTGTTCTTAGTAGTCAGCTGCGGCTGCGATTTGTCAAGAGGTGTGAGGAAGTCATTGGACAGAGAAACCAGTTGCTTCATAATTTAACAATAAAGATATTCAAGCAGACATTACACATACATCAGTGCATGCTCTTGGGCAAATATATACACAATGAATGCTTAATTAATAATTTAACATGAAAGAATTTAAAAAAAAATTATACCAGAACAAAAAAAAAAAAAAATCAAATAATACATAAAGAAATAAGAATAATAAAGATAAATTGAAAAACAGATTTGTATTTTATATAACAATGATGAGATATTTAAATGATGCACACAACAAAGGGAAGGACATGTAAATCAACCAAAAAATTATATTTTAAAAAATGCATGGCAAATAATTTAGTATACTGATCTAAAAACAAAAGCAAAAATAGCTTTTCTTAAAATGAGAAATTATAGTAAAGAAGCCAATAATAATAAAGCTGTTATTTAGATTGACCATGCAAACTAGAATTTAACATTTTTAAAATGATTTCTGTTTTAAACATTTTTAATTTCATTTAAAACATTATTAAAAGGAATATTTAAAGAATATTCACTAATTTTACAAATAAAACATTTGAGAAAGTTTTGTCGCGTTGAGCTCTTAGAACTGTAAAAATAAGTGACTTACTATTGATAAGACTACAATAAGCAGATTGAATGATTTCTACTAACAGCTGCTTTGAACTCAGTTTATTTTACTATTAACTTTGTGATACAGAACCATGTCTTATGCTTGTAGTCAGTTGCTAAATTTTGTTTGGAGTTTAACTATCAGAAACTATAAATAATATACATAAAAAAAAAGACAGGTTCTAATGTTGGGATTGTAATTTTATCATAAAACTAAGAGGAAGAGATTTCATCAGGATGGACTATTCTTTGTGATAATCAGTTTATTTACTATTAAGCCAAAATGTGATTTTTTTTCCTCAAATTTTTACCAAAATCAGTTTTTGTAGGAAACAATGTTCTCCAAAAACAAAAATAGATATTGTCTTAAAAGTTTTGTTTATATTGTTATTAAGCAGAAGCTAAAATTAAAATATTAATTAAAATTTTATTTCATCCTTAATTTTTAACAAGTACTAAATTATTTTGCAAGCTTGTCTTCATAAGAAAGTGTTAAATAACTGAGCGTGTTCAAAACATGACCTGCTATTGAAGAAATTAACAATGTGCCAATGATTTTGCTGCAATTTATATAAAAATGATAGAATCTGAGAGATTTTAATAATTTTATTTATGGGGTTTTTGAAGGCTGAAAAAGCAACAATATTGCATATGATGATATTACAAAAAGTGACTTTTGTTAAACTCCCACCTTTTTAAACATTTATTCATCTAACTTTAAAAATTTAAACTAGATTATTAGCTTTTTAGCATAGCTTTTAATTTATCCTCTTTAAATAATATAACTTTTATCTTTTTTTTTTTTTTTACATTGAAAATCATTTTTAAGATGGTCAATTTTTTTGATTTCATGTTCATACCAACAACAATGAAATACAAAACACACAAACAGTAAAACAAACTTGTATTCATTTTCTCTCTCTCACACGCATGCACAAAACACGTGTCAATTGGGCTGACAATGTTTTAAATTAAGCAGCAATTTTTAAAGAAATTATAACCTGATCTAAAGAATTGCACAATAATTCAAATTATAATTTTTATCAAAAGCACAACCAGTGTTTAATATTTGAAGTTATAATATATTGACACACATTTATTGTTCTATTGCTTATAGTACTGCAATATTTCAAACTTCATAATGATTTTTTTTATTAGGTTTTCATTGAGTCAATTTATTCTTGCCTTTTGAAGTCAGGGATTTTAAAGCTAATAAATTGTGTAGTCTTTGATTGAAATCTCTTAATATAGAAAATTTACAAAAGATTATATATAGATATAATATATATATATATATATATATATATATATATATAAAAACAAGAAAATAGTGGATTGAGTCTTGAAATAAAAGATCTTATTTGTTTATTATTTAACCAATTGCTATTTTGCATGTAATGCTTGCATCAATTTTTGATCACTGAAAATCTCTTTCTTAATTTTCAGCACACAATTTACAGCGTTAATACTAATATGGGCTATGAGAAATTCTTTTATAAATTGGGGGTGGAGTGGAACAATATATACCATTTAAAAATTGTGTGCAAGGCAGGCAGGCAGACTCTATAAGGTCTTTAGCAGTGTGACATGCTGGTATTAAAAGGTCAGTTATTGTTTAAGAGGCAGAAAGGAAGAGATTACTCACCCAGACTGCCATGGTCTGATGAAGTCAAACTTAAACTGCGATCCAAAGAGTCGTTACTAACTTGGTGATGTAGGGAAGATGTTGACATATTCAGATTTTTTGTGGTAACCATTCGGGTTAGACGATCATTATCTGCCTTCAAAGCACTCATTTCATTCTGTGAAAAAAAAATTATTCATTTCATCTTTATTCAATTTAGATTAGGATAGAAACTGTAGAAAAGGAATACATGTAAGGGTTACTAGCAAATTAGTAATTTGTAATAGTCATAGTTTTTAATATTATACAGAAGAAATTTGTTAGCAACAACATTGAATTCTCCAACATAATTTTACCATATTAGTTATTAGATATCAGATTAGATTAAAAACAAAGAAATTTAAATAATACTAACTTACAAAGTACTGTGTTTACAAGATGCATAAGGACATTTTTGTACTGTTTTACTGCAACTCATCCTCATTGCATAACAAGAATACTTTAACCTTTTGGTGTTTAGTTTCTGATCCATAATACCAGCACATTTGATGCAGTATAGTGGATATTTTTAAGTATTTTATAAGCTGGCAAATAAGCTAAGAGTGTTTCAAAGGAATAACTATAAATATAAATTTATGAAGTGATAATTTAAAAGAATTTAACATCTGAGGGTTATCAGTCAAACTATCACTGAATAAAAACTTGTTAGTTTTTTTATTTATTTTTTTAAGGTTATGTATAATATTTAAAAATTTGATCTTAAATAATTTAATAATTCTTTTCATTAACTCTATTAAACACGAGGCCCTCAAAACAAGCTATTTTTATAGTTTGATAGTCACAACAATAAAGATAGTCAACTCCCAACTGATAATGCTAGGTATATTTATTTAATACAATACTAAAATGTTTGTATGATTTTTTTTTTTATAATGAAAGAGTAAAATGATTGAATGTGACTTTATATACAGTTGGTGTGTATTTGATAATTATTCTTAAGTATTAAAAACTTTGTACTCACTCTCATTTTATTCATGGTCTCCCGCAGTTGTTCCAGCTGATGTGCTGATGTAAGAGCTTCCAGACGAATGTCTGTCAACTTCATGTCTTTTTCACGGAGTTGTTTGCGTAATTCACTAACAGTAGAGTCTTCTGATTCGCAAATTCTAAAACAAAGTCAGAAAACAAACCAAGATGTACATTAATCAGTTGCAACGAGAGGAAATTCATTTTAATAGTTAAAAACTAATAAAATCATTGATCCTCATGTGTTTACAATAATAACATGTCAGGGTTTTGAACAAGCAAGGTGGAGTCATGTGTAATCAAGATTGATGTGGCACTGTAACTTTTTAAAATTTCTAAAGAGCTAAAAATTAGGACTAAAAAAGAATTAAAGAGAGCAAATGTCTTAAAATTTGAATGAGCAAAGTTTAAAAATTCATTTTTTTAATTTGAAAAATTATTACCAAAAAAAACAGAAACTCATTTTGACATAATTAAAAATGTTACTCATTTCATTAAGCAAATTTACTTAACATCTTATATCCCAAGCTCAACCACATGGGAAATTGTGACCCCAAGCAATGTTCAATCACCTTGTTAGTTAATAATAATGGTGATAATATTAGTTGGTACGTACGCTCCCGAAGAATGTGAACCTTTAATTGAGCCTGGTCCATTAAGATGAGAGAGCTGCAACAATGGCGAGTTTGGAGCTGAGCAATTAGATCGCAAACTCGCAGTATCCGGCTCTACATCTGACATGGATCCGTGCTTATTCTTCTTGCGAGAGAAGGCTTTGCTGAATGAACTACGCAACTGCAATAAAGAAAAAATTCATACATGCATAATAGATGTTATATTAAAGAACCATAATTATTAATACAAATTGATTTTTTAAAAAAATATTTCACACGATTGACTTGATGTTTGAACAACCTAATGCATGTTCATTTGCAAAGTGAAAGCTTTTAAGCTTGAGATTTATTGTTTTGTAATTGATGCTATTAAATCATTTTGTTTTTTCAGTAAAAATATGATTAATATAAAGAAACCTGCAACTTCAGTTTTTAAATAGAGAGCAGAATAGAGGGTAACAAATTATTTATTTGGAGATAATGCTGTTAGTGAATAAACAGTAAGATTTTGGTTTTAAAAATGGAAAATTTTTAGAAAGAAGAAAGTTTTGTTAAAACCAATTAATGATAAAGATTTGAAATTTGTGGTGAAAAATGATTTCCAAAAACTTCACTGTATCAAATAGTATCATTTTATATCCTTTAGAGCAGCAATTTGGCAGGCACTGTAGGCTCAATAATTGGATTTCATTTGACTTGAATGAGGAGCAAAAATAAGATGTATAAAGACCAGCATTTCATGTTCAGTAATATTAAATTGATCTGTTTTTGCATTATATCATCACCTGAGCTAAAAAATTAGTTTTCTGTAATAACTGGAGATCTGTAAAATGGCCAACTTTTTAACTGAAACTACAGTTGTGAATGTTTGGTGGAAAAGTAATGATTTTGAGACAGTTTTTTTAAAAAGTAGGCAAACTGAGACCAGTTTGAAATATTTCATTCAAAACTCAGAGAAACAGCGTCTAGTTTGGTAAATAGTAAGTCTCATTTTGCTGTATAAAGAACCTGCTATATTGCAAAGGTGACATTCCAAGAATAAATCATTTAAATGTGAAACATTATGGTACCTAATCATCTGACATTTCATACATCTAAACCACTATCATAACTTTGAACTTTTCTGATCAAATTCAAATCTTTAAATAACTTGCTTGCCAAATGTATAAGCCAAGGAGAGACATTTTGATTGAATACAACATTTTTGTGATTGTTTAAAATTTTATTTAAATATATTGGGAATTCCAAGTTGAATAACATTTTGTGTGTGTAAAATAAAATATATCGATAAAGTATGAGTTGTCAAGTTCTTGGTCACTTTTCTCAGAATTTTATTTAGGAATCCCTTGGTTAAGCTGAAAACTTTTCATGTTAGCCAAATCTTGATTTGAAATTTTCACTGTATAATATTCAAACTGGGTGGTCTGTGGAGAAGCATTGGATTAAGTGCTTTAACAGTGAAGAAGTTTATGTTGAAAAAAAAAAAAACCTACTTTTTTCATCATTAGGCTTATGGATTTACACACGTAGTTGCCTGATAGAACTTTTCAGCACTTGCTTATAAGTGTGTTCCATGTCCAAAATTTGACCAAACCTTCATAATTTTCAAGGGAAGTGTTTCCTGGTGATATAGATAACTTTTCAGCACTTCTCATATCAAAATTGTGTCATTAAAAATTATAATTTCATACCATGCCCAAGTTTAACTTGTATAGATATGGGTTACATGTGTATACATTTACTGTTGATAAATATCTTGTCAGACACTAGGATTAAAAAGAAAACCAATTGTTGTAAGTTTATGATGGATTACTGCTAATTATCCAAAGTTTAAAATTTTACCATTTTAGTAAATTGAGAGCATAAATTAGAGAAACCATTTTAAAAATTTCTATCTTTTATTATTTTTTTTATTTTTAGAGTTATAAATCATTTACATTGTAAGATCTATTTCCTCACTACCTTTGAATTTCAGCTAGATAAGCCAGGACAAATATTGTTTCTTGAATAAAAGTCCACATGGAACATCCCTATTACAACCACCCCTTTTATTAAATATTCAGGAAATCTCTTTCTTCCCTTTAAGTTAGGCTGTGAATATACTAAGGCAAAGTGTTTCATTACTGAAAATAGTGAAAAATTAAAAAAAATAACCCAAAAAACACCCACCTCTTTTATTCCGTCCACCCTGTCTATTTGAAACTTAATTGTATTTACTTTAAATGGAAAGAAGTCAATATAAAAGGACTACTCTACAGTGGGGAGGGGACAAAAAATGAGAGAACAAAACTAAGTTTTGTTATTTTTTCCTCACAATCTTTGATAAAAATTGACGCTACAGTAATCCATAGAGAGTAAAGCATTCCTTTTTGAGAGTATGTTGATATAAAATGTCACTTCAGTATTCATAAATGTAGGTACATTGATGTTAATACATATATAGCTACTGTGGTATACACATTCATACAGCTCTGTAAATAGTTGAAATTTGAAAAATAACAGCAAACTGAAAACATTATTCTTCAATGGAAAAAAAAATTAAAGAACAGAAAAATTATGAGTAAGTCTTGGCTAAAATATGAATTAATAAAAGTGAGTGTCTAGAATTTGTAGCATTGGAAGATCAGCTTTTATCAGTTCTATATCACACAGAAGAAATAGGGTTCACTGAGGTCGTTTCAGGGTTCTTGCTTATGCCTCCCCACACTCCACACATGCCCCACCCCAAATAGAGATAAGATAACAAGCTAAAGATATATTCTGACATATGTTTACATTTAGTTTTCAAATATATTTATCTAAGTATGTCTGGATGGGATAACAGTTTCTCTGCCTCCCTGGCAATGGTCAAGTGAGACCCTGTCATAAACAAGTAATTTGCTCTCTATTTCAACACCCTTAGCAGATGTAAACAGGGAACAGGCTCCCAGCTATGATCATGTGACCAGAGATCTCCAAGAGGCCCACACTGACAACAGGAAGCTGATCACATGGTCTGGGAATAGTTTACTTGCTGATAGAAGGATTAAGAAAGTTGACAAGAACAAACTGACCACTTCAACCACACCAGACAATTATAACATTTAAGAGGTATACTCATGATATTTGAGTTTTTTATTTATTATTATTATTATTATTTATTTTGAAGGGTGGGGAGAGAATAGGAAAGAATAAAAATGGAGAAGAAAAGGAAATGCTGGTATGTCTTGTAAACGTTTATGTTCTTCAATTATTTTTTTGTTAGTATAAACATGGTTGATACAAGTTAAAATGTAGGAAACTTACAAAAGATTTAAACTTGATTCTATGTCCAGTACAGTTAATACATTTGCCTACTTTTGGATGATGCATTTAAAATAGCTGAAATATAGCGGTTTGGTTGCCAAATCTCTTTGGTAAAATTGTTAGCACTTAAATGTACCTTGTTTTTTTTTTAGGGTTCAAAAATTATATAAGTTTTGATTGTATTGAATGTTGAATAAAAATTGTAAAATATTTGTAGAAACTAGAATTCAGCTTACAATGGTAACACAATTCAAACATCAATAAATATATTGGTCTAAAAAAATTGCCTAAATTTACCTAAGGTAAAAATATATCCATAGTTTTCTTCTGAAGCTCGTACAAATATTTTTCAGATATTTTTCAATAGTATATGGTTTAAAAATTTTTTAAAGGTGTTTTAAAATGGTATAAAAAATACAAGCAAAATCTAAGAAATCAATTAACAAAAGGAAGAGTAAAAATCATGATATTTGAGTTCAGAAAGTAATTTCTGTGCCCAGCCAATGTTACTTACCCAGCCCTTTTTTTTATTCTTCTTTTTGCAAATGTCACCATCTGTGGCTGCTGATTGCTGGCTTGCCGCACTACAGGCACTCGATAAACTATTGATGCTGGACATACTGTCCGAGGACATCTGACGAATGATGCCTGCTTCACAGCCTAAATAAGAAAAACCAGGATAACAATGATCAGTGAACAAGTAAGTCTCTTAACATTTCCATCTTTAAAATGTCAACAAGGTACAACACAACACAATAGAAAAGTGGAGGAAGAAAAATAATGCCTAAAGAAATAGAGAAAAAAAAACATGATGGGAAATTCCCAACATTCTATGAAGAAAACTATAAACAATTATTACCTCTGATATTGTTTCTGATAGCAAAGAGGACTACTTTATTCCTGATAGCATTCAAAATTCTTTTCTTTAAAACAGCTTCTAGCTGAGTGGTCATGTGATATATTTACCTTGTCATAAATTTGTTTTTGCAATTAGGGAATTTCTGTTCCTAAACGTTGATTAAAAATAAAAGAAAAAAGGGATATCTAAAATGTTTTAGAAAAGTGCTGATTTAAAGATTTGTTTTATTTCAATCATTTCACCCCAAGCAAGGCAATAAAGCCACTAAAACACAAGAGGGTTACAAAGTGTGAGAGAATAGGAGAAAAATAAGACATTATTAAGGAGAGAGGACAATAAAAGAACAGAAAACGATTGACATTGCATTTAAATATTCACTGAAAATGAGCAAAACAAGTGTGTGGGAGCAGGGGAAGAACTTGATGACTGCTAGAAACCTGAGAACATCAATTTGGCTTGAGAAGATATATACAAAATGATTATGTCAGTGTTTATTCATCTCCCAGAGAGAGGAATTGGAGAGTGTTCAAATCTTTAAATTACACATTAAAAAAATAATTATCTTGATTAATTTATTTTTAAACCACTCAGCAACATTGGTTTAATAGGTTCTGTAAATTAATTAGGTTCAATTAGTGTGATTTTGTATGAAAAGTTTTAATTTAAATTTTGGTCAGTATATTAATTAATTTTTATGGTGTAGAAAAAAAAATTGTACATCTTCAGGAGTAATAAAGAAGACCTTCTTGCTAAGGAAGGAACAGAAATTGCAAATTTATCTAATGTATAACAATAGTGGAGATAATAAAAAATAGTTAAAAGAAACATCTAATTTCTACATGACATCAGTATTTGACTTTGACAAATGACATATGATAATTAATATAAATCGTTGCCTCCATTTACATATGTGCATTTGGACGAGAACATGATCCGCAGGATCACTCTTCATATTTGGAGACATACCAAGGTTCTGAAAGCAGAGAATATCTGTAGACACAAACAAAATATGTAATAGATATATTGAAATTGCAAATTATTTATGCATTTATTTGGTAGGAAAAATGTTAATTAAGTAATCGGGTTTTTTTCATTATGTGCAAATCAGATACATGAATCAAAGTTAATGCCTATAATTTGCTGTGTGTGAATGTGTCTGTATGTGCATATAGTCACACTGATAAAAATTCATATTTATTTTTACAATTCACATGCCCGATGTAATGAAAACAAGTGAAAATTGTTCAAAAGTTGTTTTTTTTTTTTACATATAATGCTACATTGATTATGTAAAGTTATTGTCATGAATAGAGAATTTAATAATTTTGTACAACCAAATAATATGGTTTGTATTTCCTTCTCACAAGGACTGTGACAGCTGCTTCATCTTACTTTCCTCTGAACATTTGGATGCATCTACATGGATATTTTGGCAGAAGAATAAACTAAACAATGCTCCAAAATATCATAATCACATAAACATATTTTGATTAACATTGATTTTTATTTTCTTGGATTGATGATGGCTTTTGAGAAAAGCACATAGTGAATTTTGGGTTAATTATAAAATATACACAACTTTTTTTTTTAAAAGAGAGAAAATTTCTCACATTTTAAATATTTGTGCATAGGATTTGAAAATCCAGATGTATTTTTCTAAGATGGACAAACTTAAATTACTCCCATATTATCGAAGTGGTATTGCTTGATATTTTACTTAACTTTTATTACTCTGTATGTGATTTAATTTTCTATACAAAAAGTTTATCTTGCCACCAACGGTGACTCTGATCTTTTAACAATAGTGTGTTTGAATTTCATAGTTGTGTTGTCATATCCTGTTATGGCAACAGAAAACAACTTTGAGTGGAATTAACAATAAGGATACTGCAATTGAGAGGCCTTGAAAAAGAATGCAGTAGGGAAGTAATATTAATAATGCAGAGTGTTAAAGATTAAAAACAATTTTGTATTCAGTTCTTTTATTAAACTTTACGCTAAACAAACAACAATGTAATCAATATTTAAATGTATCATATGAATATTTTTATTCTGTATCAATACAATTAAGCTAGACTAAAATATTAGAATAAATGACAAGAAAGCAATGTTCTAGTTTATACATAAAAATGGTCATTGGCATCAAAGTTGTTTTATGAAGATTTTCTTTGCTTCTTACCTCCTGACGCAGGAGAAGTATGACGTCGGCCAACGCTTGGGCTTAATACAGGGTCAGTGTTAGTCAGTCCACTTTGTCGTTTTAAGGCCTCAATTGTTGCTCTTAGTTCATTCAGCTCAGAATCCTGGAAACAAAGAGAAAACTTTTTTAAAATTCAACGTTGCTTTCTTTTTCTTTCTTTTAAAATCAAACATGACACAGATGATAACTTGTTGCAAAAAGATGGCTTCCAGCAAGGTTCTCCTTTTCACTTGTCAGCATGTTGAGCAAAAACCTCTTTATGCTATTAGCAGTATATGCCATGTCTGTTTCTTCTGAGCCCAGATACATTTTTCTATAAGTGAAACAACCAAAAGGGACATAAAATGTCTCTCAAATTGACACTAATTTTGATAGAAAATGTTTTCTTCATTTCTGAAATTCTATTTTCATTTTATCTCCTCAGTTTGTTTTATTGAGATAGAGGTTGGAGAGTGTCATACATATAACTACTAAATGATACTCTCCAATCTCAAATGGATTGGTTGATTTTCTGGCAAAGTCAAGTATCAACCACCATATATACCAGTTCAAAGGAAAATGCAAATTTTACAGATATATGATCATAGGGGAATAATTCTTGCTTAGATATTTGTATATGTTAAGTGTTACAACATTGGTAGCAGAAAGAAAATCTTAGGAGCTAAGAATGTGTTAAAATACCTCAAATCCTAAATGCAAAAATGTATATTTAAGTTTCAAGAAAAACTGTTTTTAAGGCATTTAATATGCAAAGAAATCTAGTTTTGGATCACAGATTAAAAGTGTAAATTCAATATTCTTCCAAAAATTTGGCTAAGTTTAGATAAATTTGTAAGTTTAGATATTTTATAAAATCCAAATACAGATATTAAAGTGTGTAATGAGTATGAATGTATATATAACACAAAATCTTACATGCATAAATGTATGTACATTATTCTAAACATTTTTGTACATGCATATAGAGCTATAAACTTGTATATCTAAAAATATATAAAGAAACTTATCTGCACATTTATTATATATATATATATATATATATATATATATATATCAGGGTTGTATGTATGTATATGTGCATGTTTATATTATATGTAGAAACCTTTCCTCAGTGGTATTGAAATGATAGGATGGTTTAGAACTTGACTCTAGTAGCAAGTTTGGGGATAAACTGATAAAAGTTATTTTGATAATAAACCTTTCATCTATTTTCAGTGAAACTTAAAACTGAAAAATACCCCAATGACTGAGTAAAGCAGAAAACTGTGGGCCAAAGGAACAGTTCAGTTTCATTGCAGAGCGAAAAGCCGCAAGGAAATCTCCAAGAAGTACATGAAAGGAAAATCCTAATGAATTGTACATATGGCTAGAGATTTTATTTGAAATTTCAGAGAAATAATATTCAATAAAAATCAAGAAAATTCTGAATCTTAGAATAAAGACATGATTAAAACTAGAAATTAGGGTTCCATAAGAGAAGTGTATTTTGTAGGCTATGAAATGGCCTGATAAGGAGTTGAATATTAAAATGACACTAAAAAAGTTTTAATGCAGAATTCCAAGCAGTAATCTTATGAGACATGATTGTCTTCAAAAAAAAAAAAACAGCCTATATTATATAAATTTTCCTTCTTCTGCAAAAAATCATTACAGAATGATTGTAGACATTTTACTTTGCTTTGTGTCATTTGAAAAAAATTGAAACTAATCAATTGTTTCAATATTTGCTCATTGAAAATTTATTACAGATTATTTTTATAAGTAGGACTTGGTTTTTTCATGATATATTTATGTAGTTCAATTATCTAGGGACTTTACAGAAGGACATTTTTATGAATTTTAATTATGTAGGGAATTTACAGAATTAATTTCTGATAGTTATTTTTGCTTACAAAAATTTTCATTGTTTAAACATGTAGTGAAAAACAAAAATTCAGTTTCTCCCAGTCAATATACATGTTAGCACACTTTTTTCTTTTCTTATATAATTAACCAGTTGAAGAGCTAATCTATTATTTTAGGTTTGAGCACTTCTACTAAAGGAAGTAAGCAGTTATCATCCTCACCAAAAGAAATATTCACTTATTTTATGATGAAAGTCATAGCTTCAGGATTATTGAGAAGAAAATGAGAGAAATTTGGGTATTAAATTGCTCACCATTTGCAGAATTGTCCAATAGACTCAAAGAGAATCAGTAGACACCACAAAACCAGCCTCGGGACAAGAGAAAATTGGCCCAAATGGCTTCACCTGTCCTTTTCTATCCCCTAACATAGTGTCAGAAGGTCTATCAAAGAATTTAACATTTTTAGTAGGCTTTGTACAGTAAGCCCTCAAACAGTTGCTAGAATGAACTTTTTTTTGACCTCTACAAGGACAAGGAGTCTCAAAGAGAATGAGTCAATATTTTCCCTCTTCCTGATGTGAATCATAGATGTTTTAGAAGATTAACTGAAAAATTCAGAAAAGACTGCTTACAACTAACAAGAAAGTTTGGAGATAATAGCATAATGGTGTGGGTTTGTTTCACCAGTTAGGGTACTGGACCACCAATTCATTGCAATAAAAATGTCACTGCCATTTACTACAAGGAAGAAATTCTAAATAAGCATCTTATTTAACAGCTTCCTCATCCCAATCTGGCAATATATCAACAGGGTAATGTTACTGCTCATTCTGCTAAATCAATCAAAAACTTTTTCCAAGATTATGAAATTCAAACCTTGTTTTGGCTTGGACAGTTTCCAGACTTCAATCCTAGAGAAAATGTCTAGGAAATAATCAAGAACTTTCAGAAACAGTCTATACTAGTATTGAAGATTTGTGTGTATGTGTTTCCATGCAACAATCAGGTTCAATTAAACAAGAAGACTTAATTTTTGGCATGAAGACTTATAAAACAACCAGTTGTGACAACCTATATAAGGTTGACAGTAGAGGTCATCATATAGCACAGCATGATATTTCTAGAAAAATAGAGTAAGATATTGAGTTAGTGATGAAGTTCAAAATGGAAGTAGAATTAGTTTATGACTTATCCATATTGCAGCTAAACAATTAAACTCTTGGATTTAAACTGATACATACATGGTAACTTGGGCACGAGAAAAGATGATAGGATCTAGGATGCTGACCTCTGAGGTCACTGGAAGTCAATAGATGTTGATTTTGGATTAAAATAATTTTTTTGTGTGTGGCAGAAAAAAAGATACTTTTTTTTTGCTGTTTTGTTTGTAAAATTGTTGAGCTACCTTGAAAAAAGCATAAAATCTTTAATATTAAACATTACTTTTTTAATACTAGAATTTTTTTGCAACATGCTGATGTGTGTTGAAATCCTCACAGCATTTAGTATTGTTGAAGTTATCACTAAAAGGTTTTGTCAAGATTTACAAACTCTACGTTTCATTCAATTTTACAAACTAATCGATGATAAAAAGAAAAGACACGCAAAAAAAAAATATTACATTTTTATTAAATAAGTATTTGTTATTTTAATCATTAAATTATTTTTAAAATAGTGGAAGTATTTTGTATGTTAAATAATCAGATTTTTAATTTTTCCAAAAAAAATGAATGAAAATTTATTGTACTAAGCTATGCACTTTAGTAAAACCAACTTTACTTTGTACCCTCTTACCTGTTTGTACTTCTCCCCCAAATTTGAATTCGATTGCTCAATATATGGCTATTATGGAAGTTGTGATGAATGGATGGATGGACTAACGGAAGTCACAGAATTTTATAGATAGATTAGTTTCTAATATTAATGTTGACTTTTCCTTCTATTTTAAATGTAAGAAAATGGTTCAAAACAGCATAAATACTTCATGGACAAACAAGGCAATATTGCACCAAAGAATGCAAATGAAGAAATAAACTCAAGGCTGTTGTACAGATTCCCAAAAATCTTTTGTAAGTCACTTGGCAGAGATTTGGCCATTTTGAGGCTGTTCAAAAAACAACTGAATTCCTCAACTCAGCTACCTGATGTTTCTCCCCTCAGGCTTCAACTAAAAGTTGCTTGTCAGAAATCTCAGTGTCGTAAAGTCGTGCATTGGAACTTGCTTGACTGTCAAGCAACTTCTTCCACAGATTACTGAGGCAGTTATTCCAGGTGGGATAGGTAAAAAGGAAGATATTTGCAATCCCAGGAGAAGAAATATATTAAATACATTTTTTGCCTGTGTTGTTATAACTCTGGGTAATGCCGTAATCTTATTTTTTCCTAAACATTCCAGAACAGGCAGGTAGGCAGGCAATAGTGCAATAACAATGTTATTTGAAGCAGCAGCAGCAGCATAATAATTTTGATAACAAGGACACAAAAGAGAAATTGAATGAAGACAAAGCTGAGAAATTTTATTCTCATCAATTAGGAATGCAAAATTTATAACTTTCATTCTTTGTGGATTAAAACTGATTGAGTTTTTTGAAAGTCACCGAATTCTGGCGCATAAAAAGTAGGCCCCATGTTGACATAAGGGGACACAGAATCTTCTAAGTTTAGTAAAAAGCAACATTGAACAAATCTGTAAATTTCTTTTCTGTTTTGCTGATCCAACATTGTTCATTCTATTCAGATAATGTATTATTCATGGATTAATAATTTTGATTTTATAAAAGTTGTTTTACTATGTTTTTCCTCATGAATTTGTGTGTATCAATAACTGGTATTGCTGCTACCGTTACCCCACTTTTTCTATTTTCAAATGCCAGTCAGTTAGCCTTGTGCACAAAACACCAATATGAAAAGTATATCAGCAATCCAAACAAATCAATAACATTCTCACACAGTAAACTTTCTGTTGCTTCGATTTTTGATTCAGCATTTCAATCCTCCTCGACTAGGAAGAGATCCATTTTCTTTATTTACAAGTTGTTTTTTTTTTTTGCTTTCCATTTTTCTTATTTCTCTTCCAAACCAAGTTCTTAAAGAACTGCTTGGTTGGCTATGAGTGATGGAGAAATCAGTTGTATTTGACTTTTTTCTTCTTTTTTTTCACTATTTTTTTCTTAATACTTTTCATGTCCTACATTTGTTGGATTACTGTATTTATTAAATGTGTTTAGATATTTCTAATATCTCCTTCATCAATTAATATATACAAAACATGTATGTGCTGAGGAACAGTCAGCCAACAATAACAAAAGAAATGTGGCTGTAAGGATGATTCTTTCATTTAATTTGATAGGTCCCAGTAAAGACGATCCTTTTTCAAACCTTATTAGACACAAGGCTCAGTGGATGAAAGCATTGGTTGAAGTGACTTGACCCAAAGAGTTGTGAGTTCAATACCTGGCCACAGAAGAGGGAACAAAACTTGGAGAGTTAAGTTACCAAATATGAATTAACTGAAACTGAGATATCCAAAAACGTATGGTACATGAAATTAGAACAATTTACCCCCATGGACTAATAAATAAAGTGTTCAGTTTGAAATTCCAACTAATGAGAAGAAGTGTACAATGGCCGAAATATTGTGAATATGGCAATAAAGATGAGGACAACAGTTGGAACAATGTAGATAATGTAAACAAAAAGCTGTACCAAACAACAAAAATCCACATCACTTGAAGACTTTACACAGCAGGAACAACCAAAATGGTGGATAGCACATGTAACTCAAAGAAACAGTATTGGCATAATCAATATGTTAATATTCCACATTACTTCAAATAAAAGACAAGGAAGTCCCCATTAATACTAGAAAGATCAATAACAGCTACTGGACTTGAAAAACCTATTTTCCTGAAAAATAGTTTTAATAGAAAGCTTTTATAAATTTCAACTGAAAGCAGCACTGGCTGCTTGGTCAATGAATGCTGAATGTTTCCTTATAAGGTAATAGTTAATATTACCATGTCTCCAACTTGTATATACATAAAGAGAAAATATGAGATTTACATAATTTTTTGGAGTTTAAAAAACCTCCCATTTTATTATTTATATATCCAAAATGATTTACTCTACAGGGTGCTACACAAAAACCAGGAAATATTGTAAAGTTTAATTGTCAGAATTTTTGCTACAGTTATTTGAAGCAAAGGATAGAATAGCTTAAAACAGAATAAAAACATCAATGTTAGATGTGGTGTTCAAACTAAAAAAGTTGTTTTTTTTTTTCATCATATAGTAAATCTAAAATTTCATGTTTTTTTGTTTTTTTGTGGGTCACCCTGTATCTTGACAAAATATTGGGCTGAAGTTTCTTATTTTTATTACATCTGTTGGTCTTGTCATAATGAATGTGTAGCTGGCATAAAATTGATAATGCAGCAAAAAGTCAGTCTATTTTCTTTCCTTCCTTTTTGGAATAAAATAAAAGTAAAACCATCAATGGTGCCCTGACCAAAAGTAACTAAAAATGATAATCGAAGAACCCAAATTTGAATCCAATATTTTTTCTAGCCTGCAATTTGTTCACCCAATCCTTGAGTCTCTGACCTTGTCTTATTTCACACCATAGACCCACCTCTACTGCAGTCTCATAGTCAATTAAACAAACTTCAAATCATGGCTAAATCAATTAATAACTCAATATTCCTGATATGATCATTGCTTTTTTTTTTTTTTTTTTTTGCTAAAAGTAGATGTTTGTTCATAAATGATAAACCTTTCTATGTCTTTAGAGGTAGTCATTTTTAGATAGCACTAAAGCTATATACATGCCTCCACACACAAAATATGCAATGAATTAAACAATTTGATAGCTGAAGTGGATAAGATATTGCACATGAATTAATGAACAACACCCAAATATAATTTTCAGCATCAATTTTTGATATTAATTGTGTGTATGTAAATAGACACTTACACAGTGCTAATTGTATTGCTAAAGTAGTTTTAAACAAAGTAAGTTACTCGATTAAAAACAGTTGTGAAAGATAGAGAGATATTTTTCATTGTCTGGTATGAAATACATGATTCCTGTGAAAATAGGATAAGAGTTCAAATTTTGGTAGAGGCTACATTCATCCTGTTTTAAATTTCTGCAATTGGGTATAGTTTTCTAGAAAGTATACACAGTCAATTCAATAAGTCCACAGTCTAAGAATGGGAAAAAAAAAAAACACTTTTTAAAGCATAATTTTCTCCCTTGTTAATGCACTTAATTCAATGTTGAATATTAATCACATAGATCAAATTTAATGATCCTATAGCCTTGGGTGACAACCAGTCTAAGACACCTCTGAATTTAAAAACTCCAACTATAGGTTAAATAGTCTCACTAACCCATAATTGTCTAAATGTGGTGAGTATGGCTACACCCCTACAGACCTTGTCAATGAGGGAGGGACTCCTCCAATGAGTGAGAAGACCCTGGATCTGATCCAATGAGCTTTAATCCCTGGTACCTAAATAATAATGGTGCCTAAGGATAAAATATTATACAATGAAAAATACAGATCAAAATTAAACTAATAATGGCATAACAGACTAAACTTATTGTTCCAAACTTATATATTTACAACTTTATGTCAATCCTACATCAGAAGTTTCATGAAGTTAAAGAGATGTAGACATGCTTCATTTATAATTTTTATTTTAGTGCTGATCATTGGAGTAAGAGGACTGAATTTTAGATATTTTGATTTCAAGATATCCCTACAGCAACATCCATTTAATTGTACTGTTTATAAACACTTATTTTACAAATTACAGAAATTAACTGTTGAGAAATCAGTATTCATTGACTGTGTTGAAATTACTTGTATTTTTTTCTTTCTTATAACTTGCAGGTATCTGGAGGAGTGGAAAAAGAATCGAATAAAGATGAATTTCATTTAATTAACCCCTCTAATAAAAGATTATCAACTGTTAACAATTAATGGTACCAATTCCTGTAAACTAAGAACTCCCACAGAGATATTGTAATAAATAGAATTCTTGCAAATAAATCAAAATTGGTTTAATGTGTGCAGTTAATGGTTACAACCAAGAAGATATCAGATAAGTGTCAAAGTAAGAATTGGTGCCAGTCTGTATGATTTACTACATTCCTCAAGGTTCTATGAGAAGGGGATATTAATTCTGTGCATGGCAGAGGCATGATTAATGAAGTTCAGCTTTGAAAGCATTAGCAGTGATCTAGGTTTTAGAAAAGGCAAATTATGCACTCTTTATTTGGAGTGTGTGTAGAAAATCTGCAATGTTTGTCATTCTCCAACCGTCAGCAGTTAGCATTTTACTTATGTAGGTGTTAACTGTTCACTACTTCAACAAATATGGCTTCTCCCTCTTCCCCTGTAAGTACACCATCTCACAGGGAAGCTTACATAACAAGGCAGTAAAAAATGATTGGCTAATAACAACTCGCTAGCTCCACCTAGTGGACATTACTTCAAACAGACAATTTTAACTTTACAGTAGGAGTAACTGTAAGGATTCATTATTTTGTAATATTTTATCATTAACAGTTGTGCATTTTTCTTAGATTTAACTGTGCCTTTTTTCTGTGTTTTAAAAAGTATGAGCTTTTAATTAGAAAATCTCCAGTCATCACTAGAAGACATTATAATCAGGTTGTGTACTGGAATATCTGTTGTTTGTTTTTTAGAATCTTTTTGTGCATTTGGTTTTATATTTATCTTCATCTTTTAATTGTACATTGCCTAAAGAATAAGAATCGTGAATAAGCTGATAAAAATGATCAAAGAAACGATATTTTTACAGAAGTAGATCAGCATTGACAACTATTTTCAAAATCATTGCAAATAGCAACTTTGCAATCGTAATTATCTCTTCTGTCTGGATAAAAGTTTAATGAAGTTGGTAATCACAACTGTCACTGAATATAGAAACTTTGCCTAATTTGAGTTCACAACAGTACATCTTTTTAATTTACCAGAATATTTACTTGAATAATGTGAATTTTACAAGACTAACTACTTTGGTTTCCTTTTCCTGTAGTGACACACCTCACTTTGGATAAAACTTAAAGCTTTTTGATAGTTTGTCTACTACCATACTATTGAGTTATCACTGACAAATGCATTTACAGATCAGTAGGAAAAAAGAAATTAGTAATTCCTCAAAACAAAATTCTAAGTTTATGATAAAGGAAAAAAAAAAGTTTAATACTCTCTTGTTCTTCATTCCTAATAAATTTCACTTGGTTGCCAATTAAGGGTGAAAAACTTATTACCATAGCAACTGGCATATTAAGCAAGAAAAATTGCTTGAAAAGATTCTCTATTAAGAATCATCCTAAATGTCAGAAAGAAAACAGTTTGGAAGTGTGGTTTCTATTTTAAGAAAATAAGACTAGAAGAAAGTACAAGGCTCAATTTAATTTCCGAGTTTAAATATCTTAAGGGCAGAACCTATTAATGATGATCGCGTGTATTTTGTGCTGTGAAGGCAAAGGAACTCATTATGATAATAACCTAAAATGACATGGGACAAAATGAGGAAATTGCAAATAATTAAATATCTGGTTTATAAAAATGAAAAAAAAAAAAAATTACAAACCAAAACTCTGGTCATCAAGAAAGGTGAGTAAATTCTGCACTAGATTGGTTGGGGTGAGGAATTTTCAGTTTTCAGCATTGACAATTTAAATAAGTATCTTCCCAAATTAATCTTTGA
The DNA here is from genome assembly GCA_964036315.1 of Acanthosepion esculentum. Classification (NCBI taxonomy): domain Eukaryota; kingdom Metazoa; phylum Mollusca; class Cephalopoda; order Sepiida; family Sepiidae; genus Acanthosepion; species Acanthosepion esculentum. The sequence continues at coordinate 21,464,912 of OZ038496.1, read as the reverse complement.
TGTTTTTTGGCTTGTTTCAGAAAGTTCCCCTCCCCACATGCTTGTAGAAAAAATTAAAAACGTCCTTTGAAATAATGAACAGAAAGGAATTTGCTCCTTATTTACAATATATTATAACAGATAACGGAAAATATGACACCAAAATCTGAAGATGAATAAATAGCAAAAAATGCCTTCCAAAAGTTAAACAAAGTATTAAGAAACAGGAAAATTTTGTTAGAAACAAAGAAAAGAGTGCTCAAATGGTATGTAATGTCAATCCTATATGGCAGGGAATGTTGGGCAATTTCTTTACAGGTGCAGAGAATACCATGAATGAAGCATGTAAGCAAAAAGAACACTTGGAAACAGTTGAAATTTCTAGGACACATAATGAAGAAAAAAGGCTTTGAAAATTTGATACTCACACTGAAGGCAAGAAGTGCAGAGGGAAACTGAGTAACCTAACAAAGTTGTGTAAATGGATGGTAGGACACTGAGTGGGAGAGATAGTAAGACAAACATTACTAAGTGTTACAAGTTATAGAAAGTTGTGGCGAGCCATGATTTCCAATGTCCTGGAAGGCCACTATAAAGATTTATAATATAAAGTAAGGTACAATTTTGTTATATAATGTTAAAAACACTTATTATCTGTAAATGGATTGATCTACTTAAAATAAGGTACTGTTTAGTGATTTCATCAAAAGATATTAATTCTAGCTTATATTAGGTTGGTGCAAAAATAATGTCGTTTTCTCACATATGTTACTTATGTAAATAACGATATTATTTTTGCACCAACCTAATAATTAGCAATATAAAAACAAAACAAAGCAGTCAACAAGGGTCTTTATGATCATGTGTCTAATTTAAGGAGCAAAGATGAAAACAGTAATCAGTTGCTTCAGCGAATAGCAATGGATTACTGTAGCTGGGATTAAAGGCAATGAGTGAAGACGGTTTGCAATATTAGGGGGAGGTAAATGTTTTTGCAAACTCCTCAGAGTAGGCTGCACTTTAGAAGCCATCAGCTAACAGGAAAAATTGATGTCATTCTTAGCTAAAATATTCATACAACTCAGTTTATCAAGTTGACTTTATTTTGTTTTCTTTCTCATGTTTTGTTCATTTCCTCTAAAAGTAAGTGAGAGGATTCCTGCAAGGTTTCCGTGTCACTAAGAGCTCACAGTTGGTGCAGACAATTACTACAGCAAGAAATATGCAGAGAGAAAAAAGAAATAAAGAAAGTGGGGAATGAAGAAAAAGTGAAGGAAAGTTTCAAGAAATTGATAAATGCAAAGTTAAATGAAGGAGAAAAAAAAAGAAAGGAATTGTATATACTTGAGGGAAATAAAAAAAAAAGAAGAGAAGGAAACAAAAGAATATATGATAAAAACAGGACAAGTCAAAGATTTATAAATTCCAAGCCACCGAGTGATTCATATAAAAAATAAATCAATAGAATATCTATTAAAATTTCATTTTTCTACAGCAAATAAATGAAAATAAAATGGAATATGCTGTTGTAAAACACAACCACCTGAACCAATAAAATTTGAGGAATGGTGATAGGTCAGGCTTAGGCCTGCTACTGGCAACATGTAACCCAGTACCACCTGACATGGGTGAGTGACATCTAAACCAACTCTCCCACTAGCTTTTCTGCTGGTGAGGAGGGTGGCATGTCATCCCACAGGACAAAAACAGACATGTCAAAGGCCAGATAAGCTTCTTAGAGGAACCAACATTGTGTGTGTGTGTGTGTGTGTGTGTGTGTATTATATATATATATATATATATATATATATATATATATATATATATATATATATATAGGCTGGTATGGGGATTCAGGCCTTGAATGGCAAACTTCCTAGAGGTGGTTTCTCAATAAAATTTGGATTACTATGAGTGTCTGAGTTGGACATCAAGAAGGGCATCCAGCCTTGTAAAACCTTGCATCTAATTTTTTTTCAGAAAATAATGAAATTGAGGCTAATTATTAACACAAAACAACTTGCAATATATAATTTCTGTTAATTAATTTTTTTTTCTCTATGCTACTTGTGGCAATATAATATTTATTTTTCTACATCAACAGCTATGAAATTAAAGAAATGTAAATTTTTTGCCAAACATATTAGAAATAGGTCTATCTGAACTAGACTGTCAAAATTATATATTACCTAAACATTTATTTATTGTTTGGATCAGGATGGTGGCATTCCTGATAAAATTCACTGTATGAATTTGACAACTGCTGAACAGGTCTTTCAAAGGATTCAATACCCTAGCCCTAAAAGGGTGCAGCTTAGGTCAACGTAAGAGATTATACATGCAATAAATAATTTTGTATAAGAGTAATGGTTGTGGTGGTAGTAGTAGTAGTAGTAGTAAACATTTATTTCAAAGAATATATTGTTGCAAAAAGCACATTCTGCCTATGTACTTTTTATGGCTTATGGACATATGATGCTGAAGCACCGGTTCCCATACAGTCACCAAAATTAAGTAACATTGAGCCTGGTCAGTACCTAGGTGGGTGACCACTTGGGAATACCAGGTGCTTTAAGCTTGGATGTGTGGGTGGTGTAATGGATAATGGCTTGGAATTGTTAATTTGAGAGCTGAGTTCCAATTCCAGTTAGGTTTATTATACTCACTTATATGCAAATATCCTTGGGAAATGTAGGAGTTCACCTCTTACTAATTAACCTATAGCTTTTCCCTCAGACATGGGGTAATTAGTAAGACTTATATCACTAAATCATTATCCCCCCCCACCCACCAAATTCTTGCAATCAAAAATATTTTCTGGTTTTACATTGATTGATTCATTCATTTTCTACAGTTTATTAACCTTTTGAAGGTAATAACCTACAATCAATCAATCTACTTTTTATATTGCTGCATGAAGTAATACCTTTAGGAAGTATTTTTCATCTCTTCTCAATATAAGAGACACAGATTTTTAAAAGGAGAAAAATAAATAAGTATAAACTGGAGTGCCAAAAAGAGACAGCTACTTAATAATATATAATTCTTCTCTTCTGAAAAATGGTGACGACATGGCAATGCTGGACTTCTCCCTAAGTACGTTATGCTTGTTGGGTGTTGCTGCATGGAATTGATGTGGGGGGAGGTTTGCAACATGTTCCATAGACAGCAAATGGGGTTTAAATCTGGTAAGTTTGGGAGCCAGTAAGAATAATGGGAAGTCAACTGAGTGTTCCTGAAACCAGATTCATGTCACTTGCATATGATGAGCAAGTTGCATTATATTCCACCAGTGAACATAGTGAGAGCACAAAGGGGTTCAAATGATCTGCAATGAGATCTATGCCTCATTTATAAAAACACTTCAGTTGTCTTCAAAACACAACATGACACCAAGCTTCTACATCCCAATGGTAATATTCTCTGGCCAATCTGTCATTCATCAGAGAGTTTTGAGGTGGGGGTTTTAAGTAAGAAATATGTATACTGAAATCAGTGTACACTGGGGGTGTGCACTTGATTTTCAAGGCAAAGTCACCTAAATTGCTTGGGTAACAGGCCTGTTTCTGGCCCAGATGAGGTCCAGTGATTGATTAGTAATGGCAATTGTGAATAATGATACCATTATTGTCTAGTGACAACAAAACCCCATGGAATATAATGTACAGTTTGTTGACTGGTGGTTAAGTGCCAGCATTGAACTGGGATATATATATATATATATATATAAACCTGCATCCTTCTTCACAGGATAAATCATTGTCTGAGTCAGCATACTTTGACTGCTTGGCTATGGAGAGCTTCACAGTCAAACAATGTTCTATTTGCTTTTATGCATATTAACTCGTTTAGATTTTCTCAAAAGCCATATCTGCTCAATTTTGTATCTGAAATGTAAACAAAATATATATATATACATAATTACTTGAAACAATATTTTTAGTGGATATTCATTGTTTACGTTCCAGATACAAAACTGAGCAGTTTATAATAAACAGTATTAACTACATTCAGGCCAGTAAATATGGTTAATACTGTTTATTATAAATAGAGCACTTAAATATTTGTATCTCTAAAAATAATGTATAAATAGAAAATTATATATATATATATATATATATATATATATATATATATATACATACATACACTCAGACACAAATAATAAAAAAAAAAATTGTATTTCAGTAAAGAATAGTTGACCAGGGCAATTTTGGAAGATATTTCTAAGGCAAGCAGTCATTATAATTATAGAGATGACTAATAATAATTTAAATAAAGTTGTTCATGTAGCTGTTGAATAACTAAGCTGAGTTTCACTGAGCTCTGTCTACTTTTCAGATTTATATTTCAGTTGACTCTCAAATCTCCTGAAGAGTGAATATAGTTCCATGAATCCCTGAATAGAGATATTCCACACCTAAGTGAACAAATTTATTTTACTTACACACACATATATCAGTCTACACATATCTGCAATCTGTTAACCAATGTCTCATTTTTGTAAATGTAAGAGACTATCTACATGTGTGTGTGTGTGTGACTAGTGGATGAGAACATTCTCTGGAATGTTTTAAGCTGTTAGATATATTGACTGATGGTTGTCCAGCACTAGCACTGCTATACTGCTTCCATTACCCCAATTCTCTATTGAATACATATGTATGTTACTTAAGTGACACCATCATTTAACGTTAAACATCAAAGAAGGAATGTGGGTACGTTAAGAAAGGAATCACTTTGCCATGTACAAAATTTACTAGGGATGTATAACTTAGCTTCTTTTTTTTTATTTTCTTTTAACAAAGTGTTCTTGGAAGGATAAGGTAGAATTCTGATATATGAAAATGGCAAGAATGAGTTTTTTATCACGAGGAATTAAATTCTCATTGGAATGGCTTCAGATTGGTGAGCCCAAGACATTATCATCATTTTTTTAATCCATCTTGAGGAAAATAGTTTCAATCTACCAGTGGACAAATATGTATGCTATTTCTTTACTTTTGATATCTTTGACTTGTCAGTTTTTTTCTTGCTACCATGCAAGTATTATGCCTTTTACAGAAAGCATAGATTATCTAATTCTTAGTTGTCACATCATGTCAGGAATCTTGTAACCTGTTAAAATTGTCAGGGCATCACAGGTACTGTAGCTAGAGCAGAAATGATGTGTCATGGGCAAGACTGCTTGGTAGAGCTTATCGCACTTCAGGCTGGTTTTGAATTCAGGGTTTTCATTCTCCTACACTGGTTGCTATGTGAAGGCAAGAAAACCCCATCTGCTCTGCTATTTAACCTATATATGGGAGGAAGAGATAGATTCATACCTTTTCCAAGAGTATTTGTACAAAAGTGAATGTAATGAACTTGACTGGAATTTGAAACTGGCTTGCTGATTTATCTTTTTGAGTCACTATCTGTTACACTAACCACCCATTCTTAGTAGTGAGATAAAATGACCCATACATGCAAAAAAAAAAAAAAAAAAAAATCTGATTTTTCATTTCCTACTCAGAAGTCCAAGTTGTGTTTATAAAATCTGTAATACCCAAGAAGTACACATTAATTTTATAGTCAAGTGAATTTAATAAAAGAAAATTATAACTACTCTCAAGAAAAACAATTCTTTTGAGGTAGGGTTCTCAGATCTTATTTGTTATAATAGGTTTTAAATACTATATATACTCGCATATAGATCATACTCTTAGTTTGGGGTTATAAAAGTGCCTCTTTGTAATTGACTTGCAGATAGGCTGCACTATAATCTGGTTAGTTACATGGCCCTTTTTTAATGTAAATATAACTAATAGTTGTTGAATATTTTCAAATATTCAACTTTATTTCAAAACTTTGTTTACCTATATTAAAACATAAGAAAAGTGGTTGTAATTGCATGGTATTACTTTTCGAGTGTGGGGTTGCTCTGTTTAGATGAAAATTTGGATACTGGTAACCGCTTCAGTCCTAAAATCACTAGGAAACCTTTCATTGTAAATCAAATAATAGATAGTAAATATGAGCAGTGCAGAGTGAGCGCGCCTTTGTGTGACGTGTGACATGGCACTCTTGGAAGAGGTGGTTGCATAAAATTGAAATGTTGGGGAAAACTAATTTTCTTCCTTGCTTGAGCTCAGGGTACTCACCTAGACTACTAATACATCACATTCTACTTAAGATTCTCTATGATATCACATGAATAGGCCGCATCCATGATTTTTATTGAAATTTTGCTGAAAAAAAGTGTGACCTATCCTCAAGTATATACAGTAAGACAATTCTTTGTTTTATCAGTGTACTGGCTTCGAAGTGTTTTCAGCCCAACTTGAGATTTAAAACTTTTATAAGTAATGAAACAAAATTCTTTTAATATTTAACTCATAACAAGAAGTATTCTTCATTGCTAGGTTTACTGCAAGGAAAATTGGTTTACTGTGTCAAGCTGGACAATTTTTCTCAACAGAATCTATCTTACACATTTATAAGTCTACCATTCATAGCATTGCTGCCACATCTGGTTTGGTGTTTCTGCTATGTATTTAGAGATTTTTGATAAGATACAAAGAAGAATCTGTAATATTATTGGTCCTGATATGGCACCTCAAACTTCAGTTACTTTCCTAGTACTGTAACGTAGCTTCCCTGTGCCTTTTCTATAAATATTTTCATGGTAATTTTTCTGCTGAAGTATGCTGACTTTACGGATTTAAGCACAATATTAAATCAGCGGCATGGTCTCATCAATTTACAGTTGAAATAGCTAGATGTAACCATAAGTTCTATGTTAACAGCTTCTTCTCTCACACTTCTTGCTTCTAGAACTCTCTTTCGTCTTGCTTTCTAGTCGACTTTGCATTTAAATTTTTGAAGATCAATGTCAATTGTTATCTTCTGTCTTCTTAATACCTGTTCTTTTATTGTTCTTTCTACTTAATGTTTTCTTTTTCCTATATTCTTTCACACTCAGTAACTCCTTGTGTCTTAGTAGCTTTATTGCCTTGTTTGTGATAAAATGATTAAAAAAAAAAAGATAGTTTTTGAAAAACACACCCAGCTACAAGTCACACATGTGAATTCCGTCTGAGTTTCAAGCCCATTTGGAAAAGTCAAATATTTCTAATGTGATATTTTCATAATACCAAGTATTGTATATGTTCATAATTTAAACTTTCATTCATATTAGGTTTGAATACAAATCAGTTACAACACAAGTATTATCAATTGAGCAACTACTCTTAAAATCAAGAAAACTGAGAATTATATTTCTAACTCAGTCTTTTCCTTTTTCCTTCCTGTTGTCTGCCCTCCAATTTTTAAGTGCAGTCTTTTAACTGGTTCCATAAAAAATGTCATGTGTGCCCAGAATAGGAAACAACTCAGCAGTAATGGGCAGCCATAGCAGAAGGTAAGAATTCAAACATACCAAAGGTATTTATTCCAAGCAATAAATTCCTTGGAATCTTGTGCCTTATTAAATTTCTACCAGTCTTACACAGCAATGTCCCTACAGAACCAACATAAGTTTTAACAGATAATGAAGACATGAAACTGAGACTCTCAGACATGTTTTACAATTTTACATTAGTCAAAATATTGCTATCAGAATTACATTCATATATAATTCACAAGAATACCACAAAATAGCTTAATAGTTAAATTATTGGACAAGTGACCATTCATAGTAGTTTGTACACTATGAGTACCTATACACTAAAAGAAATCGTTTTTGTTTTTTTTTAAATTAAGAAGTTTAGGTATTCAGATCGCGTCCCCTTTCTCTAATAAATAACAGCAAGAGATTTGTTCAGAGCAAGCTAATCTTGGCCCATGGCCAAATTTATAGAGCACCCAGCAAGAAACTAACAACAACCATAGCTAATTGTAGCAACTCTGAAAAGAAACATATGTAAACAAATTATATTAATAAGAATAGTGAGATATGAACATTTTGTATAGGAAGAAAGTAATTTGTCTGAATTTCTAGAATGAGGAGTTATCATCATTTACATTTGGACAAATGTTTTCATCTTTCAACATCTGTCTATATTTCTGAGATGAGGTATTGTAACCATTTACACTATTTACATTGTTCAGACTGTTGTCCCCATCTTTATTGTCATATTCATGATGTTTCAGCTGTTGTATGCTCCACCCTTCTTCATTCCACCATATATCACCTGAAGAAGGCTGGTGTGTACAACGGCCGAAACGTTGTGAATATCACAATCAAAAAAGTGTAAATAGTCTTCATCTTTGTTATTATCTTTCTTTTTAATCATTTCACTACAAGCAAAGTAGTAAAGTCACTAAGATAACAAAGGGTTATCACAACATAAAAATAACAAAGATGAAGACATTAGTCCAAATGTAAATAACATAAATAAGGATGAGAGTAACTCTGAAAAACATTTGAACATTAACAAAATTGGATAATAAAGTGAATTTGAAGTTAATTTTGGCCAAATCCAAAACAATAGAAGGAAATCATAACATTTAATGAAATCTATATATAAAATTCTGTGACTTCCGTCTCTCACACCCTTTAAAATAGCCATACATTGACTGATCAAAACCAAATTTTAGGGAGAAGTGCGGGTACAAAGTACAGTTGGCTTTATTAGGGTGCGTGGCTTAGTACAATCAATTTTTCAAAAAAAAAAAAAAGGTTGTTTTGTGAAAGTGAACAAAGTGTAGAGATTGTAAATCTCAACAAAAAATGTTAGTGATAACTTCACGAATACTAAATACTGTGATGATTTCAACATGCATCAGCATGTTGCAAAAACTTCTAGTATATTAAAATGAAGATGTAAATATCAAATGAGGACCCAATGATAACATTGATACTGATTTGCTTTGTTCTTAGATTAATGGAAAATATGATACAATTCAACATTTTCAAGCCCCAGTTTTCTTTGTTTTTGTCTGATTGTGATTATATACTTTAAATATTTGTAACTATTCAAGATTCTTATAGATGTTATTATAGACACAATGTTTCTGGACATTACCAGGTGTTCATTTTTGGGCTGATATGGAATTATATTTTTCAACCTATAAAATTCCATCAGAAGGTTTGTTTGATAAACAATCATTACAAGGGAAAGTACTGCCAAAATACTTGTGGATGCAGTTGTAGACCTACCATGTGCTATTTTTGGACTATTTAGAAAACAACAATAATAACTCCCTTCACCACTCCCACAAATTCAAGAAAAAGATTTTCATGAGTCAGCATGAAATTATTTTCTAACCAATGCAAACCTCATATTTCCCTTACTGATATAAAAATAGAAGCATACAGCTTCTTGAGGTTTAAAACAATTTTGGAAGCCAGTTTTATCTACACACACATGCACACAATGGAAGAGAGAGCCAGCAGCTGCTGACTAAGGCCTTATCCATGCACAAAATAGAAGGAATTAACCAGCAACCACCAACTAAGGCTTTTGTCTATGAACTCAAAAAACACATTAGGCTGACCATCATAAAGTAAGTCTGTCCACTTATTTCACACTGTGCTAAGAACACTTAGTTACTTGATAAAACAAACTTCACTGCAAGAAAAACTGAACATTTTATATTTCTGAAAAGAATATATGTGATTTCAATAGATGTTCTGCTTCTACTTTTCCTTCAGAAAATAACCTTTTTATGTTTCATTTAAAAGATGTGATGCTGTGGTTGTTAAATGCTTGGAATCCCAACACTCAGATAAACAAAACAAAAACCTGAATAGACGGATCACAACAGGATATCTGTTAATTGTTGCCATTTTGTTTCTGCTGAACCAGTGTTTCCCTAACTGATCCAAGGATTGAACTCATGACCACCAAAGGAGTGTGACACATGTATTAACTAACTCCTATATCCACTATGCCACTACCAAAAAACATAAGTGGTATATTCTGGGATCTTTTATATTCAATATCAGATGGTTGTTGACATTTGGCTATCCTGGCATATTCATATTGCTTTTTGATAAGAAAATAATTGTTTACTTCATAAAATATGGCAATATTTTTTCAGTGATTCATCTTTTCTCTATTACACTCATTCCCTCATCCTTTTCATTTAAATTTTATATTTTATTCCTCAATAAGAGAAAAAAATGAAGAAGGATCCTTCAGTTTAATATATAACCATTTATAAAGTTTAAAAAACTCTAATATTTACTAAAAATAGAAGACATTCCAAAAGAACTGCTGTAAGTGCTTCATGTGAAGAAAAAAAAATGAGATTGCATAACACTTTCATTAATTTTTGCAGTTGAAATTCTAAGTTAAACAGATTGAAAGCGATATTTATAGCCACAAAAGGAACCCAGACAAGCATTTGTGATATCTGTTAGCACTAAACAAAAATATTACGGCTAAATGGATATTTGAAGAAGAGAAAAAGAGAGCAGAAAGCTAATTTGTGAGACGGAAGACAATTCCATCACATGTAAATGACATTAACTTTCTTACTCTTGAGGTATCTTCTTGGTAGATAACGTGTACAAATCTTTTTGTCAGGCAGACTTAAAATAAGAATCTGTATAGAAAATAAAACAGATGATGTCCCCAAGGGAAAAGAAGAAAAAATCCCAGGTTGCTAACATCCAAATGTAGCACATTGATTTGCTTATTTACAAAAAAGTAACAGAATGAAATGGCAGCTGTTTGTGAACAAGGAAAACAGGGAATGACAAGAAGAGAGACAGCAACAGATAATGGAAGTAATATGAAGAATTAGAAATGCAATTTTTTTTGTGGTTCTCTTTAGTTAATTTTTCTTTCTTTTTAAAAAAACAAAAAAAAACTTTTATAAGTTGTGACTCTTTTGGGGAACCTATAACAGTTATAGATATTATCTCTAGAGAAATAAATATAAAAACGTAATTATAAAGTCTGGCAGATTATAACACAAGATACACTCATTGGTCTATGAGGAAAATGCAGAGTTAAAATAAAAATGAAATAAGCTATAATAAAAAGATTTTAGTGCACCTGGTTCACGGATGGGCTTACCCATGGGTTCTGGATTAAGAATTCTGAATTCAGTTGTTTTCATTTCATAAGTGACAATTTTATTTACAGAAAGACATTAGAAAAAAAATACTCTTTATTTCTTTTAATAAAAAGTTTTTCATTTTACTAGATTAAGGACTTTCTGTTTTGTGCCTTTTTTTTTTTCATTCTTTCTATCAGAGTAAATGTTTATCATAATTTTTGTCTTGTTAATATTTTTAAACACCTGAAAACATTCATGTGGTTTCAAAAACATCAAATGCATTAAACTTTTAATTGAAAATTCAATTTAAGAGGATTATAGAGGGTGCAATGGGTAAATTGTCGCCATTTTATAATTTTAATTATGCATTTATCATTCTAAGAAAAGAACTCCTGAATTTGTTGGTGAGGGCCTCAGACTTAACACAGAAGCCTACATCAAGTGCCTTGAAGATGTAGTGTTGCCCTGGGTCAAGAGGGTGGCTGCCGGAAGACACTATGTCTGGCAACAGGACTCTGCATCATACCACAGAAGCAGAAGAACTCAGTCATGGCTGTCAGACAATTTCTGCAACCACATCACCCCTTACATCTGGTCACCTAACTCTCCAGACTGAAACCCCCTTGATTATAAAGTGTGGGGTGTTATTGAGTGAGAGTCCAACAAAAATGATGAACTGAAGACAACATTATGGCAGCATTCACCATCTTAAACAAGGAGATAGTTGAAGCCAATGGCAATTTTATTGAATAAATTTACTCTTTAGTATTTCAAAATACATTTACCAAAATTACATAAAAATATCTGTTAAAATGAAATGTCAGTGTTATTTTCATTTATGTGTAATTTAGATGACAATTTATTCATCACACCCTGTATATAACAATTGTGACAAAAATATTTTATTAATGGAGTGATTTATATGATGGAAAGGATAAGAATTTATGCATAATAAATACTGCATTAAAATCTAACACCCAGCAATGTGAAAAAACACAGTTTAGATTTAAAATATAAAATACGATATAAAATGAAAATGTACAAGGCAATGAAAGCTACATGTGGATATTAAATACAAGACACATATATTAGAAAGATTGCTGACATTTAAAACAGTCTTTAATTCAGGACAATAATAAAATAAGTTTTTAATGTAAAAGCTCTTCAGAAGTACTATTTTGGCAAAAAGCAGATTATAGTTTCAACAATAAAAATTTGATAGCAGAACTAAACTTTCAAATGTTGAAGGATTTTTCAAGCCCATAGAAAATGAGAATAAGAATAGAAAAACTTTGGTAAGTAAACAATTTTTGCTGCAATGTGAAATCCAAGTGAAAAATTTCAATTGTATATTCTAGAACAGTAATTCAATTCTTAAGTAGAATTTCAAGATGTTTAAATTGGAAAAAGTACATATATAAAATATACACAGATATTTAAATGTAGAAAACAAATAGAAATACATCAGAAAATATATAATATATATATATATATATATATATGTGTGTGGGCAGCAATCCATTTTTAATACATATTTTGTTAAACAAGACTGACAAGATACATTTAAGTTAAGTTATTTTTAATCTTTTCTTGTTAATAAACAAATGTTGTCTTCTCTGGACTTAATGAGGATAGAAATTAAACATTTATTGATTCTGAACACTTAGATAACCCATTAGCTATTTTCAAGAATTTTAGTTATACTACTATAATAAACTACAATATAAGAAAAATTTTTGAAAATGACTAATGGCTTAATAATCATAATGTCACCTGCTGATGACTGGAGATTTTCTAATTAAAAGCTAACACGTTTTTAAAACACAAAAAAGTTACAATAAAGTCTAACAAAAATACAGAACTGTTAATGATAAAATATTACAAAATAATGAATCCTTATAGTCATTCTTATTGTTAAGTTAAAACCGTGTATTTGAAGTAAAGTCCACTAGGTGGAGATAGTGAGTTGTTATTAGCCAATCATATTTTACTAACCTGTTAAACAAACATCCCTGTGAGGTAGAGTATTTACAGGGGAAATGGGAGAAGGCATATTTATTGAAGAAGTGAACAGTTAACACCTACATAAGGATTTTAGTTATACTAGTATAATAAACTATAAGTCAAATCCTTGAAAATGGCTAATGGTTTAACTGAAAGCACTCAGAATAAATAAATGTCTAGAAAAGAGAACACTTGTTCACTTACAAGAAAAACATAAAAAAATAACTTAACAAAAGTGCCTTGACAGTTTTGTTTAACAAAACATATATATATTATATATATATATATATATATATAAAAATGGTAAAAATATAGTTTTAAGGTATTCTATGTTTATGCATAAAAGTGCTCAATATCAGAGATAGAGCATATGTAAATATAAAAGTAGACATTGAGGTCTGTTTCATGCTTGAACACTGTCTCATATGGCCTGAAGATTGGTTGAAGCATGAAACAGATAACCTCAGTGTCCACATGTGAGTGAGAGAAACATCTGAAATATCATACCCTATTAAAGGTTTTTGAAGGTATGACTTTTCAAATTGCATCCTTAAATATTTGAACATGCCTCATTCTCCATGAAAGTATGTAGACAAGAATACAAAACAACTAAAGCACTTTTCTACACATGCTAAAATTCAGATTCTGTTTATTATTCAATTGGTAAACATACAAGATAATCAAGAAAGAAACCAACGTGCAGTGCTGTACACACATTATTTGGAAATTTATTTAACTCCGAAGAACATACTTGGTGGTAATCAGGTTTTTATATCCTCATAAATTACTAAAACGATATAAATACTGAAATATCAACAAAAAACAAGTTGGTTAATTAAGGCTTATATGCAAGTATGTTCTCTAGAGTGTATATAAAAGAAGTAGTTGAAAAACAACAAATTTTGCATGCCAACACAACAACAATTTAGATAACACAGACATTGAAGAGAAGTAAAATAAAATAGTAGTCAGAGAAACCTTAATTAGGAATGGCAAATTCATCAAGTGACATCATGACGTCAGCAGAAGAGGAATGGTTTGAGGCCAGGGTTATTATTGTAATGAGTGTATAAATCTTTTTATTGCTTCTTGAGACAAGAATACTGAGAATGAGCAAGGACTGGAAAGGAACAAGCGAATGGGCAACATTACATTGGCCATGTACTTGAGATGAATGAATAGATAGATAGGTGGGTGGTGGTTGATTTACAATGAATCCTGATCAACATCAATGTATTATTAGCCAATAGAAATGAAGTGATCACACACAGATCTGTATAACAGATTATGATGACAAAAGCTAGAAGCAGCAACAACAACAACAACAAAAGCCGAATACTGTCAAATACAAACTGTTTGGAAAAGACAGTATGATGGTGCATATTGATATGTATAATTTGAGTTATTTCAAGCTAAAGAAACCAATCCCTGAAGAGGTTGGTTTTAATAAGATTGTGGTAGGATGGATTGGCAAACAGTTACATACAAGGCTGGATTCAGATAAAGAGAGGCCCTAGGCTATTCCACTTATGAGGCCCCTCCCGATCCCCCATTCTCACAAGTAGATGAAAATGGAAGAGTGTTAAATTAAACAATTTGTGTAAAGCCAAGGATGATGACGGGTGATTAAAATTACTGAAGGGTTATTTAGAGTCTACAATGCATTATGACAGCATGTGTAAAAAAATCCTATGACAGTGTCAAAAATATTATGCACCTTGGCGGGAGGCCCCCTAGATTTTTGCTAAGCCTATTGGTAAATCCAACACTGGTTACATATCAAAGTGAACAAAATTTGGGGGATTTTAGTCCTGTCTAAAAAAAAACAAAAAAAAAGCATTAGGCTCAAGAAGTAATGGTAATGATATAAGAAAATTTATATATCCCAGCTCTACTTAGCATATTGAGCACTCCACATTTTAGCTTGATTACTCACTTGGATTTTTTCTTTGGACTTAAAAACTTAAGGCACTGGACGATTTGTTTCGCCCTGTTTAGATGTTTCTAGTTCTTTCTTTTTTTCCACTTTTTTTCCTCAGGTACCAATTTGTTTTGATATACTTACAAGTTGTGCTATCCAAGGTTTTTTCCAACCGAGTATTACCATTAGTGTGTGTGTATATATATATATATATATATATATATATATATATATATATATATATATATATATATATATAAACAGAGCATTTACTTAAATATTTGTATCTATAAAAAGAATGTATAAACATAAAAAAATGTCTTAAAATAATTGTCGGACTTTGTCCATTTCATAATGTGTGACGTCATTTGTTTACATTTGGATACGCTTTGAGCAGATATGAATGTACATGAGAGATTCATGGAAGATTGAAGTTTAAAGGCAGTAAATTTGACCTTGCTAACCGAACAATCCTCTGTGGCTCAATCGGTTAAGGCACATCAGGCTATATGATGGTTCTGTATAGGATACAGGTTTGATTCCAGTCAGAGGATGAATATTTTCTATGAAAATTTATCGGACATTCAGGCCAGTAAATGTTGTTTAATACTGTTTATTATAAACAGAGCATTTAGTTAAATATTTGTATCTATAAAAAGAATGTATAAACATAAAAAAATGTCTTAATATATATATATATATATATATATATATATAAAAAACCCAACATTTTTATTACTTCAAATATTATGTTTTTAGTGATAGCCAAATTTGAAATAAACACCCAGTATTTATTATATCTCTTGGTCTGTGCACATACACTTGAGAAATCTTAATAAAGATAATGTGCTCTCTGGTAGAGTACTAACCTGCATTCCCCTTTGTAGGAGAAACCCCATTTGATCCAGTGTTCTTTAGAACAACTGACCACTGTTAGTGTCCCAGTTCTATTTTCCTTTTCAAAGAATGCCTACTTCCTTGTTCAGCTTATTCTCAAAAAATCATATCTGCTTAGTTAATTTCTAAAGAATAAATGGATTTATTTTTAAGCAAACATTTTTATTACTTGAAACATTATTTCTAGTGGATACTGGTATTTGAAATAGACACCCCATTTTTATGCCTGGGAGCACATTGTCTTCATTAAGATTTCTCAAGTTGAGTGCACAGGCCATAGATGTAATACACACTGTTTAAAATAAAAATAGGGCATCTATTTCAAACACTGATATCCACCTAAAAATAATGTTTCAACTAATAAAAATAAATACATAAATATATACATGTATATATATATATTTTTAGTGGAAACTCATATGAGTAGAATGACCATTTTCTTTTAAACAGCTTTTATTTCATCTACCAGATATTTGAGATCATTATTTTATATATATATATATATATATATATATATATATATATAAATTTGAAATGTTCATAATCTAACACACAATCACTTGGTTTTATGAGTAATGTTTCAGGGATTCTCAACCAGGTGGGGAAATCACCCCAAGGGGTTAATTTCAAGGTTTTAGGTTGGAGAGGGGAAAATCCTTTACTTTTTCAGAAGTTTCTTGTTGACTGTAATCTTCATCCAAATAAAACTGATTTAAATACTCTGGCACTATGTTTGTTTATTTATTTAATTATGAATTAAAACAAATTACTGTACATATATTCAAGTTTAAAAATCTATCAACATTTACTATTAAATTTGTAAAACTCCTCTATAAAAATAATACATGTAAATGTATATGTACTAATATGGAAAAGAATGAAGATTTTCAATAATACATGCATTTTAGTTGGACAATCTTGGAAAGGGAAGGAATGATATTGTGACTTATGGTGAAAAGAGTGCATTGGGCAAAAGATGTTTTGAACCACTCTCAGTTAGGTTGTCAATGTAATATGAGTGTTGTTAAAATCAGAAAGAAAGAATGATAGCAGGGGAAAAAGTGTATCAAGAATTAAAGATGACATTAACAAAAAGAATCCAAGGAAAAGGGCCCATTTTTCTGGAAAAAACAATTTTTTTTATTCCTGCCTCTCGTAGTCTGGTTAGGTCAAAATCAATGCTACCAGATTTGAGAATAGCAGCATCACCCATTAACTCGTTTATAATGTTAATGTTTTATATATTTGGTAGCTTTTCATTCATTTAAAGTGAGAATAAAATGAGCAGATTAATTGAAAATCTAGAGTTTGACTAACTCTAATAGGAAAAATAAAGTTTGGGAATTGTTAAAAGAGAGAAGCTTATTATCTGTTGACCTAAAGTAATATTGGGACATGTTAAATGAAAATAAAAAAATGTTACCAAAACAAACAAATTATTTTTTCATTATTGCAACAAATCTTATGAACAGATTTTCAATTAATTAATTTTGTTTTGTAGTTATTGGACATGTGTTAATTTTTAAAAATGTATTGTATTATAATGCGTGCTTACCAATCTTGACATCAAAGCCATGAAAAACATTAAGTGAAGAGGTACATTTCTTTGCTAGTACACCTGTGTGTTAGGGTGGCTAGTTAATCCATGCGCAGGCACATCTGTTCAACACCCACAGAGCACACCTGTGGTTTATACTGCAACTATGCTAAGCAAATTTTAGAGTTTCTGGGGGAAGCTAATAATCTGGTGTGATCAGCAGTTTGAACAAGGCCAGTGCACTTAAATCTTTGGTGATGATGATCTGTGACTTCGTGCTATCACAATCATCAACAAGTTCCAAACAGTTTCTTTTACCCAATTTAATTCACAAGGCTTTGATCAACCTATGGTATGGTTTTTCCCAATAGTGCCACATACTGGCATCAGTTCCCCTGGCCAATATCATAAAAGCAAATTTCTTAACAAATCGACCATGGTGATATTCAACAATTTAACAATGGCCAAATGGACTGAAATCTCACAAAAGCTTCAAATATTATTCATTTTTTACAAAATTTGGTATAATCTTTATAACATAACCCCTCCCCAGAAAAAGCAATCAGTAAGTGATAACCTGATGGTCGCATTTAGAGTAAATAATAAGTGACAGGCAATTGCTAGGCAATGTTGTTATTTTGTTTAAATTAGACCAAATTCCTAATTGATGCTGATTGGTTGCTGACAAGTGACTGAATAGCTTCATACTTTAGCCTGAAAATAATAAACTTTTATCATTCACCATCTCTTCTCATCATTACTGCTCACCTTAAATATTATTTTGCAGTAATCAGTTTCTTGTAGGAGGGAGGTAGTGAAAAGAAAAGTTCTTTGCCTGACCAACACCTCAAAATCACTATTCTGATGTCTGATTTTAGAGATACTGATTTTTGTAAGTGGGTCACAGGCTGAGAGATTTTCAGCACCAACTTACCACCCAACCTGGTACATCTGGATCTGCACAAATATCATTGTTCAGAAATTGAAAAACTTATCTCCCTGGCTTATTGGCCATTAATGATATAACAGGTCCAAGACTAAATTCTAAAAAAAAAAAAATATATTAATTCTATATTCCTTCATATTTTTGTTTTTTGCAGTTCTATATGTATATAGAAATGTGTTGTATTTGTGATACTCTTGAAAAATGCTCAAAATAATGTTTTATTTAGTTCTTAATAATTTTGAAATATTTTGAAGAATAAATAATTTTTAAAAAGAAATTTTTCTCTGAGGGTATTTGTGCATAAGTGAATATAACAAACCCAATGGCAATTAGAACTTGGCTCTCCGATTAAAAATTCTGAGCCATTATCCATTACACCACCTGCACACCCAAGCTTACAGCAACTAGTATTCCCAAGTGATCACTCATCTAAGTACTGATCAAGCTTGATGTTGCTTAATTTTGGTGATCATATGAGAACCACTGTTTCAATGTGATATGACCCTAAGCCAGTAGTTGTATTTGAAATCAGACTTGTATATCCATTTACAGTAATGTTTCTAATTTATTTGATATCTGTGCTTGAATTCTAAACTTTGTCTTCAGTGATAGGGTAGAAGACAAGCCTGTAAGTATTTTTCTTAATAATATATATTTAGGTTAGCTAACACAAGACTGTTCTTTTGTTATCTCTTATGACATTAAAAACAAGTTGACATAAGATATATTTGATTGTATCCCTATTAGGTTTACATTTCATATGAGTGGGTGCTGAAAAGTTCTTGGCATGACCAAAAAGGGTTAAAAAAATAATCTGATATTTGGTTAGATTTTTGGAAAATGGATTAGGCCAACCACAGCACAGCATCCTAATATGGTACATGTATTTGTATATTTTTCGTCTTTAACATTTTTCTATACAAGAGTTATCTCCCTTGCACTGTCAACACCACATGACAGTGTCTTTGTTGCAACAATGGCAGACTGTTCCAGGAAGTGAAAAGACAGACTTTGTGAAAGAGCAACAATAAAAACTGTAAAAAAAAAAATATATTTAAAAACTCACATATGAAATTTTAAGTAAGAGCTTAATAGAATATTATGCGACTTGTTTTTACAGCAGGGATAAACTAATTGTTGAAATGAGTCCATTGATGAGAGTCATAAAAATTTCAGCTATGAAATATTAAGGTTAATGTGACCCTTATTCTTTTAAGGAACAATTAGCAATAATCGCATCATATACAAAAAATAGATCATTCAATAATTAATTAATTTTTCTGAAATTAATAAGCTTTTCTAATGTGTTGGCATAATTTCTCTTTTTTTTTTTCTCTCCCCCTTTAATCTGCTCTTCTTATAAAGAACAAATTCACACCAAATTCTTATTGCTTATTTTTATACACGACATGGACAGCAATAGGCATGAAGTGCTAAGCACGTTTTGATGAGATCAAGATGCTCAATCCAAGGCTTAAAATAGAACTAGTTGGATAAAAAAAAAAACATCTTTACAAGAACTGCTTAGTCACCTGCTTAATTTTTTTTCCTAAGTTTTAAAAGAAAAAAATTCTTCGATCAAAAAAACTGGTGGAGAGCCATACATGTGAGCTTATTCAGACATGGGTAGAGCTCTTCTGAAAAATAATGAGATGTGTTAATTAGATTATGTTGATTAAAATGTGTTAATTGAAAAATGTTCAATGGAGTAGTGAAAAGTTGAGGCAGTGAGCTAAAGAAAAAACAATGGATGCTACAGATTTACAACATGGACACATATAGATACATATAGATACATGTAGATGCATGTAGATACATGTAGATGATACACATATAATGTACATGGGATGAAAAAGAATCATGCACCATACATGAAAATTGGGCTATGTATATAATGCATGAACTTTAATTTTTTTTTTTTAAATATTTAATGATTTTTAACTAATATATAACAAGTGAAACAAAATTGTGTGCCTTAGAATTTGTTCTAAATGATCAAAACAATCTTGGAAGATACTTTCAAAATATGGGTGATGATATTTAACACTAAACAGGTGTATAATTTCCACAAGATTTCAGTGTCAAACATGAACATAAATTATGTATTAGTACATATTTGATGAGCTAAGTCAGAAATAATTGAGAAAAATAGCATGTTAACAGGACTTTTGTATATTGTCATCTCATTACAGTGAGTTTGTTTCCTTTATCTGTCAGTTTTAATAAAGTTCATTTGTAAAGCGTTTTCCTAAACCCCAAAATAAACAGGTTTCACTTCATTAATCTCAATTGAGATGGATGACACAAGAACATTCTAAAAAGGAGAACCCAACAACTGTCATGGCGTGAAGCTTTTCACTTGCCCCATGTACTAAACATACAAACATACACAGAGTAGTCAGACAAGGAGACAGAGGGACAATGCAAGCAGAAATAAAGCAGTTTACAGTACCATTGGGAGGTGATGTGGCCACTGAAAGAATAGTGAGAAAGAAATTAGTGGTGGACTGGATGTCAAGAAAAAAAAATAAAAGAACAAAATATTGAAGCTTCAAGAACTGGATGTGATTTCATTAAACGTGAAAAAAAAAAAAAAGCTACAGCCAAATAAATATTGGTGGACGCTGAGTTTTGTATGAATACAATCTACATGTGCACTGCAATATTGAAATGATGACGCGCGGCAACAGGAGGTTTTTCTTTGTTTTTTTTTTTACACACTTAATCCAAAAGATTACAGAGTGCAAAAGAAAAAAAAAAGGAAAATGAATGTGAAATGATGTTTACTACCCTTAGACCGAATTTAATCATTAGAAGAAAAAAAATTGGTAGGTCGAAGGGAGGTAAATATCCAAAACCATTTAAATTTTCAATAATTGAATTGTGACACAAAGTAATTAAGTCCTGCTGAATTTGCATTTCCATGTGCTCTTTGTGTACAATGGGTTAATGTTAAATTTCATGTCAATGCAAATGTAAACAATAGCATCACCGTTGTTATTAGGGCATCATCATCATCATCATTTTCATCCTGAGTCTCATCATCCAATGAATTTGAGGCCTCAAATTTGGGAATGGTTAGTTGGGATAAAACATAAACAAATTATCAGGCAATTGACAAAACCAATTGTGTTCAGAACAATGAAAATTTAATTTGAGCAGACCTTGGATATATTTGATGTTTTTATCATACAAACACCATCTTTACATTTGTAATATACATTGTAGACATTTGATATGCATTAATACAAATCAATAACACCTATTAAAATAGAGAAAATTAAGAGAATTTAACATATTTCAAGGTGAGCTGAATTATTGTCAAGAAAGTACTCAGTGCTAGAGTGACAATAGCCAATAAATTAATAAAAGTTCAATTGATTTGTCATTGTTTTTATTTGACCCTCTGATCCTGATGAGAAGTGTGTTCATGAAACTTAAGTCAGTCAAAAGATAAATTGACTGAACTTTTTTAATATTTTGACTATATATATTTCGATCAAATATAGATCAGAATCTGACAGAATAAGATAAAGAACAAATAGGAAATATTTATCAATTAAACAATCTTTCACTTTTATTAAAGCTTGGTCAGAGACTGAGATATGGAAAAAAAGTAGTAAGAAATCCTGGTATTTTTACTTTGGTGTTGTCTGATTTTCATTGGTCAATCGTGTATAATATTGGTTTAAAAGAGTTAAATGCACATGATATATGATTGACTGATGAAAATCAAACAACACAAAAGTAAAAATACCAGAATTTTTTACTTTTCTCCATCTTAGTCTCTGATGAAGCTTTAATAAAAGGTTGATAAATGTTTTCTATTTGATCTTTGTTATCATATATATATATATATATATATAGTTAGGGAAGACTATAATTCAGAATTACATTTTACTTTCAAGATATATAGATTTTTGGTGTATTTTATCAGTCACTCTTAAATCTTGAACAATTTAAATTTAATGCCCTCCCATTTACTTGATGTCAACTTGTAAACTATTTATGCTGTTTACTGCATACTCCATAATTTATTTGCATAATATCTTTATGAACTTTTGTTCATAGTTATATTCCATCTATACACATTTCATTTCTTTAAATGTTTTAATAAGGAAATGTTACATAAAACTTCTTTAAAATTAGGACCATATGGTAGCATTAGAAGCTATTTTTTTCATTAGACTATCCCAGTTTATTGTAAATCTATAAATATGTAAAGGTGCTGTCAGGAGTTCTTCAAGAACCATTGAGAGATTGGTAATACCAAGTGGTGGAAAACCACAAGATGCACCAGATAATCATACAAGAAAATCAGACATGCATACACTAATTACTAATTGGGTTTTTTATTTATTGAAAGAAATAATACCAATGTCAAATCCTGTAAAATTTTAATAAAAGAAATTAGAGTAGAAAAAAATGTATAAACTTAGTCTTATTCAATGAAGTCATTGACTCTGAACACACATTTAGAGAGCAGGGTTGGTTGGTTGGTTGATGAGTAAGTTAGTAATAATAATTATTAGATTAGAAAGGAACAGTTGTTAGCTGGATTTGCAGAAAGGTTAAAATAATGAATTAATACAGTGTTTTATAGCAACAGGAAGCATGTCTTTGAATATGCAGTAACCCAAAAATTTCCTTACACAACCAAAATCATTGTTTGTTAGAAAGAGAAAATGACGTGGTCATATTTTACAATAGAGTGAACATTCCAAAAACTAATTTTTTTTTTTCAATTCAGCCAATATGCTTTTGGAAAAAAAAGTAAGGTTGTGTTTCAGTAATCATTTGAACAGATCAATATTGTTAATGGAATGAGAAACACCGTGGAGTGAAAATAAAACGGGATTTGACGAATTTGGAAGCGAGATTGAGTTGGATGGTGAAATGAGTTTCTTTGTAATTGGAAATAACATAATTTTTTTTTTTTTTTGAATAAGAGATTTGCATTAAATAAATTTTATATTTATTCTAGAATCAAATTATTCACATTTCAAGGATAACTATGTACAATTTGCTGCTCTTCTGTACAATTGTCTAATCAGAATTTTCCCAAGATGATTATTGAACATGACGACAGATTTGGATTCAAATAAGAACTATAACTATCTACACTTAATGTTTATTTTTGTTTAACTGTAAAAGAGATGTATGTACACATGCTATTATTTATTTCTGTACCAATTTTAGTTCAGCTCAAGCAGAAAATACATCTTGGCATCTTGCTTGATACAATAGTTAAGCTCATTTTGTAGACAGAGTTGTTAGTAGCATGAGTTCAATCCTCACTGCATCAGCCTTGTACATGACAAACCCAAATTTAGTAAATCAGACTAATTTGATGAGTCAGATAGTTGTGTATCTATCACAGGTGCTATTTGTCAGTGTTCAAGTTCTGTTAGGAGGGAAAATGTTGATGTTTTAAGGCAAGCAAGCCATCCACAACATGACTAACATAACAACCTTCCTGTCTAACTTCACTGAGCAAATAGCAATCAACAAAATATCTCTAGCTACTTTTATAATGTATTAAAGTCAGTTTGAGCATTTGTAATTTTACAGTCTACTATGATAAGTATGCTAATCTTACATACCATTGAAAATGACCTTCATTCTGGCTTAGGCTTTTAATATTATACAGACTGAATGCCAAAAGTTGGTGTGTGAGTATATATATATATATATATATTTCAGATAAAGTATATGTGTAACAGGACAATATGGATAAAGACGAAAGGAAAACTTATCTTAGCTGCTGCATTTCGTCCTCTGAGGTATTTGCCATGATAAAGTTCTTCAGAGGATAAAAATTTTCCTTTCATCTTTATTTATATGTCTTTTACACATATACTTTACCTGAAGTGTGTGTGTGTATGTATATATATATAATATATATATATATATATATATATTATTTAAAAATATGATTCCATCATTACATAAGTGTTCTCACGTTTCAAAAACAGAAGCTAAAAACTTCAATTCAATTATAGAAATTAAATTAAAGTACGTAGTTCTATTTCATCCTTAAGAAAATTTTACACACACACACATATATATATATATAATTTTAAGATATGCTATATTTATGGGTAAAAGTACTCAGTCTCAAGGATAGAGCATATGTAAATATAAAAGTGGACACTGAGGACAACACTGAGTAGTAAAAGTCTGTTTCATGCTGTCACTGCTTGGGATTAAGCTCAGTGTCCATTTATTTTATATATATATATATATATATATATATATTCCTCACCGGTAGCATAACTTGGAATTTCATGCACAACACAAATGGTCAGTCTCTAGTCAGCATCTGAAGATTGCATTGTGCATAAAACTCTGAGTTGTGCTACCAGTGAGGAAAAGAATGTAGATTTATTAATAGCGCTGTTATATTACATTGAGCACTATTTTATTAACACCAGCACTCAATGTGCGATTATATAAGTTTTGTGGCTTAAACATCTCCAAAAGGCATTTGTATAAAATAGCAAAAATCATCTTGCAGCTTTTGTGAGAACCATAAACTATAAATTTTCGCATTCAACATTTATAGCTTTTTAATCTCAGTGAAGTCAACACATATTCTGAGATATAACTTTTTATGTTGTATCATGTTTTTCAAAAGATTTCATTTACAAACTGTGTGTTAAGGCATAAAAGTAAAGAGAAAATTCTATGATATCCTGAATCCCGGTAAAGTATGCCTATCAATTTCATTTTAATCATAGTTAAAAACTCTGAAATTTGTTTTTCACCTCCATATAAGAAATAGAAAAATCTGTTACAGCAGCATAAATGGGTAAGAATTGAACAAAAAAAGAAAATCTTAACATGTAATTAAAATGTCACTTTCACTTCACTAATCATAGTAATAAGTCTTTAATGTTGAGTTATTTCTAGTTAATGTTGTTATCTGATCAATTGCAATATTGGCTCTTTCATTTGATTGAAGAAATTGGTTCTGTCTATTTACTTGTTTTCTCTTGTTTACCAATCTTGTCTGTTGCTATTTCAAGCTGTTTTCAAATTAAAAAAACCCAGACCTAAACTATTCTGAGCAGAAAGTGGCAAAAATTTGTGAGTTTAATTTCTCATTTGAGTCACAGACATCATCAAATCAAGGAGGAATAATAAAATTAGTGCTTTCTCTGAAATGAAAATTTGCTATAGAGAATATATTATGCAAAGTCAATGTTTTCACAGTAAAATGGAAACAATTGATATTGGTAAAATGTTCAGTATATATATATATATATATATATGTGTGGGGGGGGATAATGATATATAAATTTTTTTATATATCAAGAACAGTTTTGAAAGAAAAGATGTATGACAAATTGGAAAAGGTTTTGTGACATGTTTTATCCATTTGGATTTCACTGGACTGGGTTTGTTTATGTTGTTGTCATTACACATATGCATGAATGAGAGATGCTGGGAGTTTTAAAATTTAGAAATAATTTATTTTTTATTAAATATTCCCATATTGCAATAACAGAAGATCCATCAAGAATGGTGAAACATTGTAAGAATCTGGACGTAAATTTACTGTGGATGAACTAGCAATTAAAGCATTTTCTAGATATTTTCATCTTAGTGAATCATTTTCTTTTTTAATTAGAGTAGCATTTTTTATGCCAAAATTGTGGTCAGTTTAATATACCAAATTAATTTCAGCTCATTTCTTTTTATTAAAAATTTTTGCAGTAACTTATTTGGTGATATGAGATTTTTTTATTATACAACATAAGGAATTTTTTTTTATTGTAAGTAAATATATATAATAGTTTTGTTATTGATGTCTTTTTATAATTTCAAGCATATAAAGACTGTTGTGGATCATAAAAAAGATATAAGCTCAAAAAAGAAACAAGATATTTTAAAGTTAAGTAATGGGAATGCAATGTTGGCAGTTGTTAAAAAGTTGAACAGAGATCAAAGAACAATCAAAAAAGGAATTGAAAACATTGGCAAGCTATGATTAAGAAAAACTGGCTTTAAAATGTTTAAAAAGAGAGTTGAAAAGAGTAAAAGGGTAATAAGCAAGAAAAGCAAATTGGCTAGCAAGAAAACATTTGAAAAAGCTGTTGTTATGAATATAAACAGAAGGAAAAGATGCATATTATTAAAAACTTTGACTAAAGACATGAAAGCAACCAAACTACTACTTTTTAAGAAAATATTAAAAAGAAAAACATTGTAAGTTGGGTGAAAATGGTACACAAAACTTATCTGTCAACAGTCATTTTTAGCAATGAATATAGAGCCATATTAGACAGACCTGGTGACTGTGCTATAGGTCAGGTTCTTCATAGAAATAGTCAATCAGTAAGAACACAATAGTAGGGAGGTGGAGTAATATTTTGGGTTAGTATTATAGGCAGTAAAATCATAGATCCCTTCAAAGTTAATGATGCAAGTGTCATGGTAAATATAGAGAATTATTTCAAGTTTTTGGACAATACATTTTTGAGTAGTATATGTCACAACCAGAAAGCTTTCATCTGAACAGTCTGTTCATGCAAGATATTTTAACTCATTCTGCAAAGCTGGTTTTTGTCCATCATGTCAAAAAAGATTTAAAAAGATATTAAATTAATGAAATGAACCCCAGCCTCTCTAGATATTAATCCAATAGGAAATGTATATGACAATAGAGAACAAGTAAAGAAGACCTCTGGGAAGCAATAAAAACTGCTGCAAGTAATGTTAAAGTCAAAAGAGCAGAATAATTAACGAAATCAATGGATGAGATCTCTTAAGGTTATAGAATATCAAAGAACCCATATTAACATGTAAAATAGTAATTCATTCATGTGTATAGGGATCTATGAATTATATCTTTTGATTTTATATACAGATAAAAGTTTTGTTGCCTAAGCATGACACCACCAAAGTAAGTTATCAATATTTTCAGTAAGGATTGATAGGCTGAAACTCACATGGTATATTGCTCATATATACTGAATATTTTACCAACATCCATTTGTTAATACCAATTTTATTGTGAAAACATTAACTTGCATAATAAAATTTGAGTTTGTCATAAGTCTAGGCTGGATAAATTTATTACCTAATAATAGAAAAATGATCCTCCACTTTATGCCCAGTAGAAACTTATTTAATTTAACTATATCTTGAAATTTTTCCAATTATTGTTTAGCTAAGAGCAATTTTATTGGGAAAACATTGACTTACATAATAAAATATGACATAGTGTAGTAATTCTAAGTGGGATCAATTTATTACTTAATAACAATAGAAAACCGGTCTTTATGTTCAGTACAAACTTATATAAATATAACTTGAAACTTTTATAATTATTGTTTGGATAATAGCAATTTTATTGGGGAAAAATTGACTTGCATAATAAAATGCCACTGTAGATGCCAGTCAGATAAGCCTCTACAATAATGTATCAATAAGTTTGTAGCCTCACTGAATTTTGATCAGAAAGTTTCAATGTTAATTTTGTGAATAATAGAGAAACATTGGGTTATGTGCATTGTTTAAAAATAAATATTTGTTATGAAAATTACTTTTATTCATCATTAGGCTACAAACTTATTGACACGTGTACATATATAGGACATACTTTTTAAAATATTTTAATGGCATTAAGTAAAGAATATCATTTTTCTATTTGATATTGTTGTTTGAACAAATTAAGTGACTCCCACCTTCATAACAAAATCTTTAGTAATAAAGAAAAAAGAGCCTACGAAAATGTGTTATTTGTTAATCTATTCACTGCTACCATTATTGTTATTTTCACAATGACAGATTATAAAAGTGAAAGATATAATTTTATCAATATAAAAACATTATCTTCTATAATTTAACCAGTTATACTCAAATAAGAATAAAAAATTATATTTAATAGATTCTAGAATCTTATTAACTTCTTTATTCTTGTTGCAATGCTTGCTTTCAAAACATTAAAAATAAAAAAATTTAAAAAATGTTTTAACTGTTTGCACAATAGAAACCACAACAATGCAGCCAATGCAGAGTTGATGAAACAGCAATGCAGCATTAAGTCCAATGGGAATATTTTGATTTGAGCTATAAGTTAAATGGCAGGCCAAACTAGGCTCACAAGCCATAGCTGGTAACCAGTCTAAAAGGACAACACTCAATTCAAAACCAAGCTGCACCTGAAGCTCTACAAAGATGGTTAGTTGAGGGGGGTGCAGATATTATGGCTATAAAGCAAAAACATGATAGATTTCAATAACTGTGGATGATCCCACTGGATTAGTTTAGTTTGATTTCTGCCTATGGCTTTCAACCACTAAAGGGTTATTTAAGGTTAGAAAAGTGTTTGGGGTATAGTGTGATGTTATATGTGGATCAGTGATAGTTTTGGGTACAGTTGGAGAAATAGTTTTTTCTTTTTAATCAGTTATTGAAATGCTGGTTTTCTAATACAAGTTGGTTATTACAGTTTGCATTGTTATTTTTAGTGGAGGTCTTTATGAAATCTTAAAGGTTCTTTTCCCCTTTATTCCAGTTTTCAAAATATATTAAAAGTTTTATATAGTTCTATTGGGAGTTTTATATTTTGGTATAAAGTTTGATTTTCTTTAAGAAGTTAAGGATATTGTTTGCTTTAGTGTTTTGAAAGAGATCTTTTGTTTGTTTGATAATATTTTGTTTGGGTTTGACTGAGATTTTGGCAACTTATGAATATATGTTCAACTCTGAGAGGTATTTCACATCTGTTGCATTGATGGAGAAGTTTCATTTTTTTAGTAGATGAGTGTATGTCCTATTTGGAGTCTGGATAAATCTATTTACTCCTGTTTTATTTTATTATAATCACTGGAGAGTGATTATCGGTAATATTGCTGATACCGATAAGCATTTAACCCAAGGATGGATAGACTGGGAATTTGATTGAAGAGTTAAGTTGATATCTAAAGTTTTATTGGCAATTAAATGAACAATTTCCCATGTCAAATGTTTGAAAATCCTGACATAAGCATGGTAGATGATAAATTGGTTGGTTGTTTTGTTCTATGGCATATCAACCTCAGTGGGTCATTTAATGCCAACAAAATTTTTTAAATAGATTCATAGTGATAGTTTGGAAAAAAAGGTGTGTACGTATACATATATATTTGAACCATTTTTCAATTACTCATATTTTTGAGTACAATCCAACTTCTTAAGAATGTATAGCTGTTTGTATTACTGATAATAATCTTTCCTTCAAAAATTATTGCTAGTAATAATTTTTTTTTTATTACAAAGTATTTCTGGTATTAAAACCTATTTTTGCACAAGTTTGGGTGTTAACTATTTGCTCATAGCTGGGACCCTAACTGGTGCTACCATCATGGGTTAGGGTGGACCTGGGAACACCAGCAATTAAGAGATGGTTCCACACTCCTCAAAACCTCCTGATCAGAGGCCTTGCTGTTGGATGTAGTTTATCATCTTACCCAGGACGCGGATGTAGTTTATCATCATACCCAGGAGGGGATAAATTGGTATAAATATTAGTATGAATCAATGATTAACTTGTACTGATTGAACCTAATTTTAAATATTTTATTGCTACTGTACCTAGAGAGAAGGATACGCACACAGTGTAGCATATATTGGCATGGCAATTAGAATTGGTGAAACATTCAAATTCTAGACTAGTCTTTTGCATTCAGTTCTACACAAATATTCTTGAGAAAGACATGCATCCATCTCTTCTCCTCCAGCTATGGGGTTAAATAGCAGGGTAGTCTGGACTCTCTAGAATGGAGACTATGGAGAAGTCACAATTTTTCCACAAATTCATAGCAATTCACAAATAATAAAGAAAAGGTATGGGTGGAGAATCATGATTGCCTACATTTTGAAAGAACTTACCACTAAAAAGAAAAAATCTAACATCTAAAGAGTATTATTTATAATAATAAGATGGCCTTAATAACCACATAAGAACATATAGCTAAAGTGAGATAAATGTATTTAGCACAAGAAGAAGCCATATAGATGTCATTTCAGAAAATTGAAACCACAAAAATGATAATAAACTCAAGTTTTTGGTAAAATATTAGAGAAAACATAAGAGAAAGGAAATTAGAAAAGACAAACAAGTTAATAGAAAGTTAGTAACATTTTAAGAATAAAAAAAATCAAATTGATTTCTTTCTTTTTGAAACATTTTTGTTTGTTAATGCCAGTGTTGAATCTCCTACAAACAGGTTACAATCCATTCATTAAAACCCAAAAGAAATGAGGGGGGAAAACAGTTTTCTGGCTTACCTTTTGCTCAGCACTTGCAGTCAGTTGCTGAAGTCGGTTTGTCATATTTGACAAACTCTGCTCAAAAGCAGCGACCACATGGGCCTGTAACAAAAGAAAAAACAAAAATTGAGTAATTTGAATTAACCAACAAGCAAAAAAAAAAAGAAGGGTAACTTGAATTAACCAAAAAGTAAACAAAAACAAAAAAGAAATTAGGTAACTTGAATTAAGCCAAAAGTATTATTTTTTAAAAGTGTGTAACTTAAATTAATTGAAAAAGTAAGCAAAAAATAAAAGAAAACAAAAAAATTACTGGTTTTATGATATTTCAGTTCAAATCTCCATTTCTAAAATTTTATTTTAAAATGTAATTTGTGTAAGCACAATGGTTTTACATATCAAAATTGAATTTATATTATATTTTCATCTTAAAATATCTAATTCTTACTAACAAACAATATATATATATGGCCTAATATACTAGATTATGATTATAATCTTCTTAATTCAAGGGGATATTGGTTTATTCCTATATCAGTCTCACCAAACAGACATAGATCTTCAAATATTGTACATGTTTTGGAAATAGTTAACTCCTCATAGAGTAAAGTTTGATGTAATGGTGAATAGAAATAAAGAAAGAAATGGATGAGCAAGTTATAGTGAAATGATGAGTACAAGCTGAATGAGTCAGAAGAGAGGCTACCTATGGTTCAACATAGGTATGCATGACTAGCTTATAACCCACACCTGTATTGATTTTGTGCAAATCGTTAATATATACATTAAACTTTCTGAAGAGGATCAGGCAACATTGAATGTTGAGAAAAAGACTATAAAAATGAAGCTGTTGTAGATAATGAAATCATATTTAAAAAAAAAAATACATATCTTGTTTACAATGTTCACAATAAATACACCTGAGACTATTTAACTTCATTCCAGTTTAATATAATCTCTTTTTCACACAAAAAATAGAACAATATGAAATGTAAATGATATGAAAAAGGTGAGACTTAAGTTTTCTTATTTCTTCCTACAATAGAAAGAATAAGATGGAAACCTACAGTACTTACTGAAAATAAATACATAAAAATAATTATTATTTTAAATCCCTAAAATTGTAAAATATGTGTGCCTTTGGAAATACATTTGTTTCAATGTGTGGGGAACTAAGTTTTGTTTACCTTTGTAAAAAAAAAACACAAATCCATCTTCTTCCAGCTATGGGTTAAATATCAGAGCAACTCATCTATGAGAAGGAAAGTTCTAAATTCAAATCCCTGCTTCTTTATGGCTATCAAATTTGTTGGGCTTGTTAACTTTGGCCATTGGTCAAACAAAGAGAAGGTAAACATCACAAACCAGAGTAGACTGGGCTCTTTAGCTTTTAACAAGACCCCTTATCATCTATAAGAGTAAACCGCTTCTACAGGAGAAGTATGCAACCTCTGTTAGTGTCAACTGCTGAAAGGTCAAAATGACAAAAGTTATTATTTTGACCCAGGTGGTAGGCTATCTGGTTTTAGTTTCATTTTTCTATTGGTTCAATTTTGTTTTCCTTAAATTTTAAATTTTAAATTTTCAAAACTAAGACTAATTTTAAATAAGGCACAACTGCAGTGTACATTTTTCATTAATAAAACACAAAAACAAGTTAGTATATATTTGTGAAAAACCAAAATACTGCTTTTGAAATTGTTTACAAGATTATATAAGAAAGACTCTAGCTTTTATTGAAGAAAAAACAGCTAATCTGATAAGAATACAATGGGCATTCATTTGTGTGAAACATGAACACATTTGTTTCATCACAAGTGAATTAAACAGAAAGTAAATATTAATCTGAGACAGTTTGGTTTCTTGAAAGTCATAAGAAGTTTGTAGTGAGTATAGGGGATAAACAGGATTATTTGAAGAGGAAAAATGACTATTGCAAATGTTTTGCTTTGAGAGACAATAAGCCAAAATTGCAATTGGAAGCAGAGATGTGGATAAAATAGAACAGCAGAGAAAAGCAGATTCTTTAATACAAATGCTTCCAAATTTTTAATTTCCTTCTATTGTCTACAGAGTGAAGAGCAAAACAACCGAGAAAGACACAATCTCTTTATACTGGAACACTTTCTCTTGAGTTTTATTAAGCACACACATCACCATACTTTTTTTTTCTCCTTCTTCTAGAAAGTTCCTTTTTATCTCATCTGTTTCATTCAATATTTATTTTCATTTCTTGACTTCTGTTGTTCTTAATCCCTGAAGCCACACAATGAAGAAAGAAGCAGAACAGTTTTTAGTGTGTCATTGAGTTATTCAATTGCCATGTTATTCCTGGTGGGGTTTTTACTTAGTTCTTTTATCATCTGAGGACAGTGCACCAAGTTGAGTCAGCCTAAATAATTTCATATAAAATATTTTTATATGTTACACAGCTGAATAATGGCATAGATTTTATAAGATTAACTGTGATAATAAAAGCTAAATATAATACACTTTTTATGAGATTCTCCTAACAGCAAAAATGTTAGGTTTGTGAGCATTATGACCACATTACAATAACATCTGTTTTTCTGTCTCTTTATGACACATTGAATATTTATTACTGATGCTATATTAGCTCATTTTATATAGTTTTTCATCTAGAAAAGGTTTTTTATAATGAACTGTAGAAACAATATAATTTTCTAATTTGTTATCCAAACAAAGTTGATTTGATAAAAAAAAAAAAAATTCCTGTGAATTTAAAATCTCCGACTAAATAAGACCTCTTATTGAAAGTGTAGCCTTTTCATTTCACTTGAGTAAATTGTTAAGAAGCTTTCTACTTAGTTCCAGGCACACGGAAGACCTACCCCACTAAAAAAAGAATATTTAATTTTACAACAGAGATTATGTTTCTATAGTGAAAAGTAAAGAGTTTCTGAAATGTATATTGGCCTTCATAACATTTACTCAAGATATAAAGGAGACAGCTGCTGTAAGGATTGGGTTATCCAATCCTGTGAGACAAAGGTTCTGTTAGCAAGCATCACAGTGATTTGACTTCAGTTGAAAAGACATGGCTAACTTTCAAAGATAACAGAAACTAAGAGACGAGTGGTCAATAAAAAGAAAGGCGCAAAGGTACTCAGTTGAGAGAACAAGATTGTTTGTTATTCTTTGTTTATCAGTAGAAATAGAAATTAGAACCACAACAAGAATGCCTACAGCAGTAAGAAAAGAATGATTACAAATAATGAAGACAAAAATAAGAGATAGAACAGAGAATAGTAACGAGAGAAATAGAACAGAGAGCAGTAACGAGAGAGGGAGAATAGAGAGCAGTAACGAGAGAGGTAGCAAGAATGGGACAATAGAGAATGGTGGTGAGAGAAAGTGTTAGAATGGGGATCAGAATAGAGAGAGGTAGAATAGGGAACAGTAATGAGATGGAGAATAGCAGTAGCAAGTGAGGGGGAATAGAACAATAATGAGAGATAGAATATTGAGCAGTAGCAAGAGAGGTAGTATAGGGAATGGTAGTGAGAGAGGGAGAGGATGGAATAGAGGGAATAAGAGAGCTGTAGTGAGAGAGGGAGAGAATGGAATAGAGGGAATAAGAGCTGTAGTGAGAGAGGGAGAGAATAGAATAAAGGGAATTAGAGAGCTGTAGTGAGAGAGGCAGAGGATGGAATAGAGGAAATAGAGAGCTGTAGTGAGAGAGGTAAAATTAGGGAGCAGTAACAAAATAAAAGACTGTGAATTGAAGGAAGAAGAATGAAAGATA
This sequence comes from Acanthosepion esculentum, assembly GCA_964036315.1. Taxonomy (NCBI): domain Eukaryota; kingdom Metazoa; phylum Mollusca; class Cephalopoda; order Sepiida; family Sepiidae; genus Acanthosepion; species Acanthosepion esculentum. The sequence continues at coordinate 21,430,609 of OZ038496.1, read as the reverse complement.
TATGTGGGACAAAGGGATAGTAAAAAAAATGAATGAAATAGAAAACGTATAGAAAAATGAAAGAAAAAGTAAATAAGTACAGAAAGAAAATGCGAATGAACGAAGCTAAGGGAAATGACTGAAATTGGATAGAGGGCAATGAAAGGCATATTGAATTAAAAGAGGTGATAAAGTTTGAAGCATTTGATTAGATGTTTATTTTTGTATTGATATTTAAGAGAAAACTAAGAGTAGAATATGTTAATTGGATAACACAACTTTTACCACATTCCTTTGAAACAAAAAAAAAAAGGATTTTCAGCCAAAGTGTGTTTTGCTTTCTTCCTTCTCCAGAAAGAATTAGGTGAAATTAGTTATATTGTAATTATATGGAAAATACAGCCATAATACCTAATGAATAATTATAAACTAAACCTGGTCTACACAAAAGAATGTGCATGCATAGGAAGTAGTTAATTTAAAGATTCAAAGTTAGCATTTACTCCTAAATTCATTTCATGCCAGAATATAAAGTGCAGGTATTTTTACATATAGAATTTATTTCAGATGTGATAGGTATATAAATGTACAGGTTAAAATTTTTCTAGTGTCAGATTTATGGTTCAGTCTTTCATAATAGTGAGGTAAACCTTTATTAAAATTTTAAAATTGTTAAACTTTTCAAATGAGTTTGTAAACTTGTATTTAAATTCAACACAGAAAGTATTAATGATAAAATTTAGTCCTCAAAAAAGCTATTTCAACATTATCAACGATAAGCTAAAAATACCTATTTTTCTTGGGATATACATAAACTAGGTTTTGTAAGAATATAAATATTAAGCTTTTTAAATTCAAAATTGATATTTATTCAGTTTTAAGAGAGAAATTTCAAAACTTTTAACTAAGATGCATCCATGCCATTCAGGATCTTCAAAGAACCTTTGCACAGTTTAGTGCTGCTCCCTGCTGATTCCTTTTGTAATTTCCATTGCTGCATGCTCTGGAGTTATTAAATATTTCTCTTTAGTCATTAAAATCACCTTTATGTCCTATTTTAAAACTTCAAACTTGCAATGCGGCTATTAATTTGAAACTTCAAAATTCAAGAGGTTGGTTTCTTCTTTTATGTGCTGTGTCCCTTCAGGACATGAGTGATCATGGCTCTCCACAATTTCCTGTTTCTTGTTGCTCTAAGCAATGTTTGACTTTTTACTATCCCTCTTTGTCTTCTTTCTACCATCCATTCAGCCAAGGTAGGTTAATAATCATTTCCCTCTGCCCCTACTTCCTTCAAAATGATCTGCATGTCTTAAACTTTCCAAGCCCTCTTTCCTCTTAATGTGTTCCAGAAATTTAAACTTTTTTTTTTGATTTTAAGTATTAATGTCCTAGTTGTTATTTTCTTTAGAACCTCCTCATTGCTCTCATATTCTGTCAATGGTATTCTCAACATCTGTCTGTTGAACAACATCTGTTGCCATAAGTTTCCTTTTCATTTTTAAGACAATTGTCCAGTTGGACATTTCATAAAAATATCAGTATTAGTATTATACCACATGTTAAAGAGTCAAACTCATAATGTGGCCATTAATTTGAAAGTTTAAAGTTCAGGATATTTTATAAAAATGACTGCCTTTTGCCTTTTTCAGGATATTTCATAAAAATGGTTGCATAGAACAAATCAGTTTCCATCCTAACTGCACAAATAGATGTTGCCATTATTCAACAAATAAACCCTTATATTACAATAAGTATTTATTTTATATATCTAAAAAAATTGAAGTGGCTATTAATGTGAGATGGTATTAATGGATTTGTTTGTTTTTTTTACAGTTTATCTACCCTTTGTGAGTTATTTAAACCTGAAACATATTTTGGATTGTAAGAATAATTCCTTTTTGTAAATGAATATTGCATTAACAATTGTTTTAAAATAACAATGATTTTCCTGATACAATTCCTACTTCTCTCAAGAATATTTGTGCATAAGTGAATTTAATGAACCTAACTGGAATTCAGACCTGGCCCTCTGATTTCTTATTCTGAGTCAATATACATTACACCACACACACACACACATCCTAATAATGTGCGACACAGTATACAAAACTGAAAACCACAAAAAAGACATTATCCAGTTTTTATTTCAATTAAATCTTATCAGGAAATTAAATTACAAGAACCATGATAAGATTTCTGAGGAATGTCAGGCCAAAAAAGAGTCTAAGCATCAACATTAGTATACGGAAACAAAAGAAGCAGGAAAAAGAAGAAAGGAGAGACGTTTACTGCGATTTTTCTTCTGCTATGTCAGTCTAAAGAAGTTATAAGCTGATCATCATCATCAATATGAAAAAAGAAGAATCCATGAAAACAAAGAGATGTAAATAAAGAGGGATGAAAATAAGACAAAAGCTGAAGTCAATCTGAAGGAAGATTGATAAGCTGATCAGGAAGATCATCATTAACAATACAAGGGAAATGAGAACAACAGGCCAGAATTTTTCTAAGCTGATCATCAACATTTCTGTAAACGAAAAGAGAAGAAAATAACAAAGAGACAAGTCAAAGGAGAGAAGATTTATGCGATTCCTGGAAAAACGTCAAGTAACAAGCTAATCTATTTTGAAGAAGATGAAAGAAAGAAAAGAAAATTTTAAAAACTGATAAAAAAAAAGATGAGGTGAAAAGAAACGATAGTGAAAAAAGGAACAAAAAGACAAAGTAAACAGGAGATTACAAAATGGATGGCTCAAAACAAACAAAACACTAATAAGAATCAATGCACATTTCTCTATTTTTAGTAGAAAAGTAAAGCAAGGAAAACAGAAAGAAGCTTTAAAAATATTTTTTTAAAAGTTTTTGTTCTGCTTGTTTTTTTTCAATTTATTTTTTTTTCAAGTGTTGGCAGGTGAACAACAACTATTAGTAAAATGTTTTTCTTTACTCATAGACTGGATTAAAAACAAGTTCAATTTTGTGAAACGAAGACAAGATAGACAGAAGATGAGATCTTCAAAATAATTATGTCTTTAATTTTACTAACTTAAAAGGAAATTCTATTTAAAAACAGAAGTAAAAAAAAAAAAGAAACACTCTAAGAACTTTTGAAATAAACTAAAAAAAGCAACATTCTGCCACTCAAATTTGAAAAAGAGGAAAAGTGATCATTGAAAAGTCTTTTTGTGCAGATGGCATGGAGAATAGACCATTTTATATACACCATTTTAGGAGAGAGAGAGAAAAGATAGATCTCATCCTGGACAGCTGTACGCGAACGATTTGCTGTGCAAGGATTGTATTCAGTTTCGTGTTTTGCTGCTTACCTCAAAAATGGTAACTAAGAACAGGAAAAAAAAAAAGCCAGAGGGAGATCAAGTGGGGAGTCTACACTTCAAATCTGAAACAGTGGAAAGTGATCAGAGGTGTTAGATGACAGGGCAAAAAGCTAAAGAGCCCATTAACCATGGCTTGAGCAGGCAAGAACCCTCCCCAGACATTTTTGTAAGTCTGCTTATGTCTCAGCCCCAGAACCCTTGCTTTTTTTCCACTGTTATCTGTTTGACTTTCTTTTAAGGTCTTTGTTTCTTTCACAATCCTAGCATATATATATATATATATATATATATATATATATATATATAATGTGTGTGTGTGTGTATGTGTTAGTTTATTTTTATTTTATTAACTTTCTTGGTTTCTCAGCTTCTCTTGTTTTTTCTTCACATTCCCCTCTTAGAAGTTTTCTTTCTCTTTATCTTCCCCTTTTTTTTTACCTGTCTTTTTATGACTTTTCTCTTTCATCTTATCAAGCATTCACTCTTCTTATCCTTCCATGTGTTTTTAATGCTTCCCTCTTTCAATGTGAAATTCACCTTTCAATTGTTTTATAGAATTTTATTTAGCCTCTCTCACAAAAAAAGTAATTCTCTCACTATTTTCCCTATTTAATAGATTTATCTCAAAAATGAAGAAAGACATGTAACCAGATTGGAATTTTCTTACTGTTGCCACCATTGTGTAAACAAGGAACCAAGAACAAAATAAATACATAATATAACTCTCTGTGAAGCAAGCAGGGGATACACTACAAAAATCTATGAAAAACAACTTGGAATGGAACAAGATGATTTATTTCCAAGATTGGAAAGGGAGAGAAACGAGAAAACAAGTCATCACCTTGATGAAATTAGGGGCAAATAATGTCTAAAAAAAGCACATATATGTGTTTACAGAAAGAGAACAAAGGTTTTTCTAGCTGTTAACATATCAGCTTAACAGCTGTTAAAATGAAAAAAAAATAAACACACAGTAATAAACATTTACTTTCATCCCCCAGGGTTGTCCCCTTCCAAGGAAATGTGGCTTTCCAACTGAGTTTGTTTATTATTTGTAATGCAAACAATAACAACAACCCATTTTTGGGGAAGTTTTTTTTTTTGTTTTATAGACAGAGGTCTGAGAAGAGTCTCTTGCTTATTTTTGCCACACTTTATATATGTATTTTTTCCCCCCCAATCTCCATCGATTGATGCAATTTAAGGAGAATCATGCGTCAAGCTTAGTTGAGACCGCCTGGATGATAAAATCTGAGATCTTATTTAAGTTTGGAAGTTGGATCACATACACACTCGCACAATAAAGCAGTTTGGGATCAGACATACAAACGTAAAAGCAAAAATGTTCAATTGTTTATTTAAAGATGTATTTTTTATGAATTTAATATTGTCAATGAAGTTTGATTTTATATCGCTCGACTACACAATATTGATTGATTGGTTGATTTGTTTTTAATGGCTCATCGACCATTTGCAGGTTACTAAAAGCCAGAAAATATTTTTAGATTGTAAGATTTACTGATACAATTCCAAGTAATTAACCCATAGCTGAAGGGAGTAGATATGGATTCATACCTTTCCCAAAGATATTTGTGCTTAAGTGAATATAACGAACACAACTGGTATTAGAGCTCAGCTCTCTCATTTCCAATTCTGATCTGTTTATCCATTACATCACCTGTACATCTAAGCTTACAGCACCTGGCATTCACAAGTGGTCACCCATCTAAGTATGGTGTTGCTTAACTTTGGTGATCATACAAGAACCAGTGTTTCAACATGAAATGATTGTAAACCAGTTAGATGGAGAAAAATAAATGTTTACACAATTTTTTATGCTTAGAAAATCTGAATAAGTTAAAATACATAAAAAACAAGAGAAATATGAGTTTTTATAGTAAAGTATTTCACTGTCATTAGTAGCAATGAAGGGAAAAAAGCTGAGTCATATCAAAAGAATAGTATAAAAATGAAGGATATGCCCCTATGAATTAGGGAAATAATTAAGAAAAAAGTCAAATAAAGTTTGTAGCAATTGTTTGGAAGAAACCGTCAAAATATATTGTCCAACATTAATAGGGAATGACTTGTATTGTTACTATGGACTACAAATGATTAATCTTCTTTAGAGTTTACTAGAAAAATCTGCAAAAATTTCACGGTTTTCTTATTTGAGTTTTCTGATAAATCTTAATTCTTAAGTTAATGACCGAATAAGCTCATGGTGAGTTCTATGATAATAAAATAGCTATAGAAATTCCCCTATCACATTGTTAACTATTTGAACTTAACAACTTTAATATTACAATAACAATTATACATATGAATGTTGATCATTATTGTAAGAAGTAAGGGGGTATAAATGAAAAGATTTGAAATTGACAACTTTTCTCTTTCACTGAAACAGACAAAACACTTCTATATTTCTTTCATTTTCTCACTGAAACTAAGTAACGTCTCTGATATGTCTTTTATGTCTTTCCAGGGATCATTATTTATGAAGTATTAGCAGGGCATAATGTAAGGGAGGGATAAGCAGAATCTTAGAGTTTATATTTTTATGTAAAAAAGAATCTGTTTTCTCTAATAGACAAGAATGGTCTTCTTCAGTTAATCTGTTAAGGAAAATTTGTCCAAAATAAATTTTGGAAATCATTAGAGAAAGTTATTTCTTCATATTTGTTCCTAAGAAAAAATTTATTGAAAAATCTTAGAGTTTGAAAAGAAAGTGTATCTTAGAATTAGAAATATAGCATTCTTTTGTTTTTTAAAATTGTGCAGCAGGACTACCATAATCCTTTGTGAATAGATTGCTTAGGGAGTATAAAATGCAGTTAAAAAAGGCAGAGAAATTCTAAGTAAAAAAGCTTATTTTTCTGTGTAAAATGCACCTGATTTTAGGGCAAGTAAAATGACCATTATGCTGTGTATGATGCTCAAAATCTGGTCATGGCTTTATTTAGACAATTAGAAATAAGCATGTTTGAACTGTATCAGTAGGCTATGAGTAAATCTCAAAAACTCTAGTATTTAAAGAGACTTAAGTTTCTCAACATGTCAACAACTTCTCAAATTTGTAACATTATGAAAACTTTATTTCCATTTGTTGCACTACACCATTCAATAGATATTATCTCTATGGTATACAAATAAATACAGTTTGATACAATTTTGTTCATTTTGAGTCCTGGAAAAATAGGAATGAGTTCTAAACTAAAGTATAAGACATAGCAGGCTTTTGAACAGTTTTGGATGAAAGAAATAGTGTCTTATGCACACAGGATTATAGTAAATTGTTTGAGATTATGAATTATATACATACATTCTTTTCAACCATAGGCAATTATTTATCTTTTAGACATTTAGGATTTTACAAGATTTTATTTAGGATTTTTCCTAACAGGAATACATTCTTTTCAACCATAGGCAATTATTTATCTTTTAGACATTTAGGATTTTACAAGATTTTATTTAGGATTTTTCCTAACAGGAATACATTCTTTTCAACCATAGGCAATTATTTATCTTTTAGACATTTAGGATTTTACAAGATTTTATTTAGGATTTTTCCTAACAGGAATACATTCTTTTCAACCATAGGCAATTATTTATCTTTTAAACATTTAGGATTTTACAAGATTTTATTTAGGATTTTTCCTAACAGGAAAAGTGGAATGAGAACAAGCTACTGCCATAGATTTAATGAAGAGTTCAGTTTGACATCTCTAGAAAATTATCCAGATAGACAAACCTAGAGAGCATAAGGACCAAAATGCTATGATAACAACAACACAGATGGGGTCCAAATGTAAATGTAAACAAGGAATTTTTGCTCAAGGAGTTTGCAAGAAAAAAACCATTCATCAACTTTGGATACAATAATCTTCTTTTATGTTCTGTGTCCTGTCAGAATGTGGGTGATCATGACTCTCCACAACTTTTGATTCTTCATAGCTCTAAGCAATGTTTGTCCCTTTATTATCCCTCCTAGCCTCTGCTCTATTTACACAAGCTCATTAGGTAGGTTACTTGATGTTTTCCTCTGTTCCTTTTGTTATTAATATGTCCTGTGAGTGTCAGATTCTCCAAGATCTCTTTCGTCATTATATGTCTTAGAAATTTCAACAGTTTCTGATTCTAAGTTTCCTTCTTGTATCCATTTTCCTTAAAACTTTGTTGTTGTTCCCATACTCAATCTATGGTATTCTCAGCATCTATCTGTAGAACCACATGTCTGCTCTATAGGAAGATCGATATTGCATAATAGTTCAGTACTCACAAGAATTGAAATATGAAAGTAAAAATATAGTCATGTGTTTGTCCAATAGAAGCTTTGAGTTAAAAAGTTTTACTTTATAATTCAATCTTAATATTATGAGACTGAAAGCAATAAAAACCCAACAAAAACAGCATGCAAACAAACTCAACACTTTGAACACATATATGTAGTTCTGATATAATTATAAAAAAGAAAAACATAACTTACACAGAAAATAAACTAAAAAAAGAATAGCACAGCCTTGGAAGTAAGAGAATGCTACAAATTTGAGAATTTTAACTGGATTACTTGACAGCCATGAGGCAATAGAGAAAAATACATTATGGAACAAGCAAACCACATTGGACAAAAATAAAATATTTTTTCTTTTTTATCAAGAAGATAAAAGTATTAGGTGGCAGAAAGTTGTTTTGTTAGAAGTTTCAAATTATTTAAAACTTGAGTGAAGTTTATATTAAAGTCAAATTGGTTATAATCCTTTTAAATAATAAACAAATTTTGATTGACTCTTCATGTCTATTAAAGCTAAAATATGATGCTATAAAGCATAGAATGGGTGTGTGGGTGGTGCAATATATAGCGACTCAGAATGAGAAATTGTAGAGTTGAGATTAAATTTTTAAGTTTATTACATACACTTACACACAAATTCCCTTGGGAAAGATATGAATTCACTTCTTCCCTCAGCTATTCATTAAATAATAGGATTTGTATCTGGAAAAATCATTATTATTCTCAAAAAATTGTTATTGCTATATTCACTTGCAAAAAAATAATTATTCTTAGAATCCAAAATGTTTTGATTTTGAATAGCCCACAATGGGTTGATAAGCTGTAAAAAACAAACACGAAAAACAAAAGAAAACAAACAAACCATGCTGTTTAAGTTTCAAGTTGGATTGGAAATTGCTTTATTCTTCAAGCTAGATAATTCTATCAGTATTGCCCAAACAACAATTTCGTTATAATGTGTCATTTTTGCTGTGTTGTCATTACAAACATAACGACAAAAAGAAATTGGATCTTTATAATATATTGTTTATATTATTATATTTTGTTTAAATAAAAACAGAAGATTAATTCGAATGAGTGTTTGTATTTCTGCAATGTAAAACAGTAAAACCTCATGGAATAGCGTGTGTGTCATTGATAGAGACAGCATTGATCAACTTGTGGAGAAAACAGATTTAGTATCAGTGCTGAACTATGGCAATTGCACCCATTAACTGCACACTGCAATAGTGATAACAAATCTTTATCTTGCATGTTTCACCTGTGTTCCCCCAGGTTTGCTGTGTAAAGATAAAGCTATCAGTAAAGCAATACCAGTAACCCAGGATATAAAATTAACATGTAGAGAAAAACAAACTTGCCTTTTCTCAACATACATGTATAGCCAAACAATTAAATCTTTAATATTCATCTTATTTTAGATAAAATAAATTTAATTTATATAAAATTATTTTTCTTTACCATTCCTGGACCCTGTGTATGGAATTATTAGAATTAGTTGTATGAAGACAGTTTATTAGTATTACAAAATGAAATGGGTTTGGATTTAATTATCTACCATGTATAAATTTGGAAATGTTGATATTTTTTAAACATACAGATGGTGAAAATACAGTAAGAAAATTATATTAACTAGTCCATTAGATTACATCATCAGATTTTTTTAAATGCCTGTTTTTTCAAATTTATTTAGATCTATCAATTTTAACTAAAAAAAGCTTCTCTGAGTCCTTGTGAGTTGCAAATTATTTTCCACCACTAGGTTGGAGAAGAAGAAATCAACATATGCCAGCTAGTATTCGGAAGGGTCAATTCCAGACTTTACATTAATATGTAAATACATCTGGGTCTGCAATAGCAAAACATTTTTTTTTACTGAGTGTGAGAGAATATGAGAAAAAGAAAATATATATTAAGGAAAGAGAACAATAAAATAACAAGAATTAAGAAGGCAGAAGATAATGACTGGCATTGCCTGTCACATTTGGACTTTCACTTGAAAATATTAGATACCATATATTACAAACAGAAAGAGTGGATTTAAGGTCTGAATGTGATTTGCCTGTGATATATTTACATATATTGGTATATTATTAATACATGTTTACATCTTCATTAATTTTCCCCTAAATTAGTCACTGTGCATACTCCTTTTAAGTCCTCAATCAAGCTCTAAAGTGAGAGAAAATGTTCAATGCAAAAGGCAGTGGATTAACAAGGATAAATCTTAACAAGCAACCCCTAAAAGCTGAGCTCCATGAAAGAAAGGTAGTGTTGCACTGGAGTAGGATTGTCAGGGAATCCATTTAGAATTCTGAAAATGCACTGAAACACTAAATGTCCATTTATATGTCCAGCAGCTGCAACATGTCCATAAAAGTTTGGTTAAAAAGCACTCTACAATTGTCAATAGGAAAAATATTGGTCTCCTCCAACATGAGGCTGTATACAAGAATAACACAGAAAAAACTTTGCAACTCTGTTGGTTTGTTCTACTCCATTCACTATATTCACCTGACACTGCACCAAACAATTACAATTGCTGCAAAACACTTTGATGAGGAAAGATTTCTTTTAATAAATTCAAAAGTTTCAAAATATTTTTTTTACATCAAAACCTGGGGAATTCTAATGAAAAGTTATCAAAGCACTACCTAATAAGTAACAACAAATCATTGCAATTAAAAGGGAATAAAATGTAATTGTGCTTTATTTTTGGAAGAATAAAATTGGAAATTATTTATGACTCAACCTAATATTTCACTCTCCATGCTAACAACAGTACATTTGTATACTTGTAAAATTCACAATACTAAGAGTTATTTTATTAATATAATTTATATGATGAGTATAAATTGCTGTAAATGCCCAATTCGGTAAGAATTTCAGAAATGATTATATGATAGAAACATTTCCAAGATTCTCTTCTAAGATTACTATCCCCACAAAAAATAAGTTAGCAGAACTAAAAGCTGACACAAGATGAAAATTGTGTGATGTCTCTGCTGCAACTTATGGCAAAATAAAATAAGTCGTGTGTGAATATGCTAAGATGCAAGAAAGACAGCTAGCTTCAGTCAGTCATGCTGTTAGCATTTAATGGAGCAGTCAGTTTTCAGGACAGTTTCTTGTTTTTCTTTTCTTTAATCTGATTGGTAACTGGCAGCAGCAACAGTTAAGGAAAGACTGCAAACAATTCAGTGAGTCATAAGATAAATTTATACCCCCCCCCCTTTTTTTTTTCTTTTTGCATATTTACTACAGGGCTAGGAAACCCCAGTGTATAAGAAACAACGTTGGCTAAAAATGTTATTTCTTTATTTAACTTGATGTTTTCCTTTCAGTCCTTCTTTTGTCTTTATTCATCCCTTGTTTTTTGCTTTTCTGTTTTTATTTTTTTCCTGATTTTTCTGTTCATTTTTTTTTTTTTTCAAGAGAAAAATTTATTTCATGAAAACTGTACAGTGAGAAATTATTAAAATGTGATGCCAACTAAATTATTGAGAGGAATAAAAGCAGTGAAAGTAAATTATATGTATTTCTAATATGAGTTCTTTATTTCTTCAATTTTTATCCAGTTTTGACAAAAAGCTTTGATAAAGAATAATTAGAAACAACATAAAGTAAAGGGACCAAAACTGTGCAGTCAACCAAATTCAATATTTATAAGTTGAAGACATTGACTGATTCATTCATTTTTTATGGCTTAACAATCCTTTGAAGGTTATTTAAAGCCAGAAAATATTTTTAGATTACAAGAATTTGGGGTGAAGGGGGAGATGATAATGATTTTAGTGATAAAAAATCTTACTAAATAACCAATAGCTGGAGGAGAAGAGGTGGATTCATACCTTACCCAAGGGAATTTGCATGTAAGTGAATATAATGAACCCTATGGGAATTAGAACTTGGCTCTCTTGATTAGCAATTCCAAGCCATTATCCATTACACCACTTGCACATCTAAGCTTACAGCACCTAGTATTCCTCAGCAGTCATCCAACTAGATACTGGCTAAGCTCAACATTGCTTAACTTTGGTGATCATACAGGAACTGGTGTTTTAATATGTGGCTGTAAGCCTTATATTCAAGACAGGAAGTTTATATAATACTTTTACTTGATGGAAATAGGATTATTGTTAGTGACTTTGTAATTTTATGGTTGAGTGTATTGTCTAATTTATTTTAAATTAATGCTTACCATAACAGATTCAATTAAGGCTGACATGTTAAATAAAATTCTTGTTAATATGATCATTAAAACAAGTCAAAAGGAGCTTTAAGAACTGAATATTAGTTTCCAAATTAAGAATATAAGCATGCTTATTGTATATTAATTTAACTGCATTTTCTATAGCAGAAGTTGTAAGATAATGTTCCAAAAATGAACTACTGAATCTGTAAGAATAAAAGCTGATGTTAACCTACAACTTAAAAAATGTATGCAAGTAAAATTAAAAAAGGATTAGAATGTTAACATCTGCTGTTTAAAGTTGTACTGAAATGTACTGTATGCCCGAGTTCATTTTCATCTATACAGCAGAACAGAAGATTGTTATAATACTAAAGCAAAATTTAAGAGAGCAATAAAGGATTTAGCTGATGATGAGTCAATCAGAAATGATATTAAAAGTGCTCTGATCTTTGTGCATAAATCAACAAGGTGACCCACACAATTACTGACTCATGGCACTGTGGGATCAGTTTATCCGCAGGAATCTATGAAAGCTTGTTTAATAAACAAAGCCTAAAATAGTTAAGAAAATTTAGTCAATTGATGGATAAAAGACTCTTCTTCATTTGTTAAATAATTAGAGAGCTTAAATAAATGAGTGATCATTTAGTATAGGGAGCTAATAGCTGTTGTTCTATAACAATCTGACATCTAGTGCCCACTTAGTACCATGGCTGTATAATGCCACCCCCTTTTTGTATATGTAGCTCATATCTGGTGGTCATTAAACATTAAAGTTAGACAGGAAAGTAAGAGATGACCTTTGACTGAAAGGTTAAGGTAAGTCACTTTGAAGAGAAACTTAAAGAGTAATTCTTGTTTATGCAGAGAAATGACCCTTTCCAAGATGGGGAAGAAAAGCAGTTATCTGAAAACAAGACAGACAGATGTTATACAAACAAAATGGTGTGAGGTAAAAGGTTGGAAGCTGGGTGGTGAGATATCTGGATTATTAACTTCTGTGTTTACATCTAAATAGACAAGGGGAAAGTGGAGAGACTGGAAGAATGCATGAGTATATGTGTGGAAAGTTTGTGTATATGAATAGGTGTGGAAAGTGTGTGTGTGTGTGTATAATGTGGGCTTAAACAAATGATTTATATGCAAATAGTACAGAGGAAAAGGCTTGTAAATCTTTATTTATATATGTGAATGTACATCATTGATGTAAACCTTATAGACTCCACTGTGGAGTATAGAGCCACAGCCTCACCATGCTATGCGCTGCTGCTGTGGTTCCAATAGCAAATAAGTTTTAGGAGATGGAGTTGCTAGCCCTATGTCCAACTGGTTTTGGATTCAGAACTTTCTCCTAGATTGGTTGCCAATCAAGATTACAAAGTTCTTTGCTATTTAACCCATAGTTGGAAGGAGAAGAGATGGATTCATACCTTTCCAAGGGCATTTGTGCAAAAATATTTATATACAAGAGAAAAAAATGTTATTGGTTTTCCAAAATTTTTAAGTTTAGGAACGCTCATAAATATTCGTCAAGTAAGCTGAAAATTCAGGCAAAGTATGGAGGACACAAGGTGACACAATACAATGTAATAAATACTTGTTACAAAATAAAATCTTTGCATTTGCCTTGATAAAGTCCCTCAGAGGACAAAACAGGTTGGCTAAGATAAGTTTTCCTTTTGTCTTTATTCATATATATATATATATATATATATATATATATATACACACACACACACACACACACACAGACAGACCCCATCCTGTTTTGAATATAAATTTCTTTGAAATAAAAGAAATCAGAGAAGCTGAGTGAAAATTAGAACTATTGTGTTGCAGATTAAAAAAATAAAATTGAGAATAAAATCAACATATATAAGCTCAAATCCACTTTTCCTTTTTCACTTGCTGACCAGAGGTCTCCAAAGGTTTGAGTGGCAGAAAAGGGATAGTTGGCTACTAAAAGTCTGGAAATCAACTTAAAAACTGCCATTTACCTATGAAAGAAACAAAGAATAAGATATTTCCAGATGTGCTTGTTTGTGTAAATGTCTAAGTGCTTATTGGTGTTTGAGAAAGTGTGAATTTGAAATAAGATACCACCCAGACTGTAATAACTGGCAGGGTTACTAAGAGCTGTTGGGGCAATCATTAATATGAATCAATAAAAACAAGATAAATGAATTGACGATAATGAGTGGTAACTTATTAAAAAATTATTTTTTTTTAGTTTTTATTACTAAATTGATATCTTCCCTATTTTTAAATGTTTCAAAGTGTTCTATTGATCTGACATAAAAACAGGGATCCTGAGCTAATTAGGAGAACACAGGAAAATAATTCAACCTAATGATTTGGATTTTCTGTGTTTATTTACTGCATTGTCCTGTTTGTTGTTATTACTGTTTGTCCTTTTGTAAAAGGATATATCTGCTGAGGAAATCATCAATCTTCATAACAAGTATCTTCTACTGTTGTCTCTAAATGATTAAATCTACCATCTATGCCTTTTGCTGTCTATGTTATCTCTTTGATTCTGATGATTGTATATGTTCTTTGTTGAAGGACTGACAACAATAAATAATGAAATAAATAAAACTCCTACCATGGACATGCATTTCATTTGAATAGAATACCAGAAAATATTAATTTGATTGGTGAATAATTCCAGACTTAGAATTTTCTATTTTGAATAATATATTTAATATTTTTAAGAATACAATTCAAGATTGCATAGAATAACACTACTTTTGTATAGTGCTTCTTTATTTCTTTTTTTTTGGCTTTTGGCTCTTAGTAGTAAAATTGATTTCTCTCTCTCTCTCTCTCTCTCTCTCTCTGATACACACACACAGTGTGTGTGTGCGCAAGAGAAAGATTATTTGCTATTAACAATATAATAATGAGCCTGGATGTAAGGATTTCATGCCCACCTCCCTGCAAATCTATGATGTCCACCCTTGAATCTTTGATGTCAGCCCCCCCCCCTCTACTACAACTCAATTTTCATAAGGTAGTATTCATATTAAATACAAATTTTATTGAAACTAATTATGTACAATAATGGGTCATATGCAATATAGGTGAACAATTCAATTAGAAAAATTGAAAATAAATACAATGTATCTAAATACAAATTAGAGACACGTAATAATAGATCATTCCATTTTAAATAAATCACCAATGTTTCGTGGCAATTTTTAACATCAACTTGAGATTTTGAATAATTTTAACATGTTCAACATTATGGATAAAAATAGTGAATTTTATAAAGTGTGTTTTTTGAGATTTAGCATGAGCAAAATAAATTCACAGATTTGGATAAAAAACAAACAAACCCAGAATGACATCAAAATCTGCAAAAAAATTTCATCCTTTAAAAAGTCAGTTGTGCTTAGTTTAATTTGTAACATATATAAATGTTGGTAGAAAAAAAGCAAATGTTGATCAGATAGCAAGAGTCACAAAGTACTGCCTGGGGCCCCCAATCAGGCTTCCCACCCCATCAGGGCATTCAGGGATAGTACACACCGGCCATAGTTTAGTGTAATGGTTATCAGTGTGGAAAATAGATTTGGTAAGCTGAACTCAAATTCTGGACTCATCTATTCTGTTTACTTTTACATAAATGCTCTTGGGAAAATCAGGAATCGCTTCCAAGCTATGGATTCAAAAGCCCAATGTACTAGCTTTGGATAGCAGCCAGTCTAAGAGAAAGAAAATGAATTCAAAACCATGAAAAAGGAATACTAAGCCAATAAAGTAATGAAGACATAGAAACAATACGAATAACAAACATATGCAATTTTATTATGGGATGCATTTTAGAAAATATTCTCTCTAAACCCAAGAGAGGCAATCAATTTCTTCTTATGTTTTTCTACTGGGCATGGATAATTTATTAATCAAGATTGAAATTACCTTTTTCTATTTTATTTTAAATGAGAAAACTTAGAAACTTAATGACATCATTCCTAATATAAAAACATACAAGAAAAATTAAATATTTACTTAACCAAAATTGTTTTTTTTAAATTTTGAAATTCATTTATATTGTTGTACAAGGACAGGTATTAATAAAATAACTAATTACATTAAATACCAATAAATTGTACTTGTTTACACTCATACTAATGATTCAATAAAGCAATATTATTAACTTTATTACATCAGGTTAATTAGATTTAAAACAAAAACTAAAAAACACTTATCCTTTGGCGATATTAAAGACTTGAGGATGATTTCTTCACACATAGCAACAGGAATCATAGCCTGTTTAGTGACATTCACTTAAAAAAAAAAATTTATATCAATCAGTGAAATTTGTATCTTGTTAAGTTTCAAGCTGTCTTCCAACTAAACTGTACTGCGTGCAGTCAAAAACATCTTTGCTTTTTTTTTTTAAATCCCTAAATGTGTACATTTTATTTCTTTTATAAAGACAGTTTCCATTTTAAATTAGATACCAATAGGTTACCAAGAGTATATGGTTGGTGATGTTAAATCACATAAGCCATAAATTCTCTCTCCCATCTCTCTCTATTTCAGATATTGCAATTTTGTTTATTCTATCTTATCATGTTCCACACTAAAATGCACGACTGCCTTTGAGGCTAAAGGATGGCATCAACAGTATGAAATCTAATTAAAGCCAATTCATCAAATAAAAAAACATTGCAGAGGAATCGTACTACAGCACAACATATAATATTTAGTTTCACTTTTTACACAATGACGCAGACTATAAAAGAAGCATTTTATAACTTTCTGATGAAAATCAAATCTACTCTTCATTCAAATGACCAACATAGTTCCCAACACTAAAACAAAATATGTTCAACACATCAAAAATAATTCTAAGGGGAAGGGCGACATGTATTGGAGAGAGGGTATAGATGTGGGGTGTAATTGACAGTGGCTGGGTTAATGAGAGATAAGAGTGTAAAGCTGTCGGTGATTTTGTCTAAAAATGGTTCTTATCACTTGTTTTTCCCAACTTCTCAATCTATTTACAAACATTAGGAGAGAATTGGAACAACCTCTTTGTACTGGATTAATGGGGATTTGTATAATTATGTGGGTAGAAGCCTAAAGAGAATAAATAATGATGAGAGAAGGAAAGAGAGACAGTGGTTCAGAATGGATTGTCTTTGTCTCTTCCCATCCTTAAAAAAAAACCCAAAACAACCATCATGGCTTCCCAAACCTAAAACCAATATTTACAATGAAATGTTAAGGTTAGGACTGAAGTTGGCAGATTGGGTAAATACCAAGAGAGATTTTTCCACAGATTTTGCATTTTGGAAGATGAGGCTGGAACATTAATGACAAGTGTTTAAATAACCCAAGTGCCAGATATTCCCCAACTTCCCTTCAAAAGATCCCAAAATATATCAAAGTTAATCTGTTTGAGATTAGACTGGACAAGGTTTTTAATGTTTGTTAGATTTCAAATGAGACTGACAAAGGCGATAATCCTGGAGGGTGGATATGAATAGCAATAGTCAAAAGAACAACTGACATTTTTTTATTATTGTTGTTAACATATTTTGTACTCTGAATATGTGCATTTTAAGAATATATATATATATATATATATATATAACTGTAGGCTTACAGCCACATCACGTTGAAACACCAGTTTCAATAGGATCACCAAAGTTAAGCAACATCAAGCTTAGTCAGTTCCTAGATGGGCAACTGCTTAGGAATGAATACCAATTACTGCAAGCGTGTGGGTGGTGTAATGGATAATAGCTCAGAATTGTTAACTGGAGAGCTGAGTTCCAATTCCAGCTTGTTTTGTTATATCCACATAGATGCAAATATCCTTGGAAAAGATGTGAATCCACCTTTCCCCCCAGCTATGGGTTAATTATTATTGTATCAGTAAACCATTATTATCTAAAAAAATAAAAAATAAAAATTGCATGCAAAATATTTAGATTTAGGTATTAAATAATACAAAGAGGTTAATATGGTGCTGAACAAAATCAACCAAGCCAAACCAATCAAAATATTTCGATTTCAGCATTAAATAACCCACAGAGGTGTTGTATATCACTAAACAAAATCAATCAACCAAACAAACTCTGTAGGGAATTTTTATTATATGATTAAAAGCCACAGAAAGGCAAAGATATGCTTTTTTGATATAGAATTAAATATTTACACATGGGAGAGAGGTTCATTGAATAACCTGGACTCTTTCCAAAGGTGGTGTAATGTTGGGATAAGATAGGGGCAGTTGCCACAGACACAGATTTGAAGGGGTACAATTTTTTTTTGGTAAGAAAAGTTCATCTATAGCTTAATGTAGCCATGAATTCCATTTTCTTTTTTAAAATTTAAACATAACTAAATCTATAAGATATACTATTTTCTATGTTTCATATACCACAGACTATCACAAAAATGACTTTCCAAGTGATTTCTGGAACTCTGAATTAGAAATATAACATTGATTTACCTTGAGCTGTTATATTGAACAATAACATTACTAGATGATATGAATTTCAAAACAATTTGTAAATTATATAAGCCTACTTAGCATAGAGGTCTAATTCAATTTGTTCCAGTTTTACAATTCTGATATTGGAATTTTATTTTTGGCCTGGGTAAAGTGCTAATTGATTCTTTGTTATTGTCATTCATAGGGCAATAAGTTACAAAACTTATAGTAAGATATTTCAGAGGTAACTTAGGTGGGGGCGCCAAAATTATATCTCTCCACCCCCAACTGTTGATACACTATGATTTCTTCATCATATTATTTTCTATTGGGATGTGATGGTTGTTATTAATCAACACTTACTTATCTGTTGTAAATGAGATTTTGAATTTTTGTTCAGACAATGAACTGAATTTTCTGACGAGACAAAAGACAGCTTTTTATTCTACATTCTCATTCTTTAAAGGGACATTTTTGAAATTATGAAGTTTTATCATTATAAACAGTATCATAAAATGTATAGAAAATAAAGCTAAATTACTGTAGATAAGAGCACTCAGACTGTCAGCAGAGGCTATCAATGCTGACCATATATTGGAGTTTATCAGATTAGTGGCTAAACTCAGTAAAAAGATGGAAAACAAAGGAAAATCGTTTTCTCTATATTTTCACTTGAAAAAAAAAGAAGAAATTAAAAGACCAGAACAATGTCTCGGGAGAAAAAAAAAAGAAGTAATTTAGTAAATATCAAGTCTTTGAGAATGTTTGTCATTTTTATCGCTGTTATTCTAACAAAGAACCTGGACAGGGCAATTCACTCAACTGTCCAATGTAGAACTACTCAGTTTTTTTTTTAAATGTGATAGAGGCACAAATACACACAGAGATGAAAAAAGATACTTATATCAATATGAAAAACAAAAAATAAATGTACCAGTCCTTGGATTTTTTTTGTATTTATTTTAAAGAAGAACGCAATTCAATATAGATGTCAGAAAACTGGGCATATTTGACATGACAATAATATATCGTTTAGTTACTTCACAACTCTAATAAGTGAAATGCAGACAGGAAGAAAAGAGATTTAAAAGTGACATTTAGATAGAGAAAAAAAACTGGAAATACAATGGAAGTTATTTTTGTTGTGTCTACTTTTTACTGTTAACTTGTTAGATAGAGAAAGATATCTCCAAAATATCAATGGATTTTATAATGAAATTTTATAAATGCTTAAACATTGGACAAAATAAAATGACTTTATTAATTGTAACAATTTACAAAGAAATCAATCAAAACTTGAAAGCTCTTTGTCAACAAATCATCAGTAACTGAGGTAATGACATCAATTTTACCTTGCATGAGTGAATTTAACTTATCAATTCATAATATTTAGCCTCCAATACTGTTAAAAATGTTTTAGGTTATGCAGATATCTTTATTTGTAATTTTGTTGAAGGAAAAAAAACTATCTTAAAATTAAATTGAAATAACTGTACTTCATATGCAAGTTAAGCTATATTGTGTTAATTATAATTAAGGTGAAAACGATTTTTGTTTACCTTTTCTTAAACAGTTTTTATTTTTAGTTATTCCTTACATCAAAATATGTCAGCCATTTTCAGAGAAATTTGTTTATTTGCTAGTCTTAGAACCCTGTCTTAATAAATGCTCAGTTTTTAAAAGGTCTTTTATATTAGAAGTTCAGATAATTTTAAAAAGCTCAAAATAACTTAAAAAAAAAAAAAATGAATTATGATTATAAATTTTAGGCAAAAACTTATTTTTCATGTTTTAAGCTATAATTTGTACATGCAATATTGGTAAATGGGGCTTTTTTTCTGACACTGATTGCATTTAATGATTAATATTTATACATATAATAAAAATACATTTTCTCTTCACTGGTAGCATGACTATTTTTCATGCACAGTGCAATCATCAGGTTCTGATCAATCAGAATCTGGCAATTGCATTGTACATGAAACACGGTTGTGCTATTGGTGAGGAAAAAAAATCTATTTTTATTATTAATATAAATTATATCTCTTATACACCAAGCACTATTTTATTAGCACCAGCACTCAATAAGCAAGCATATATATATATATATATATATATATATATATATATATATATATATATACACACACACACACACACACTTGGTCTGAAGTTTGCTTAAGACATTACATACACTTGTTTTGAAGATCACTTGTGGCATGAAACTTATTTTTATGTCCTCTCTGTGTCTCTCTCTCTCTCTCTATATATATATATATATGTATAAAATAAATTCTCTATCTCTGATATTGTGAACTCTTTTCCCATAAATATATCAAATTGTAAACAATATTATATGGAAGATGTAATATACAAATCTATATATCATATTAATAGCTTTTCATTTTGTCATTTGCTTACCTACACTATTACACACACACACACATTATATATATATATATATATATATATATATATATATATATATATATGGGAAACTTGTAGATTTTCACTGTCTCTTTTCTCATGTCCTGTCTAAACAATCCTCCAATATAAACAAAGTTTGAAATATTAAGTCTTACCATTTATCACCAGGCTATTCATAATCAAATAATTTAACAATAGAAGTTACTGCAAATGAAACCAAAATTTCTTTCGATTTTTTGTGTAGGAATACACTTCACAGGGATGCTTCCTACTGTATAAGCAAAAATGTTGCTTAAATTTGTTGGGTCAGGTAAACTTTGGCATAAGGAAACATTTTTTAAGCTCATGGAAAGACTCAATTTCACTTGCAAAACTAGTACACTTACTATCATATTGTTTGAAGACTTAATATCATTTATTTTGGTAAAAGCAGTGATATGCATTTGCTGTGTGTGTGTATGTGTGCATACTTTTCTTTTTTGAAAAATTCCAAGATGAGGAAAAATAATTCAGCTGTCTGTTACAAATAGGTGCCAGTGCCATAAAAGCAATTTTTCAAAAAGTCACCATGTTAAAATATGCTTAATAAAACTACAACATCTGTTGTACTCTATGCGTTAATTTGATTATATCATGTGGCAGGAGTTGCTTGTGTTGGAAACAATGGCACTGAGCATGCTAAGTAGAAATTATGATTTCAATTTCATAATTTGCTCTTTTTTTTTGCTTCTTTTTCCTGGCTGCTGCCTCTTATCTAACTCATTTCTCTTCAACAATAATCAAATAGGCTTATTAAAATGCATCTCAATGACTGCATAGACTTCAATCCAGTTGGAAAAGCAACCTTTATGAGTTGAATAGGTTTATACAAGATTGTTATTCAGCACAAAATCTTTTCTTTCTGGAGATGAGTTCAAGAAAAGATTAGGAATTAGTGAAGATTT
The DNA here is from genome assembly GCA_964036315.1 of Acanthosepion esculentum. Lineage (NCBI taxonomy): Eukaryota > Metazoa > Mollusca > Cephalopoda > Sepiida > Sepiidae > Acanthosepion > Acanthosepion esculentum. Next base: position 21,408,981 of record OZ038496.1, on the reverse strand, counting down.
CATAGCTGTACAAATAGATTCTGAAGAAATTTGGATATGTTTTTACTTTTTTATTCACTAAAGGAATTTGTACATACAAAAAGAAAAACAATAGAGGGTTTATCTAGTTCACCATTTTGTATTCTTTTTTTTACTCTCCCTTCAATAACAAAGATAATGTTCAATGTACAATTTCCCCATAAGCCACTTTTGTGAAAGAATGAAAACTTCTAAAAAGTAACCATTTTTTTTAGTCTCCTTATGTGACAGCAGTGAAATATGAAAGTTTTGACAGTTTTAGTTAGTGCAATCAAAAGCACTGGTCACAAGACGTGGGGAAGGAAGTCAAATTGCAAATTGATACAGACAGTTTCTGTTTCTTAGATTCCAGATGGACATATGGGTGTTTAGCAGAACACAGATAACAGCACTTAACATAACAGAGATACTAGAGGAACAGGCCAAATTTTATCAAACCCCAACAAATGCACAAAGAGGGTATTTGGCAGGCAGCAGATGGACAGAACTATTTATCCAAGTAGAAGATAACAGGCTGCAGAAGAAGATTGGCATATTAATCATGTTCAAATAACAGTTGAACAGGAAGATATTTGATATGACAATGTCACAAAGTTACTCAATGATGTGAATATTCAGCTGTAATTTGAGGAAAAATTATTTATAATGAACAAAACTGCTTCTGGTTTAGGATTGAGTTTCAGTGACAAACATGAATAGCTGATTAAATGTGATTATTTTCCACTCTTCTTTGAATTTTAAGCAATATTACATGTGCATATATACTTGTAAAAGCCAGAAGTCTAGCCAGTAGAATCATGAATGGTTATATTTTTGTTTTAAACAAGTGGCTTTGAAATGCTTCTAAAATTGTGAGGAAGGAAAGATTGTTGTTGATTTATAAACAAATAAATAAATTCCAGTTTTTCCATAAAAAAAATAAAAGAACAAAAATAAAAGAACTATTGACTGACTCACAATCATAACTTAAGCATGCACATGACAAATATATTTTACTCTGGCTATCAGAAAATATCTCCGGTTACAAATAGATAACTGATAAAATTATACATGAATAACCTTATTCTATAAATAATGTTTGCATTAATTCCTAGCTATTAAAAATCCTATTCTTTCTGATTTTTAATACACAACATCCAAACTGAGTATGGAAACTTGCTCAGATTTTAGGTAATGAATTGCAAAGTTCACTAGTTAAATAATCAAATTCTACCTTTAAGTGCTGACATTACCTAAGTGATTTTCCTCCATTCATATTTCTGTGAATAACCTTCACCTTGTTTAAAGATCAACACTCTGCAAAAGTGGGCTATTATAAATTCTCCTGTGAGAGAAAGCCAAAATGTATCTTTTCTAGCTTCTCAACAACTTTGAAGATAATATTTTGTGAAAGTTTTCTAATATAAATGATTAATTTTTTGGATTATTAATATTAATGATATTTATTTACTTATATAATAGACAATTTTGGTATTTCTTTATACATACTTTTAGAATCTTTTGCAATCATTAGAATGAAGAGATTTTGATGTATTTAATAAATCTTAAATGAGTTCAAATGAATGAAGCCTGTAGGTCTTAGCGAGGACCAATCTTCTTCAGACATCATAGACTGGTGCTACAGAATAACTTGAAACAAAGAACTGTACCAAATAACATCACTTGAGGACTTTCATCAGCAACAACTAAAATGGATATTACATGTAGCTCAAAGAGAAATTGATGGCATAATCAAGATGTTGATATTCTATACTACATCAAACAAAAGATCAGGAGGTAGCCCCCATCAATACTGGAAAGAGCAATAAAAGTTGGTGGACTTGAGAAACCTTTTTTCTGAAAAATTGTTTTAATAGAAAGATTTTATGAATTTCAACTGGAAATAGCACTGGTAGCTTTGGTCAATGAATGATGAATGTTTCTTTAGAAGGAAATGGCTAATGTTACCATTAAAATCATCAGTTACATATTATATCATTTTAAACATTTTCTTATGTCTGATAACTAGACTATCTTAATTTTATATAGTGATTTTCTTTTATTATTTATAGTTTGATAACAATAGAAAATTGATCCTTGAATATAGATTATTTTTTACTCTATCACACCTGAGATCAAAATAAACTGTTGCTCCATCACTAAACTTTAACCTATACAAGATCACTAACAATCAGTTCAGTCTTTTTGAATTCATCACCAGGTGGGTCTGAAATTTCATAAGGCTAACTATGACCATTTTGAGACCAGATTAGGTATCTTGTTTTTGTGTTTATTAATTTTTTACTAGTCTTTTTTTCATCTTATTTCTCTTGCTTTTTTAAATTCTCAGTTCATTAAGTAAGCAATTGAATAAGGAAATAAAGAATCTATAATACTTGATGAGCTAAAAGTATCTTTAACACTCAATGCAAAATCAAAGAAAGAATATTAAAAAATTATACTACTTCATCTAAGAAGTTTATAGCCAATGATACCTAGTCTTTGTTGATTAACTTTAGAGAAGAGCATGTTTAGGTTTACTGAGAGAAAAATCTATTTGAAATCTGATATATTTTCCAATATGACAGCAAGAATAAAATATATTTCTCAGATGTTTGCTTAAAATAATATATCAATGTAATTAAGCTACTGTTATTTTTTCCTAATGGAAATTATTGAAAATTGGAATTTTTATCAAAATCCAATAAATATCTTGAAAAAGAATCAAAGTCATACTATTTATTTAACAATTTTTGGAGCTAATATCTTTGTTGTTAAAGATGTAATGTTTCAGCTGGACAATTCTCCAACTATCCACTTAAATATTTATTCATCAGATAATACATTGTCCTGAGGAAGGTGACTAGCTTAAAAATAATAAAGTTGAATAAATTATTAGTCCATGGTGATGCCTCATTCATTCATAAGTTTAGTCAGACTAATATCCCCATCTGTATTGTTTTTGTTATTAATCCCTATTGCTAATGACCTGACTTATTTGAATACAAACAAAAGTTGGTTATCATCACCAGAGTTGTTCCTGAATACATTTGTTGTGACTAATATCTGACTGTTGGTTTCAGTGAAAAAATGTAAAGAGAACCAATAATAGCCTGAGTCCATAACTGGTTTTAAATAGAATGTCTGCTATTTATTTACACCTGAACTGAGCAAGCCAGAAGAAATGCTGGTATTTTCTTATTTCTGTGGCTACCAGAAGACAGATGAAAAACATGTGGTTAACATAAGCTTTCCATTGGCCTGTTTATACAGCAACAAACTATCCACTTTGCTGACCCTTCAATCTATGATAACATCATCAACTGTATACAAACAAAAGCAGACCAACAAAGAACACACACACACACACACACACACACACACACACACATATACATATATATATATATATATATATATATATAGAAAGAAAGAACAGTAAGATATATAATCCGGTGTTCTTATTGATATTTTTTATTTTTACAAGATAGTGCTCATTGTAAATTTACAGAGCATAAATATTATAAATTAACTGATTTAAAATATGGTTTCTTTGCTACACATGGTTATTACTGTATAGCGAAGAAACCATATTTTAAATCAGTTAATTTATAATATATATATATATATATATAAAATGTGCACCAAAGGAACAATAAATAAATAAATAATATATATTACTTTTATAAAGACAGTTCCCATTTTAAATATAAGAAAAATCTATGACAAAGTGAAAAGATTTTTTTGTGAGACATGTTTTGTCCTTTAGGACTTGACTGAACTAAAGTGATGTTTGATATAACTTTAGTTGGATGAAGTCCTAAAGGACAAAATGCATCACATGAAATTATTTTTCCACTTTGTCATAGATTTTCTTAAAATTGTTTATATATATATATATATATAGATAGATAGATATATTGTTTAAAGAAAAATCTAAGTTATACACCTAATACTAAAGGCAATAAATAAATATAGTAGTTTTTATTTATTCTACCTCAGTCAAGATCATAGAATCCCCAACCTGATCTCACAGTTAACTGTGAACTCCATAATCTCTTGAATGGTTGTATAGTATGCATCTTGCCAGTGCTACATACCCATTGTCTCAATTCGCAATTGTCCTTCTCCTAGACTGGTGGCCAACCATGGTCAGAGAGCCCTATCTAGGGGAATAAAAAATGGATTGATACCTTTTCTGAGGGTATTTATGTGAATGTAATGAACTTGGAGTGCCAATTTCTCTTTTCAAACTGATAAGCATTAGTGGCTCAAAAAGAGAAATTGGTAGTTACAGGGGATTTTACAAGCACATATATGTAAAAGCCTTCATTATTACAGAAACACAAAGTTATTTACTGAAGATATAAAAATCTTCAGTAACTCTAACTAAATAAAATCAACTAATTACTCGCTTAACTATCACCCAACTTGTTATATAAGTATTTATAGATTAAACCGCATCTGAAAGTGAAGTACCTGCTTTTCCAGTTTAAAAGACATACATTTTTATTTGAGAGATATAGTGATGTGCAATTTTATGCTGATGAAAGTAGAATTGAATAGAATTTAATGAAAAAAAAATTCCAAGAAATTCAAATGGACACAAACCTATTTAGGGTGCTTGCCAGAGAGCAATGCATTTACAAGTTTATCTTGCAAGCCATTGCTAGTAAGTTTTATTTTTTATTGTGAGCCTCTCTTTTGGGACTAGTATATCAATACATGAGCTTGTTAATGAGAGAAAAGGTTAGTGCTTTCATAAGAATTGTGATGTATATGAGTTTATATCCAACTGATCATTTTTACAAAAACAATTAAAAACTGAAATACAAGTGACTGTATATATTTCCACACATTTTTTGTAACACCTTTCACAAAGTTCACAGATACTACAATTTGATCTGAGGCAGTGCTCACAGATAATACACTTTGATCTGAGGTAGGACACACACAGATACTATACTTTGATCCAAAGTAGAGCACAGCCAGTTATGTGTCATGCGTGATACACGCTTAGGCGATCATGTATCAAAAGATACATGACTGACGAGGCAGATTTTTTCCCACAGTAGGTTGCCATTTCTTTCTGTGGTAGACCAGTTGCTATCCAAGGCTATAGAACCCAGTCTGTCCCACTATTTACCCATAGCTGGGGAGAGAAGAAGAGGATTCATACCTTTCCCAAGGGTATTAGCATGTAAGTGAATGTAATGGATTCGAGCGGAATTTGAACTCAGCTCTCTGATTCTTCAATCCAAGCCACTATCCATTACTCCACCATGCCTCCTCAAAGTTGAGCACACAGATACTATACTGTGATCCAAGGCAGATCATACAGGTACTCTACATGTGACCCGAGGCAGAAATGCTGATTCATACATTTTCAAGGGATATTATATATATATATATATATATATATATATATATATATATATATATATATATAATTCTCTGTTAGTTGTTGTACCCTTTAATATTGTTGAAAATTTTTTTTTTCAACAATATTCATTTCATTCATTTAGTATTTAATTGTTAGAAAACAAAACAATGTTTGGGTTGAAATATTTAATTAATCATCAGACAATGATAGAACCTGATGATGATAGCTGAAAATAACCAGATAGGAGAGTGATTGAAACACTGGGATAAAATCTATAAAGGCGGGATTATTTAATAAATCAAGAGAAGCCTTAATAAATATTAATAATTTTAATAACCCCATTATAATCCAAGTGTGGATGGTATCATGGATATTGGCATAGTAAATGGAATTAAAGAGCAGAGTTCAAGTTCTGGTCTAGTCTGTTGCATTCATTTTTGCACTAATGCCCTTGGGAAAGGCATGAATCCATTTCTTCTTCCTCCAGTTATGAGTTAAATAGCAAGGTAGACTGGTTTCTCTAGCATTGTGGCAATTAGTCTAAAAGAAGGATAACTTTAGAAATTCAAGATGTGTAAAAGGTAATAGGAAACCACTCCATTTCCCAAGAATGCATGATGATTCACAGATAATAAAGAGAAGGAATCTGTGGCGAGTAATGATCACTTACATCCTTAAGAGACGTGGCATTAAAAAAATGTAATCACCTGCTGACAAACAAATTATGGACTGGTTAGAATAGGATCTTTTTGAAAAAAATTAATTAAAGCTATTTAAAAATATAGAAAATATTTTTTCCTTTTTTATTTATCTAGTGTTAGGCAAATTAATGATAATGTGTGAAAAATTTTTTAGAGGACACGTTTTGTTCTTTAGAACTTCATCAGACTAAAATAATGTTTTTGTTGATGGAATTATAAATGTGTAGGAAATGGATGGGGAAAATAAAAATGCAAGTGTTAGTTTTAAGTATGCACAGACAAGACATGCTGTAACGCTAAAATTTTAAACTTTTAAATTAAATTTTTTTATTTTTATTTATCTGGTATAAATTTTACATATTTAGAAGGCTCAAGGGGATGATTTTTTTAAGTGTTACCTTACATTGATTGCTACTGTTGTAAGTAAAAAAATGACTGTAAATTAATAGATAAGAATTTTTTTTCCCCTCTTTACGGGGTTTGGGGTGCTAAAAAAGCAACCTGGTAAGCAAGCAGTGTGCTTAGTGTCTAGCAGGCAGTCTGATATCTGTCTGAACAGGGAAAGATATTTCTGCATCCTGTCTGTCTGCAACATGCCTGGGGAACAAGATAAGGAACGAAGAAATCTCGAAGACAGATTCACGGCTTGTGATGCATGTGTTCTTTAAGTAATCAGTAAATCAACAGAACAGATTGTGATGTGGTCAACATGCTTGAGCTTATGTGCGTGTTATATATACATATATATATACACACATACAATAATACTATTTCTTGTGTTTACCTATACTTAGTTAGTATCACTTTCTACTCATCAGTACCGGGGGGGGGGGGGCATAACCCAAGAAAAAGGAAGAAGAAAAGAAGACAATAAAAAACAGACATTAATCATTTCTTGTTTTTAAATAAATTTTTACCTTGAATATAATTATTACTTATTCTTATATTTCCTACAAAAAAGGAGACATGTGGAAAGTGTAGATTAAATTTGAAATTTAACTAAAAATAAATATCACAAACCATTTTTTAATCTTTCTATTTTCCAACTTTGTGCAAATACCAAAATAATATTTCATGCAAAGCATCTTTTTTGTTGCTGGAAAAGTTTTCATTTTCATTAATAATCAATTTACAAACTACAAAATTAGATAAATTGTACTTTTGGTATTAAACATTTACCTTACAGATTTTATGAGTACGCAAATGGACAATACAGGTGTAAAATATATATATATATATATATATATATATATATATATATATTAGCTAAGAAGAAGAATAGGTCTTAAAATGTGAACAAACTATAGACAAGCAAAAGATAGCTACACCATGTGTACATTTGTTTTGTTCTGTCGAGGAGACAAGAGAAATAGACGAAGGAAACACATTTCTTTTGTCGTTATATTGTTTTTATGAGATGGTTAAAAACTTAAAATATAGTAGATCTACTTACGAAGTAGTTTCCAAACTTTTCGTCATGATGGTCAGTCCTTTCCTTACGATATATATTTATCTTAAAAGAAATGAATTAGTAATTGTCAAATGTAGCTGCTTTTTCACAGCTGATAGGAACTCCGAAAAGTTTTCGATGTTGTAGCAACAATTAAATTGAGATGTTTTTTGTTTTTTAAAAAAAATGGTCAAAATACCTTCTTAGTTAGACCAATAATTTTGACACCTTAAAAATATTACCATTTTTTTTCTCTTCAATTTTAAAATTTGTTTTGAAAAATATTTTCGATGTTTTAAACTTTTTTAAGTTTCCGAGCTTAAATTGTAGTTTTTATGTAAAGCATAATAAAAATTACGAAGAAAACATCATTTTGTCTATCTATGGGCCCCGGTCGAATACTGCCCCAGCGAGGCTCCTTTCAGTCTTTCTCGAGGCTTGGTACGGGACTTCTAAAAAGAAAGAACACTAAAAATTCCAACACTTTCCTCCTCCTCCTCCAACTGCTACGGTGTAATTCAGATTTTCCAATCAAGTCAGAACAGAAAAAGCCAAGTCAGATGGAGGCACTCAGTGTTTACTGTAGTTATTCCTAGTTCGGGCTCTTCAGTACCAACACGAAACACTGCGACGACGACTACTACTACCAGTACCACAACCACTATCAACAACGGCATCACCATTTTCTTTTTCTTCTTTTCTTCCTCAGATGGAGAAATCTGATCGCCCTCTTTTTATTTGGCTAGTGCCTCTTCCCACTTCCACCCTTCTTCTTAACCCTGGATGAGCAAGGGTTTTCCCTTCCGCCCCCTTCTTTCTGTCTCTCCCTAGTCAGCTGTCCCAGAGATTGTAAGCAACTACTGGAAGAGGAAAAAGAGGTATGGGATGGTGGGGAAACCCTGCCGGTAGCAACTCAGAGTCCATCTTCATACCAGAACTTTTCAAGCAGCAATAGATAAAACAAATACACATATTTGAATTGATGATGAGTTATTTTTTGACGTTTATTTATTATTTTGTCAAAATAATTAAATGATAATTCATCTAAAATTTAAAACATAGTCTTCTTAACTATTTATATTTTTGCCTGTAAATTACATACACTTAAGGAAACCTTGTCAGTAAAGAAAGACTAACAGACTTTAATTTGGGTACTTTTTAATGATTTGAACCATAAAGAGGTGGGAAGGTAGGTAGGCCATTCCTTGCTCAATAATTTGATTTTTTTTAAGGTTCTAGAAATTCAATCTACATTTTAAATATAGCAAAGCAGCATAAATAAGACTTCCAGGTACATGATGTCGTTGAACAAATGATGCAGTTTAAATGTCTGACATTCCACACCAATCTTTAAAATATGGAAGAGAAGTTCACTGATAAGTCAGCTAGAAACATTATTATACTTTTATTAAAGAGACTAGTGCTGTTTTTAAAGTTATATTTATACTCTTTAATTTATTTTATATTAGCAGAGGAAGAGCAGAGAACAATTTGTAAAATTAGTCACCTTTTCAAGTTTGCAGAAATGATTATAAATTTTTAAAATCTAACTTCCAATAATTTACCTGTAAATTATGTTATTTTATGTTAAATAAAATTTAAAATTATTAAAAATAAACTTAATACATGCTCAATTTCATTATATATATAGGTAGCATATTCTCATTCAAACATGTTTCATTGAATAATATAGACATGTCTATTTTTATAATAATCTTTTCTCTAATTAGCTTCTTGATGTTAAGTTGAAATTCTTTCCTTGATGAATTTAACTTAACATCAAGAAGCTAATTAGAAAATTAGAAAGGATTATTAGAAAAATAAATAGACATATGTTTATATTATTCAATTAAACATGTTTGTGTGTGCATGCATATATATATATATATATATATATATATAACCGAATGGGTAAATATACATAGGTATACGAGCAAGCGATCATATACAAATACATATAAATACTCTATAGTGTAAGAAAAAACAGTGCTCAATGTAAAATAACAGAGCTATGTGCAATTAATGTAAGATATTATGTATATTGCTTAATATATATATTTGGGTGAAGGATATTATATTTTATTAATAATTTTCGATAAAAAGGTTTTATTTTGTTTGAATTTGATTAATAGAATAAGTTATAATAATGTGCACACTATAATTTGAATCTGTATCATTTGTTAATTTTACCAATTCTTAATTTATATTGCTTTTTTTAAGCTCTTCATTACTACCATGACAATGTTATGTTTTGGGTTATATATATATATATAAGAATATAAACAGTGCCAAAAACAAAATATAATATGTTTATAGTTTTCAAAATCATGAAGAACTTAAATTAGTTCAACAGGAATAAATATTTTTTGAAAACCATAAAAGAAACATATCCAAAATTAATCAGAGTGGATTTGGATGTGTGTATCATCCGTGAATGTCTGTGCATTATTCATGTATGCATGTATTGCCACATGTACTCATTTAACTAGTGTATGTATGTGCATGCATGATAAAGTTATGCATATGCACATGTAATTATGTATATTTGTGCATTAGTGTGTATATGCAAGCATATTGATAATTGCACTAAATTTCTGAAAAAATTGTTGACATTCTCTTAAATGGTGATTTAAACTAGTTGTAAGCTGAAAAGATTTTAAAAAATTAGGTCAGGTCTTGAGTTCAAATCCTCCTAGTAACTAATCTATTCATATAACTGCACATTCAAATAAATCAAATTGTAAAGAAATGACAGTCGACATCATAAGAGGATATACTGCTGAGTATATGAACATGGCTAATTATTCATTCACAGTCCTTCTATACATATTTTAGAAATGTCAGCCCACCAAGGCTTACTAATCAGATAGTTGCAACTATGTAAATATCTAAAGAGAGTAACATTCCTCAATTTCAGTAATTTCTAATCATATTTTGAGATAAACCTATAAAACATAACCTTTATTTCTACAAATTCGATGCCTAAACAGGGACAGAATAAAGCCAACGTAGAGTTCAACAATGGTGCTCCCATTGACTCTCATTTGGTAACAACTTGATTTATTGCTTTTAATTTAGTGATAAAATTTATTTATATAGTTAAAATATCTATCTCATTATTCCTATCTGAATTTCTGGGATGAGAAGTTTTCATTATTTACATTATCTATATTCAGACTATAGTCCTCATCTTTGTTGTTGTCATCATGTTTCAAATGTTGTGCCCTCTGGACTTCCTTAGATGCATCTACAGGGAATTCTGAAATGAACCCTTTATTTAATCTATGGGGGTAGACTGTTCTTGTTCCATGTCCCATTTCTAGAGACAATGGCCTAGTGGATTAAAGCATTGGTTTGTGAATTTTTGTAACATAGTAGCACTTACATGCTAATACCTTTGGGAAAGGTATGAATCTTCCTCTTCCCCCTCCAGCTATGGGTAAATAGCAGGACAGACTGGGTTCTATAGACTTGGATGGCAACTGGTCTACTACAGAAAGAAATGGCAACCTACTGTGTGAAAAAATCTACCTTGTCAGTTATGTATCGAAAGATACATGATCGCCTAAGTGTGTATCACGTATGGCACATGACTGACTGAGTGATTGTGAGTTTAATCCCCAGGTTAAGCAGTGTGTACTTGGATTTAGTGGAAATGGGCAAGCAATAATTGAGCAGTACTAAAAATAAGAACTAGATGATATTCTTAGACATGGGCAGTAGAACAAGAACAGTTTATCCCTGTAGATTAAATAAAGGGTTCAGTCCAGAATTCCCTGTAGATTGATATACACCTGAGGAAATCCAGAGGGTAAAACAGTTAAAATGTTGTGATAATAACAACAAAGATGAGGACAATAGTCTGAATATAAATAATGTATATCTACCTCTTTATGGTGTAAATATAAATTGATTTAATTAATGAGAAATTCATGAACTTACTTAGTAATTCACAAAATCCACATTATACCAGACATTAAAATAAACAAATTTTATTGATACTGCAGTGTCTGAAAGAGCAAGAAGTGAACTCAGACAATTTCAAACATTTAGGAACATTTTGGACTGCACATAAGATAAATTTGTTTTCCATTAAGCAATCTGACTTATAAAAGCTAAAATGGAGCTCAGTTTTGATGCCACTACAAAAATAGAATAATTGCACCAATTTTTACTCAGTTTTATAATAAACTATTAGGTTTTAGGGAAGATATAATTTATTTGGCATAAAAATTTCAGAAGAAAAACTGATGTCCACTTTCTTTTGGTGTCCTAAGCATATGCTTATTTTGTTTAAGGGTTGATCTGGTCTGATGCCTAATCTATAAAGTCAAACAATTCTATATCAAGTTTTGTAGAGAATGGATAAACACTGAACTGTGAAAGTGTAATGTATAAAAATGTATTTTTTTTTAACTGAAGGTAAAGATTTGTTTATTTTTTTTTACTTTTTAGTTGTTTATTTTCCTTATGTTAAGTCACTGCACATAAATTGCACAAATAAGAAAAACAAAAATGTTTTGAATTCAAGTAGCTTAATAAATTCAACATGTGTTAGACACCTGACATTTTTTAATGAAAATCCTAACTTCAATACTATCAGCTGTAATGAAGTGCATCTTTTACACTTGAGAAACATTTAATTATGTAATTGCTTTTATACAAAATTTCACCTTGTCTTATATATATATATATATATATATATATATATATATATGCTTTTAAATTTGATATTGAATATTTAATAATTTAATATCAAATTTTAATTTATTCAGCAATCTAAAGACTAAAGAGGCATTTGAAATCATGTAATATTCCAGTTCTTGTAATATTTGTGAAGGACACCATTAAATTTATTAGTACTTCTTCATTAAATGAAGCCTTCTTTTGAAACCATACTTCCATTTTTTTATGGATATTACAAGCATGATAATATCAGTTTACAGTTTGCAACCTCATAGATAGAGGCAGAGCTGGCTAATGTTATTTGGCCTGGGAGTATATATGTAAAAGTAAATATAAGGGAATTCAAAATGAATCAGACTTATGGGGTCTGGTGGCAGAAGAAGCATTAACTTTTGACATTTTGATCAATACAGAAATTCCTTAGAAGAAGGTCTTTCTGTAGGAGTTTTTGTTCTTATTCTTTAAAGTGGCACCAAAATCCTTTGAACCACGTTGACTGTCACCAAAAGAAAGGGAGTGGTCATTTATTGGCCTGTCACTCACCGGGGTGTCATACTAAGGTCACTTCTTAACTTTAGGGTTAAATGATTAAATCAATTAAGGGCAAGAACTTTTTCATTACTGAAAGAGGCAAAAATGTACAAAGGGTTTTCTTTAAAGACAAAGCAGAAAATAAACTGATTCATCATTGGGTCCAAAAATGGAACATTTTTCCCTGAGTAGGAATGTAACAACCTTTTCACCCCAAGATGAAATTCAACTCAAATGTTGATGTAAATATATATAGCATAAAGGAAGGGTATAGGATTTTACAAGTACCAGGCTAATCCCTAAGTGCTGAGACATACTCAACTCAACAGTTTAGATAAATTTTCAAACTTCAGAACCAAAATATATCTAAAAAGAGTTTTCTATTCATTTAAAATGAAACTCATCATTTATACATCATTTTGTTAGTCATAGTTATTTTTATATTAACAAAAGCTTGAAAAAAGAATAAAGAAATTGCTTTGTTTAGAGCTTGTTTTCTAATTCAAATATACATAATTTAGCAATCATTAAAACTAATCTTAATTATTAACAGTTGTTTTCTGCAATATAAAAATAATGCAATCAAATAAAATGAGTTTCACAGTATGAAACCGTAAGAATGTCATTTAGTCTATAAATTTGAAACCAAGATGTGATCACATAAAATAAATTTATAACAATCTTTCTGTATTTTTATAATTTTAGAAAGCAACATAGGACAAAATAAAATCACACTTGACTTTATTCAAATAAAACAAAAATTATTTAAGAAAATCATAGCACAAAATGTGATAAAAAAAATGCATGCTGAAAAGTACTCAGCCTGACTCACTTCCTAAAATTTAAGTTTAATTCTGGCACATGTTGGAGGATGAATGAAACTGAAAAGACTGTTGTGCCCCAGGCTTCTAAGTGAGGAGATCCTAACCACTTTAAAAATCAACATAAAAATTCCTTGTTTTTTATCTGAGCTTAAATACTGATAACTGATAGTAGCAATGTGATCTTTTTTTTAAATGCCACTTCTTTTCAGGAAGTAGGCAATCATGATTCTCCACAGCTTCCTTCTTTAATATTTAAAAAAACAGTACACTGGTACTGAAACATCTTTTTCCGTAACAGTGTACAGTTTTTTTTTAAAAAAACATGGATTTCCATTTTTTCTACAGTTTGAATTCAAAGTTGTCTTTCCCCTAGACTGGTTGCCAATCATGGTTAGAAAACCCAGCCTGCTCTGCTATTTAACCCTTAGGTGGGAGAAGAAAGAAACTGTTGTAATTCCTAAAGACATTAATGCTGAGCACAAACTGTCTGAGACAAATTTGAACTGCCAGAAAACTGTTAGTTCACTCTCATCTTCTCAATGGAAATCTTCTATGCTCCATGTCCCTTCAGTATGTGGCTCTCCACATTTTTTTATCTTTGTAGCTCTCAGTAATGTTTGTCTTTTCACCACCCCCACAACCTGTTCTGCCATCCATTTACATAAGCTCATCAAATAGGCAGCCTGCAGCCCCACTGTCCCTATTGCCTGTAATATCCTGTGAGTGTCAAATTTTCCAAGCTCTCCTTCTTCATTATGTTCCAGAAATTTCAGCTGTTACTTTCTGATTCTAATTATAAGTGTGTGTTTTGTTTCCATTTTTCTTAAAACTTTCTTGTTGCTTAAATACTCCATCCATGGTATTCACAGCATCCTTCTGTAGAACCATATCTCCGTTGTCTCAATTCTCTTCTTTATCTGTGAGTAAAATTGTCTAGCATTCATTGTCAGGATTGATATTACATAACAGTTCAGTGCTTCTTTTCTTTGTTTCTAATGATATTTTCCTGATTATTAATACTTTGCTTAGCTTTTGGAAGACATCTTTTGCTATTCAAATGCACCTTCAGATTTTTGTGACAAATCTTCTGTCATAACAATTCCCAGATATAATGTCTTCTTAACTGATCAACAGGTCATTTAATTTTTTTTCACAAATTCTATATCAACGTTTCAATGATATTGTTGTTTGCTATATTACTTGGGAAAAAGTCCTGTTGGCAAACTTAGGATAAATTTCAGCAAACATGGTCCTTCTTACTTAACCCCCCCCCCCAAAAAAAAACTTTGATAGATATTTGTTACTTTTCCTCCTGTTTTGCCAGCATGAAGATGTGGGTCAGAATATATCTCTGTTGGGATATGTTAAGCACCCCAGGCAGTTGTCTGGCACAGTTGCAGTTCACACTTAATTGCAAATTATGACTAAAAAATATTATTATTATTATTATTATTAATTCTTATTGTGCTCAAGATCTTTCAACTTAAGTTAAATGACCAGATCTTATATCAAAGTACAAGAAAACCTTTGACAAAAAGGTTACAATCATGCCCAAACTACCACTGTGTCCATAAGTGATCTTCAAAGATTACTTATCGTAATGGCCCATGAAAAGGCATGCCCCCTGTGAGCCCTCTCTACTTTGGTATAGAGAAAATGGTAAGGAGCTTATAGGAATTTCAGACTCCAAAGTTAAAATAGACATGATCTTTCTGCAATGATCCATGCAAAAAGAAAATAAATCTAAATTACTGATGAGACAGCAAATTGAGAGAATATTAAAAAATATATATGCATGAGTATACCCAACTATATCATCATATATATATATATATATATATATATATATATATATATATATATATGAGAGAGAGACATATGAATATTTAACTTCTGAATATTTAAATACTGACATGTTCTTAATGGACTATAGCATTATATACATTTCAAATATAAAATTTAGAGTCTACAATTAGCAGTTGCTTTTGTAGAGTATAAATATGATATATAGTAATAATTCAATAAATTTATTAGACCCTCTGTCACTGATGAGCAAAGTTATATGAAACTCTACAGTCGGTCAAGGGATAAGTTGCTTGAACATTTCTTAATTGATTATATATAGACATATATAGATGTACTGTGTGTGTGTGTGTGTGTGTGTGTGTGTGTGTATATAAATATGAACAGATGTATATCTATCTATCAGTGTGTGTATACAAATATAGAGAGAAAGAGCTTTTCCAGAAAAGTTTAAAAACTAGATTTTAATATTTCATTTTTGTTCCTATGATTCAGTGTAGAATAAATAATGAAAAGTGATAAAATCATAGGAAAATTTTGAAGTGGAACATTATTTTTTCAATTGTCTTGTGCCCAAAGATTTGAATTCCTATCTGCCTTACATTTGTATTTCCTATTTGCCTTACATTTGTATTTCATTTTAACATTGAAAAATGAAAAAAGATAATTTCATTGATTTTGAGAATTTCCAGAATAACCAAGTATTAAAAGTGGCTCAGCTATTTTCAAATTGCGCGCACACACACACACACACACACATCTTTGAATTCCAGTTATCTTATTCAGTTAGATTTTCACAAGCATTGCTGTTGATTTGATCCTTTGAATAAATTGTAATGCAAAACTTCTTTTGAATTCATTAGGTTAGAATTAATTGTGATGACCTGATAAATGGGGATAACCAGGCTCTCTTTATTATCATGGCTATTATTATTGGCTGATTTAATGAAATGCTAAAGGAGCAGAACTTGTTTTGGAGATCTTGACATTTGCCACTGATTGTAATAATAGACAACAATATTCAGAGAACTTGAAACAATTACATGGTTACTTATTTTAGTGCATCATTTTATTTACAACTATTGCCACATAACTTAAACAATAGTCAGTGCATTCTTTTAAAAATTAGCCATAAATAATCAAGTGCCTTTTTTATAAGCATATATCACTTATATTATTATTAATTAAGACTGTTTTTACATTTATAAAGTAGTGAAGTAATCATTCTAATTTATATGGTTAATCAAAATAAGTGCTGTGTAATTTGTTGCAAATTTGCAATACATGAGGCATCAATACATTGACATCAGTTAGTGAAAACGTCATTGGATGTTCATTTAAAATGACAACGACAACTAATCCTTTCCCTTTATTTGAATTTCAAATGTAATCAGAACAGAATTTTTCCCCATCATCAAATCATTCCTTCTGAGAAATAACACTAAAATTTGAACATTATTATTAACAGCACTAGTTTGTATTACTATAAACGTTATGTTTAGTGGATTATTAAAGTAATAAGAAATAATGTTGACTAGAAGTAAAATTCCTTAGAAATCAGCAGCATTAATTTTATTATCAATTACATTAATTGTATTTGCAGTATTCCAAACAAAGAACGATAGCAGATAACAGAAACAGCATACTTTCAACAGCAGCAACAACTAAAATGAATAGCACATGAAATTCAAAGGGAAAATAATGACATAATCAATATGTTGACATTCCACACTACTTCAAATAAAAGGTTAGGAAGGAAACCTCCATCAATACTGGGAAAAGTGATAGCAGCTATTGGGCTTGAGAAGAGAAAATAATGACATAATCAATATGTTGATATTCCAGACTATATCAAATAAAAGGTTAGGAAGGAAACCCTCATCAATACTGGAAAGAGTGATAACAGCTGCTGGTTTTGAGAAACTCATTTTCTTGAAAAATTGTTTTAAAAGAAAGATTTTATAATTTTCAACCAAAAGTAGTACTAGCTGTTCAGTCAATGAATGCCAAATGTTTTCTTATAAGGAAGCAGTTAATATTAACATTACCTCTACAACTATCACTAATATCATTAATTAATTAACTAATTGATATCATTTTTCCTATTGTCTCCATACTGATTTTTATAATTACTAGAATTGATATCAATACTTTTATTTCTCTACAACTATAAAAATAAAATTACATCTGTGGTTAAAGTTTTTTATTATTATTATTATAATTACTCTTAGTTTTAGAGAAAATGGAAACAAAAAGGGCACATACTTAACATCAGTAAGAAATAGTTGAAATTTCTAGGGTACATAATGAGGAAAGAGGGCTTGGAAAATTTGATAATCATAGGACAGATTGAAGGCAAGAGGGATAAAGGAAAACAATGCATAACCTAGCTAGTCAACTGGAGCAAATGGATGAAATAGAGAGATAACAAAAAGACAAAATTTATTAAGAGCTACAATGGACAGGAAATTGTGGAGAGCCATGATCACCAATGTACTGAAGGGACATGTCACTGAAGAAGAAGAATATTTCAGTTAGGAATAAATTATTTAAAAGACTAATATTTCAGTTAGCAATAATTTCTTCTAGTGTTAATATCAACATCACTTTTTTAAAAAGATTTTTAAACAAGCAACACTGTTCACATTCTAAATCATCAATGCCATGTTTCTTGAGTTTTTGTTCTCTGTTAAGATGATAATTACAACATGAAATTTATGCAAATGTGCAAAGACTGTAATTATTATTTTTACATTTGTTTTGCATTGCCATCTCCCATTCTTACTTTGTTATTGCTTGGGGGTGAAGGTAGAGGGACAACATATGTAATTAGAATTCTGAAGTATTCTGCTGTTGTTCCTTCAGGGGCTAACAACAGCCAATAATACTTTTTCACCATCAACAAATGATCCCTCGACAGAATTGTTAACACAACAACAGCATTATCTTTTAGGACTGTTGTTACAGTTATTTCCCAAAGTAAGTTCTAATTTCCCTGAGGATTCTATATAGTCTTTTAAAAACTTATATTTGCTTTTTTACAGGAACTCAAAAAAACATACTTGTAGTTAATTAATATTTGATTACCAAACAAACAAGTAGTTTGATTTTTAGTACTTTGTTGTTTATCCCTAAACTATATTTTCATTAATTAAATTTTGATTGCCTGAAAAAGATTTTTCAAATATATTTTCATCCTGTCTTTGTTTTTTGATGATACTAATTAAAAAAAAAACAAGTGTTCTTTTGAGCTAATATCATTTGTTTCTTTTTAACTTTAATCAAATTTACATGTTAGTAACAACTACATATCTTTTAGTGTTGAGTAATTTCACATACAAAAAACTATGGGATTAGTATGACTGGCCTTTCATGTCCAAGTATGCCAGTCTGTTAGATGCTGGCTCAGGCACATTTGTGTTTCTTCAACATTCATAGAGACGACCTATGCTTTATACTGCAACTATGCTGAATGAATCGTAGCTACAGTTTCTGGGAGAGAATGCATAAGCTAGTGTGATCAACTATTTGAACAAGGCCAGTACACTCAAACCCTTGGTCACGATGACTTGTAACTTTGTGCTAGCACTACCATCAATGACTTTTGAGCAGTTCTGTCTAGCCAGTTACCCTCACAAGGTTTGGGTTAACCCATGGTATAGTGTTAAGGCACTTCCAGTGGGGAAATCCTGAGGGCACATTATGAATTAATCTAAGCCACCTTCTGGACAGTTTGTGTTGCCATAAATGATGGACAGTGATAATTATTTTGACCTTTTTCACCTGAAAACATAATCTTGTTCTTTTATTGTTCTCTCACCTTAATAATGTTTTCTTTTTCTCATATTCTCTCACACTCAGTCACCTCCTTGCATCTTAGTGGCTTTATTGTCTTGCAGGGGGAAATGATTAAAAAAATGAATGGATTACTGAGTGTCAGCCTTTTGTGTTTTCTTTAAAGACAAAATGATTTAATAGGAGTAGATAAGTTTGCCTATCATCTGGTTCACAGTCCCCCTTGGTCTTTTGTGCAGGAGTAGAGGTTCATCCTTTGTTGCCTGTTTAGAACTGGGTTTCCAGTCCCTTCTAAAGTCTACTTCAACTCTATACTTCTAACATCTCTGCCTGAAGTCTGAAATTTTATTTGCTAATTAAATCTTGACCTCTTCAAGTCTAGAATTAGCTGTCTATTATCTTGCCCTTTCTTACACTAATACACAGTAACCCTCTACATTGAGTGGCTCTTGCAGTGGGTGAACATTAGTAAAAAAAAAAGAAAGATTCCCATTTTATTTTTAAATCAAATTATCATTGCATGGAATACACTGAAACAGACATTATGCTTGGCTGTAAAATCTTAAACATCCTCAAGCAGGCAACATTTTTTTTTTTAGAAGTTAGTCTCTGAACATGTGAGATTAAAAGCAAAAAAGTTATAAATGTCTGCAGAGAGAAAACGAATGTAATAAAGTAAGTTGGTATAGCTGATGCGTGACTTACGGGCTAAATTTTCCACTTTTTTTCTTCATTTAGTAATGTTTGATAATTTAAAATAAAAATGCAAGTGTACTTGAGCAATTGACTTTATATGTGATTCTATAAAGACATGCAAATAATAATCTGTACCTGGATCTTAATGTTGAAATAAAACTATTGCATTAAGATTATTGTATTTGACTGATGCTTGATAAAAAAAATAAGCATTTGTCGTGATTGTGTATGTATAAACTTGGCATTTATTTTTATACAGTCTATTTTTCTTTTTACATCTCTAATATGAAATTAGATAAAATGCCTTTAGGTTATTTTTTTAATTACATTTTATAATAAACCCCCAAACTTCTATATCTTCTTGGTGTCAGTTTAAACTGACAACTTCTTTTCTCCATATATTGTGATTTTCTTTTGCTTAACTTTTACATTTTCATAAATTTAATATTATATATATATATATATATATATATATATATATATACACACACACAACTACCTTTCAAACTATATAGTATAGAAAACAAAACAAAAATTCACATTACCACAATAATTAACCACTTGAAAATGGTGGTAGTATTAACCAAAAAGCACTCGGGAAAAGCAACACTGTGGGCAGTTTCTCCACACTCTCAGTCCTCAAAAAAGAAAACTTGTAAGGACACAAGAAAATTAAATTAAAACCTCACAAGATATTCCTTATCCATTATATATAATAAAACATTCTCATGCACACACATGACATTGTGTCAATAAGAATCAATACTGCATGATCAGAAGATCACATTGAAGCATGAAACTGATAGTCATCATGCAGTGTTGAATCCTATGTCCACACTGTCCAGATTTAAAAATGGTCTATTTCTGATACTGAACACTCTTTCCCTATAAACATAGCAAATTTATATATAAACATTACACATGACATCATGTTAGACTCTTTCAAATTATCTAGCTTTCAAAAGAATACCAGGAAGTAGACAAAGGAATTCTACCTACCATACTGGCACCACATTGGTTCTTGATAATAGCAGCAATGGTCAAAAGTACTTGATCAAAACAATAACACAATATTAACATTGGACAGTTTATCCACAAATTCAAGCACCTTATTCAGAAATAAAAAAAATAAACAGACAGACCTTGCCAGTTCTTTTTAATCAAACTTGTTTGGATAAATACTTGCTGCCAAAATATACCTTATATATGTTTATGGTAGAGAATTAATGGGAAGTTTATGAGTATGACCAAGAAATCCTCCATAAAAAATCAGATGTTTGGTCATTTCATTTGATTCTGAGAAGTGATTCAAGCCAGGAGCTTTTCAGTGCCTGTTCTATATATTTGTGAGAGCATTTCAAAGACATTGTAAGTATTTTAGGGCCATAGCAGTTGGCAGGGGGAAAAAAAATTTAGAATTTAACCTTAAGTTATCAAAGGCCACCAACATTTAAAATTTCCAGATATAAGTATTTTAAGGGAAAGCAAATGCTTTGTTTTAATTTAAATTCTTTTTTATTTGTTTGTACATTTTTATTTTTTATTTTATTGGACTTACCATAATTCCAAATGAAAATGAAAATGCACCCACGCAATAAAGGGAAATACAAAATCATTGTCTACCTTTGAAGAAGAATTTTTTCATTGGGGTTTTATGAAAGTTATATTCTTCCTTGCTTTAATAGATTTTTTTCTTTCTTTCTTATATTTCTTTCTTTATTGGATTTTGCTAAAATAAAACCCTGTTAAAAATTACTACAATAGGTAAAAAGTATGAGGGAGCCAAGCATCCCACCCCCATTGCTACGGCCATTTAAAAGGGTACAATATTTAAAAAGAAAAATAAATAAAAAGAAGCTGACTTTTGAGACTGAATCAGAAGGAAGGACAGAGGATATGTACAAGATTTCAACGGCTTTCTTTTTTATTCTTGATCCTCATTCATTTTGTATTTTCTGACAGATGTCAGGTAATAAAGATAACTGATCTGCCAATGAAATGAAATTCAAAATGAATCCTTTTCAGTGCAAAGGAGTGGATACAGGATCTGATATGTTCATCTCATGTTGCAGGAAGGGAGAAAGAAGTAAGTAGCATATTATTAGATATTACCTTCATTGCCTCCTCCTCCCACAACAAAATAAAATTAAACAAATATTACACACACATACACACCAAATATATTCTAAATGTGTACTCATTCGCCATTACAAGCATTAGACTGGTCTAAATAAATGAAATGTGAAATACGAAAATCTATTTTTCCTTGTACCTAACCTGATAAATTTGTTTGGGTTATGAAGATTTAAAAGACAATTGATATTATTTGACTATAAGATAAAGCAGGGGACTCTACCAAGGGGGAATTTCAGAGTTTCAGTGGGGAATATAAAGAGTATAAAAAGTTATATGTAGTATAAAGAATTCAATTATGAGTTTGGTAAGAATAAATTATAAGTACTTTATTACATATTATAATGTAAATTAGGAACTAATATCTTAGTTCAGTGAATTCAAAATGATAATTTCTTGATTTTATGGTGGGGAGAAAATAGCTTGTGTTTTGATGAAATCTTTTTATAATGTTAATGGTAATATTAACAGTTTCCTTATAAGGAAACATTTGGCATTGACTGAGCAACCAGTACCACTTTTGGTTGAATTTATAAAATCTTTCTTTTAAAACAATTTTTCAGGAAAATAGATTTTTCAAGTTCAATAGTTATCATTCTTTCTAGTATTGATGAGGATTTCCTTCCTCACCTTTTATTTGAAGTAGTGTGGAATGTCAACATTTTGTTTGTCATTATTTTCTCTTCACGCTATATGTTCAATCTATTTTCTATTGTTGCTTTTGTTGAAAAGTTTTCGCATGATGTAGTTTCTGTTATTTGGTACAATTTCTTTTTTGTGATCCAATTCTCAAAGTTTGAAGAAGGATGGTTGTATATTGTATGATGATGAAATACATTATTTCAGAAGAACAAAAATGGCAAAGCCATCTCTCTTTTCACACAATCATTTCCAAAGAAGAATGCCTTACATTATGTATTAATCTATGAGGGGGTGCTGAAAAGTTCTTGATCCACACAAAATTTTGGAAGGTTGGGTTGGTAGATTTTATAATATATCAACTATTGTGGGATTATTTAATGTTGAAAAATCTGTTTTTTATTTCTCAACTAGCCTAGAATCTGTCCTTTGGGCGGTGCTATTGCACATGTGCACTGCCCCCTCACCTTGAAATATTTTGCCCGGTTTACACTTTTGCACCCACCCCTGCCTTGTAATATTTCACCCAGTTTACTACACATGGCTATCCTTCTTGCACTGTTTATTCATCACTTTATGTACTTTACTGTTCATTTCAAACTAAGTATTATGGCTGGTGTTCAGCGTGTTACCAATCAACGGTGGGGGGAGTGTAATAGCACCCTTTTGGGCTTTCAGCCTTTTACCTTCAGCATCCTAGCTACATAAAAGTTATAAGAATTTATAAATAATAAAATTATTTTATCTTTATTCGACACCTTAATTCAGCATAATCTTTCTTTGTATACACAACCAATCTTCGTAGTTTGTTTAGAATTTATTTTTGCACGTTATTTTTATTTTCTTTTAAAATCACTATTCTTTATGATCCCTTCAGATAAAGTGACTCTCAAAAGACATTAGGGAAACCGAACTATGTAAATATTTCGAATACGTCACAGTATGTATGCCAGAAAAAGAAAAAAATAGCATATGTGCAATGTACCATGCCCTGCTTAAGTTTTAATTACGATTTAATTAGACGATATCGATTGCAATTATGATGAAAAGTGAAATTAAAGTTAAACCTTTAATAAAGAATTGTTTTTTTTTTTTAACCTTTCACTCTATTCAATATTTAAATTTAAATGAGTCATTTCATTTTTAATTGCGTGTTACTTCAGGTTAGTCAAGATTGAAAAAATGGATGGACGCACATACACTGTGCTTTAAGTAAACATCGGTTGACGTTATACTTTAAGTCTATTGGTAAACATTGATTGAGTTTATAAGTAAACATTGGTCAGGTTTATACTTGATTCTATACATAAACATTGGTCAGGTTTATACTTCAGTCGAAAGCATACACCTGGAAGGTGACACCTTTTGGAGGAAGCTTATGCCTCTGCAAGTGATATAGTTGGTGTATTCTTGGCCTTGCTGACAGAACAGTTTTTGAAAGGGCTTCTTGGTCAGGCCTGATACCTTTTCAGCACCCCTTTGTATAAACCTAGCTTTTAATAATGAAATATGTTTTTTCTTAATATAGATACATATGTATTCAGAAAAAAGAAGCATGTATTAAAATTCTTTTCTTCATTATCCATCAATGGTGTATTGCAGTTTTGGGACTGTGCCAACTTTGGTTCTAGGGTATATTTCCTTGGAACAAACTAATCCCGTCTTGGCCATTGACAGATGTTCTAGAATGCTTAGCTGACAGGTGTACACTGCTTTCAGACTGCTCATCTTTCAATGCAGCTTCCACCTGGGTCAAAGCTTATCGATAATTTGCAAGATCAGAACACTCTGCATTGAATTATAACATGGGTTTGTATGCATATTATCAACATTTAAAACACTAAAAATGCAATAAATGCATGTATATGCCAATATATCTGTATATAATTAAAAACACAAATGTATCTCTGTTCATTTATCTATTAGCTCTATTCTATGAGTAACATTAATTCCTAACCATTTAAAATCCTTTTATTCCTTATTTCAATTGTAAAACAAAGCTACAAAATAATCACCTTGACTGACTAAACAGTCAGGTGCCAATTGAGCTCTGTTGGTCACAGTATTTTGCTGTTTTAGCCATTAAATGTCACCACCAGTCTTGCTGGATGGGCAGGCTGTTGTGCTGTTTCTAGTGCCATTGTAGGTTTTGAACTCAGAATTATCCTTTTCCTAGACAGGTTGCCAACCAAGGCTAGAGAGCCCAGTCAGCCCTTCTATTTAAAGTGAAAGTGACTGAAGCTGAAATGCCAGGTTAGGATCAATAACATTGCAGATTCTTCTTTGGATTTCATCAAGAATCTCTAAATATATAGCAGGAGTACCAGACCAAATGTGGTAGCAATATTCAAAGAAAATTCCCAGATAATACAGAAATGAAATCTCTTGAGAACTAATGATCACTTATATCATAATGGGACATAGCATTTAAAAAAAAACAACAAAATTTCTATGAAATAAGAAAATGTCTCTGTGTCTGTTCATTTGTCCTTTATAAAACTTGATCTTCTTTAATGTTCCAACTTGAAAAGAAGAACAGACAAGACCCAAGCACACATACCTCATGTTGAGCCAGCCTCTGATTTCCCCAAGCAGTCATTTTTGAATTAACTCATCTTTATGTTGATAATCCCATCTTGGCCATTGACAGATGTTCTAGAATGCTTAGCAGACAGGTGTACATGGCTTGCAGGCTGCTCATCTTTTCTTGCAGCTTCAACCTGGGGGAGTGGGAGGACTTAAAGCTTATCAAATAAGATGGCAAGAATGCAACAGACATAGGTTAGTCTAACTAAATCTTAGATGAACTGTTCTCAATGAATTAACTGCTATGCAGCCATCTTTTCTTTGAATTAAACATTACAAGGGAACCTCTCATAGGCATTTGATGCAAAATTATGCCACTGATGGTGTTGTCTATTGAGTTGATATTATTAGAACTGAAAACGAAGAATGTTGGTATCTTCAGCCTTTATAATTTGGACATAAACCACAACTTTAAAAGTGACATTATCTGATAAAAACTCTTCTCATTTGAGAATTGAAAAAAAGTCAATGAGTCATACTGGTGAGACTTGGTAGCCATAAAAAAAGTCAATGAGCCAGACTGGTGAGATTTGGTAGCCATAACTCATAAGTTAAAAAACAACAAACTTGAGATTAAAGAAAGTAATAGCAAACCTTCCCTCTTAAAATTACCAGTCTTGTTCTCAGAAAATATGAAATATTAAAATGAAATAAATACATAAATCTATTTACAAAAAATGCTTGTTAAAACTAAAAACAGTAAAACAACCCTATTATAACTGAGCTTGCCCCTCCCTTCATTATTTCACACTATTCCATTTTGATTGTATGGAAAGAGGAGAAAGACACTACTTGGTTTCAGTGAGAAAATGAAAGAAGAGAAGGTAGAAGTGGAAAGAGTGAATCAGATTAAACTGATAAGAACAGATACTACACTTTGATCGGGATTTACTTGACCTCCCACAGGGTCAGGTTGTGACACAAGGTCAGGGTTTAATGTGGGAAGGGAGGGGGAATGGACCCGAGTTTTCACCCGGGCCGCAGTGCTTTGGCTTTAGCTGGTCTTAGCTTGTCCAAGCTGGTCTTTAGCTGGTCATAGCTGTGATACTACCAGCGCAGGGACGAATCCCTGCGACCGGCCTGTATCAGTGATCGCTCCCGGCCTAAAGGCGATCATTCAGCGAGTAATCTGCGAACAGATACTACACGGGATTTACTTGACCTCCCACATGGTCAGGTTGTGACACAAGGTCGGAGTTTAACGTGGGAAGGGAGGGGGAATGGACCCGAGTTTTCACCCGGGTCGCAGTGCTTTGGCTTTAGCTAGTCATAGCTGGTCTTGGCTGGTCTTAGCTGGTCATAGCTTGTCCAAGCTGGTCATAGCTAGTCAGACGTAGCCACGATACTACCAGCGCAGGGACGAATCCCCGCCGCCGGCCTGTATCGGAGAAGGAATCCCGGCCCCATAGGCGATCATTCAGTGAGCAATCCGCGAACAGATACTACACTTTGATCTTAGCCAAAAGGCTGTGGTTGTTGTGAATGCAGTAAAAGCACCATTTTTCAGCCACACTGTATTGAACAATGGAAACTGAATAAGGAAATCACCAAAAATCTGGTTACCATAAATAAAATAACATCATTTGCAGAATTATCTTTAAGTTATTATTAAGAGAAATGTTTGTAAGATGGAAATTTAGTTACTATTTATTGTGCTTGTTGTCCTACAAGGTGCCACCTTAGGCAAAAGAAGAAGAGACAGACAGATGAAAAGAATAGGTTGACAATGACATTGAGTGGACCAGATGATCATTCACAAAGATTCAGATATTGGCATGCAACCAAGACATATGGAGGGATGTGGTCAGGTGCTCAGCTGTGCAGTGACCCTATAACCAGACTTAATTATGGAACTACTGATGATAATGATGACTTATGCATATAAGTTTACTTTCTATCTCTTAGAAAAATGGGAATTTTAACATTTTTATAAATTATAAATGATCTTTTTTATTAATGATATTTTTAGAAGAAAAAGATGATATATCAACAAAATATAAAGCTACTATGCTGTTGCTGGATTTTTAAGACAGATTTTTTAACAAAATCAACCTGAGATATTAATCAATCTCTAACATAGAAAACCTTTTATTTTTCTAATATCTTCTGTTAAAGTAAAGTCTGTATTTATTATGATGACTTTGCCTGCAAGTTCTTCACTTCTTTGTTTTTAGGAATATATCCAAGTTTCTTATCAGTTTAGTTGAGACAAACCCAAATTTTATTTTGAAGATGATGAATAGTGAAATCCTATCATTTGTCAAGTGTTTTCTTTTTATAAAAAGAAGTCTCTAGATATAAAGCATGTAAACCTAAGGAGAATGATGCTTACTATAATTGTAATACATGTTATAAACCTCTATACATTAATCTGTAGAGGTAGGCTATTGGTAGACAATAAAATTATAGTATAATTTTATATGCTGTCTTGGTGAGTGATTAACAACGGAAATCATACTAAAAATCCTTTCTTCTCAATTTCCCTTTCAGGATATAGCTAATGATAGCTCTTTATAATTTCCTTTTTCTTTAATATCTATAAACTGTGTATTGCTATGACTTATTAGGAACAGTTCTAGGTGTAATAATAAACTACATCTGGCAGCAAGGCCTTCGATCAGGAGATTGGAGTTTTTGAGGAGCATGGAACTACCTCTTAATTGCTGTTGCTCTCAGATCCACCCTGACTCGAGGTGTAAGCACCTGTAAGGGGGGGGGGTCTCAGCTATGGGCAAATAGTGAAAACAAAAAGAAAACACTATGAAAGCATAAAAATACAATTTTATAGAATAACCGACATTTCATTTTACCTGTAGTTGAAGGCATACAATTATGTTTAAAATATATTTAGGTGAAGCCATGAAATTGTGTTCAAAATATTTAGATTTCGGCATGAAAGAGAGGTTGATATGCCACTAAACAAAATCAACTAACTTACTGAGAAAAATGGTGAAATGGTTTCCCCACTGCATTTTTTAAGTTTTGAATTCAGGCCTGTCTTTCTCCTAGATTAGTTTCCAACCAAGATTAGAGAGAAAGATAAAGAAATTTCTTTGCTGGAGAGACACCAACAATTTATATTTCATGTTTACTGTTATCAAATGAAAACAAGTTATAGAAAAAAAACAATACAAAACAAAATTACAAATTCCTTAGCAAGCCTCATAGAACAAAGTAAATAAAGTCTAAATTTACTGTACATAAAAAGGGCTTTAAGTTAGAACTTAGAGTATGAACTGAGTGGTTGTGTCAACAGAGTTCATTTAAATTACCTTATTCAAATTTTTTTCTTTTATCTTTCTTCCGTTATTTTATTTATAACTTGGGATATTAATTCACTTTATTTTTTTTATGCCATAAATCTTCTAGTATATGGACGTTATTCCTCAGCTTAAAGATGTAGTTCTCATTAACTATGACTAACATAATAGAAAAGTTCAAAATGATTCATGCCTGGCAGCTGATCTCTCCTCTGATCTAGCTCTAACAGCTTAATGGGGCTTATAACTTTCAATGCCTCCAGAACCAAACTAGTAACATTTTATCATCACTCAAGAGACCC
This sequence comes from Acanthosepion esculentum, assembly GCA_964036315.1. Lineage (NCBI taxonomy): Eukaryota > Metazoa > Mollusca > Cephalopoda > Sepiida > Sepiidae > Acanthosepion > Acanthosepion esculentum. The sequence goes on along the minus strand of OZ038496.1, from coordinate 21,380,195 downwards.
TGAATCTTTTCTATTCCTGATGAACAGTCAGACTCTCAACATCTACTGGGACTTAAGTTCCTCCCAGACCTCAAGTGGAACACATATATACAATCCAACACTAAAGATGCTAGAAAATCAGTTGGGAGAAAGTTCCACTTTATAATATAATATGGAGCATCACTGCTATATCTGGAATGGAGGTGCTCTATCCTCACTTTCCAGTCTTGACATAGTTTAAAATTGTTTATATATCCTTGTGGAGATGACTTATTTTCTGCCCTACAATTTCTTTCCCACAGATGCGTCATCACAAGCCAATCACTTCTCTATTGCTATTTCCATGGCAAATGTTCAAACAAGCTCCAAGCTCCAACCTTTATTGCCAAAATTTACCTGGCTATATCCATTGGAGTCAAATCACTCTCATTCCATTTATAGTCCGTTGGTAAGAAAAATGATCCACTCAGAAAGCTTCTTCTGAAGAACTGCTATTTTGTGGAACAAACTCCTGAATGGATGATTCCCCAAACCCTGCAATCTTCAAATCTAGGAGGAATCATTATCTATCCTCCATATCATCATCTTCAATTCCTACTTCCTTCTCTTATGTTCATATCAACACACCTCATTCAGTAACCCTCTACCTTGAATGGTTCTTGGGCCTTGTACTGGGAGAAGATTGGGAAAAAAGTTAAAAGTCCCAAATTTCAGTAATAACAAATCTAACTCTTCTAATATTGCAACGACTCATATATATGATAAAAAATGAAAAGAAGAAAAAATGATAGAGTAGGCAATGTTATACAGCTGTTGTAATATATCCAAATGTGAATAACATACTAGGGTCTGAATATGTGAAAAACTGTCATAATGCCTCTTTGAAACATTTCATGATGAAGAACAAAAATAGTTCATTTGATATTGGAAAATGTATGATCTTCTGAATTAGGAAAGTTAAAAAAGTAAAGAAATCAAATTGTATAGGTTTTCCACCCATAGGACAGAAACTCATCTGCCAGACCCTCAAAATGTATATCTCAGAAAATGGGTCGCTTAAGGAAACCTACCATGGAGACAGGTTTTGTAATTAAAGATAGGGAAGTGGCAGAACTAAAGATACATTCTCCTGGGACCACATGACAATATGTTTGTGCATGGGGCAGGAGTGAGGGATCTAAAATAGTCAGATGTTTCCTAAGCCAGGAGGGAAAGAGAAACTTTTTCAAAGAGGAAGGGCAGAACATAAGATACATATATTGTGTAGAATTAATCTAATATCCAGAAGGACTCAAATTAAATAGAAGTGTGCATTTAGGATGTGTCCTGACAAATAATTACTATCACAGTCTTCAACCAGATCACTTCCTTCCCGTGTTCTATTACGGGACAATTTGAGTAATAAAGAAAGAAGACATTTATGACATTTAGGAAGAATTTTCATGTCGTATCTTTGATAGTTGTAGTTGTAGTGTGTACAATTCTAAAAAGAGAGATTTCAATAAAAAGATGAAATAAAAGAGACCAAATGAATTTATTGTTATGATAATGATGATGTCAGATGGATTGTGAAGATGAATCGAGGTAGATAAGCTTTTTCTACAGCAAGTTCATCCCGTAAAAATTATTCTAGAAAAAATTAAGAAGGAAATAAAAAAGGAGAAAATGAAGTTAAGAAAAAAAATGGAGGTGGAAAAATTGCTTGAGGTAAGAGGAAGAGGAAGTTCAGTTATAGAAGAAAAGATTGGAAATGAAAATGAAGGAAGAAAAAGAAGAGATAAGAAAAGAAAAAGGTTTCTTTTTTTATCATTTAACCCCATTATTTAAGTTAAGTATCTATGTTAATAAAAGTACTATTAATAATTAATAAGTTTAATAATAATCATTAATAAATATTGTTGATTTAGTTCTTTGTGCATGGATTGATAAAACCCAGCCCCTTACCCCAAAAGTGAACAAAATCCCAGTCTCATATATACAAAGAAACAAATTTAACATTGAAAATTCAAGGAACTTTTAATTCAAATTTTAATGTCATATTGAGACAATAGAAATAGATCTTTCATTGATTTTAGGTTAATTTAGGATATGAACAAACCTATAGAAACTTTAAGCCCTTAATTCTGCAAACTCTATCTTTGTATATGATCAATGTTGTTTGTTTACATTTTGTTGCAAAACTTAGAAAAGTCCATTTTTATGGCTTTCTTCAAATAAAATTGGGTCTTATGGGATACTAGACCTCCCTAACTATGAAATATATTGAATATATGACTGTAGCATTGTTAGAAAATGTTTTATAGAGGTCGGATCTATTTACACTGAATTTCTATAGTAAACAGAGTGGAACCATAAACTTGTGAAGTACACAACAGAAATCAATCTTTCTTGTACATATAAATGTATATATTGGATATTATTATTAATGTCTCAATTTGAGATTAGAACTTGAATTAAAAGCTCCTTGAATTTTCAATGTTAAATTTCTTTCTTTTTATATATGAGACTTTTATTTACGAGACTTTTGTTCATCTTTGGTACAAGAGATTAGGTTTTTGTTATGGATTCGCTTGGATTAGAGAGCATTAGACTCTAATAACTTTGTGAAGAAATGTCATGGCAGTAACAGAAGCACAAAGACAGATACATGGTATTTCAATAAATATTCCTCTTCGTGAATAGGTCATTCAAAGCACCAAAATAAAAATTTGAAACTAAAATCAGGATTATTAAGACAAATGCTTCTCTCACTCCAACAAGCATTCTTTCTTTTTTTTAATTGTTTCACCCCAAGCAAAGCAATAAAGCCACTAAGACACAAGGGGTTACTGAGAGTGAAAGAATCTGAGAAAAAAAAACATTACTGAGGAGAAAGGACTATAAAAGAACAGGATTCAAAAAGACAGGTGACAATTGACATTGCATTTAAATTTTTGAAGATCATAGTTAAAAGGAAAGTAAGAAGCTGGAAGAGAGTCGTGCAAGTGAGAAGGTTGGAAAAGTAGTGAGAAGAAATAGAACGAAATAAAGATTGGTTAGAAATTTAAAATGAACTATAACTTAGGCAAAAAGCAAGAAAGAGGAAGGTGAGTACAATTAATTGTCCATAATCATACATGGACAGTTACACTCATTGCATTTCTAAGCTCGATTCAGCAATATACATGAATGCTACATAAGCAACAAATGAATGGATATGTTGGCTAACTTTCAGGACGATAGATGTCATATCCTCCAGCAGACACAGACCATTCTCAAAGACCATTTTTTAAAAATAAGAATACTATTATTGTGAATAGCTGTAATAACTGCAACAAGATATTTTACGGCAAAACCAGCATTTGAAAGTTAGCTTCTACAGGTAAGAGATCAAGCCAAGTTAGTTTATTATATCAAGTTGGGATGGCTTTTTTTCTCAGAGGATTACTAGAATCTTTTTAATGTCATTCTCATTGTCCTGGCTTATCATTATTAAGCATTCACTTTTAGGAACTATGTAAAATATAAGGAAAATATCTTTATTTTTAGGGTTTGGGGAAATAATTTTGTACATTTTTGGGGGCATTCTTTAACCCTTTTAGTTTGTGATAATTTGATGTTTTATCATTCTAGCTAGAATATCGACATAATGTAAAATCAATCACTGACTGTTACAGTTATTGGACTTAGCTGTTATTTATAAATGTCAAGTTTGAAAGTGTGGTAACATCATTTGATATTTTCATATTTTTTTTAATTTTCTGAATTTTTAAACTTTATTACTTTTAAAAAATCATTTTCCTCATGATATTTTTACAGAAGCACATTTGAGGCTAATAATTATTAACCTTGAATGAAGAATAAACAGATACATACTTTTATTAACTTATGTAAAAAGTTGTAAATTTCAAATCTTTTTCAAAATGTTTCTACCTGCTTCTTAAAATAATGACCAGCATTCATATTTATGATTGTTATTGCAATATTTTGTTAAAGTTGTTAAGCTCAAATATGTAACTATGTGATAGGGAAATTTCTACAGATATTTTATTGTAGAAAAAACTTGCTATGAGCTTATTCAATCGTTAGCTCAAGAAGAGTTAAGAATTAAGAAGATTCATCAGAAAATTTGAATAGGAAATCAGTACAATCTTCACTGGTCTTTCGAGTAATGATAAATTGTTAAAGAAGAGAAAATATTGTTTCGAGAACGTCTACTGCAGACAAAAGCAAGGTTAGTTGTTTTTTTTTTATTTTATTTTCCCCAACTGATCTTATACCGGTTTCACATGAAGGCTTAAGCTGGACGAAGAGAGAAACATTCATAGTGAAAAACAACACTGCATAACGGAGAGATTTCAATGGCTGGGGACATGTGAGAATTGAAAAATGGAAAATCATTCCCCAACAAACATGATGGGGATTGCACTGGAGATGAAGTCAATAGTGTGTCTATTCAGATGCCTTCAATATAGTAGAGAGAGGCGCGTACAATGTTAAATGGTCATGAGAAGTCACAGCATTAACCAGCATCAAGTCAAACATGAATAGGGATTAGTTCTGGTCAGAATGGCAGTCAGCAAAATAACTTGGGCTTGTAATGTAATCATCAGTAGGCTTTCCATTTTAATTCTAGAAAAAAGAATTATACACTGTGTAATACTTCTGCCTCTGATCTTACCCAGCCCTTCAAAAAGTAGCATTTAGAACATTACTCTTGACCAAAACCCCATTTATTTAAAACATCTCAAAGAAGCAGTCAACCAAACATTTTGGAAAATTCAAGAACTTAATAAGAAATAAACCTGGAATTTATTACAACCAAGCATGAAATGATAATGTTGATAAATTGGACAGCATGCAACTCATGTGAACTTTATCATTTTGTTTAGATTCTCTCTCATCCTGACCCACTTCAGTAACCATAAGAATCAGCAACGTTATCAGTTCTGACTTGGCATCTTGGCTTCAGTCACTTTCCAACTGCTGTAATGTAAAAGACTGATTAAATTGGCTTAAAGTAAATGTTTCTTCTAATTCTATACACAATACTATTATAAAGAATTGGTAAAAAAAAAAACCCAATAAAAAGCAAACTTTGTATGCATATTTATCAGTTTATTAAATTGATTGATTTGTTTTTTATGACTTATCAACCTTTTGCTGGTTATTTAAAGCCAGAAAATATTTTTAAATCGTAAGGAGATAACAATGATTTTTACTGATACAAGTCCTACTAATTGGCCCTTAGCTGCTGGGAGAAGTGTTGAATCCCTACCTTTCCAAAGGGTACTTGCACGTAAGTGAATATAATGAACCCGATTGGAATTGGAACTCTGATTTCCAATCTATAATCATTATCTATTATACCACCTGTATATCCAAGCTTACAGAATCTTGTATTCCCAAGTAATCACTCATCTAGGTACTGACCAGATTTGACATTGCTTAACTATAGTGACTGTTCAGAAACTGGTATTTCAACATATGGCTGTAAGCCCAGTTTGTTAAAAAAATCTATTAAAACACTAATTAAATAATAAAGATTTTGACCATACTGGAAATAAAATTTACTTCCAAAATATTGTAGTGGTATTTTAAGCATGAAACTGACAATCACCACGCAGTGTTGAGTCCTATGTCCACACAGTCTATATCTATAAATGTTATATTTCTGATATCAATATATTAAATTTTAAATAAAATATGCACACACAAACACAAAAATGTGGATCAGTAAATCTGTAGCTGAATTTTGATCTGAAACTTACACTGTATCTGTATGATGAATATTCACTACTGTCTCAACTGAATTAAGTGCATGGATAAGGAAGGAAATTATGTCAAAAATATTAGTTGTGTAAAATAAAAATGTTTTTCTTCATAAGGCTGTGGACTTATTGTGTATATGCAATCAAATATACAATACTGAGAGAAAAGCATTTAATCTTTTCCATCAATTATGTACAAAATCCATTAGCGAAATGCAAAAGAAAATTTATTTAAAAAAATTTTTTTTTTTACTTTCCATGTTTTTTAATTTTATTTTTATGCATACTGCAAAAAAAAAAAAGAAACAAACAAACTTGTAAAACAATAAGCCATTTTTGCTTGACAGAACTATAGAAACAGACTGAGTAAAAAAAATGTATTCAGAAGCAAATGAAATAATTTTTTTATGAAGATGAAGGGATATGATTTCAGGTAAAAAAATGTTGCTGTCAATGCTGATGAAAATAAAAAGAAGAGGAAAAAATATTAAAAATGAAGAAAAGAAGAAAAAGGAAAAATATCAAGAATGACAATGGTAAAAAAAAAACCCAACTCAATGTTACTCTTTTATGCATCTATTTCTGTCAGCAAGAAACTTACCTCCAGAAATTTATTGTTTAAACAGAAAAATATATAAATAGTTAAAAATATCAAATCACTTATTCCTGAGGTCAAAACGTTGCAAAAAATTTCTTCAGAATCTATTAATTGTTTTTGTGAGGAATTATTTATTTTTTAAACAAACCAAGAGTTGAAAACTTTCTAATATTTATTTAAAAACAAGATCTTAACATATTATTAATGTAGACATAGTTTATAGCAAAAACAAAGAGGTATAGACAAATTAACAGAAATATCACCAACACTTTTCACGCAAAAAAGAAAATGCAAATACATAAATTTCTCCCTGTGCTAATGCTAAAGTGTTAGACAAACATGAAGAGAGAGAGAGAGAGAGTTGTATCTATCTCTTTCTTATATATATATATATATATTCATACATGTTTCATTAAATAATATAGATAAGTGTTGTCTATATATTTTATGTAAGTTCTTTTCATATCGTCTGATAAGCTTAATATACATATATATATATATATATATATATATATATATATATATATATATATATATATATATATATATACACACACACACACATTTTCTTTTAAGTTAATATTTTTATATTAACTTAAAAGAAAATGAGAGTAATGAAAATGAGAAAATCAGCAGACAATTGCTATTACTTCCTGATGAGTGGATCGAACAATTATAAAAAGGTTTGTATTTCAAATTCAGGAATATAACATCAATCAGTGAAGTGATAAATTTCATATTTGTATTAATACTATAAATAATAGAGGCTGTGCACTGCCCAAACTATATTGCCTCCTCTCTCTATTTTTCTTTGTCTCTCTCTCTATATATATGTATATATATATGTATATATATATATATATATATATATATATATATATATATATATATGTGTGTAGATAGATAGATAGATAGATATTCTATGATCCACAAAAGAGCACATCCATTTTTTATGCTAAATATATTTTGTAAAGATAGAAACATTCTGAATCTGATTGTTTTATTAAAAAAAAAATTACTTTTTTTAGTTACCTAAAAATATTCCAAATTTAATCTCATAGTATTTCAAAAGTTTACTTTTGAGGAAAGGTCAGCAAAAAGCAATTTGTGTTGAGACTAAGCTAAATGAAAATATAACATATTGCTATGACTTTTTTTAACTGACCAATGCATTACATTTAGGAAAAAATAACTTATTTAAATAAAGAACACATTTTTGTCCATTTCCTATGAAATTCTTTTTCTTTTATGGCACATAACCTTTTAATATGTCTGCCATCTCTGGATTGGATTTGATATGTTAAGTTTTAAATAATTTTAGGTACTTAGGGAAAATAATTTTTTGTGTTGAGAAAAACAAACAAATTCAAAATATCTCTATTTTTACAAAAATTATTCAATATTTGTCAAATCTAAAAATGTGTGTACTGTTTTGTGGGTCATACACATGTGTATATTATTTAATATAGCCTGGCACAAGACCAGTTGTGGCAATAACTGGTGTAAACTGAATTCCTTTCTATTTGTGTTTAATACAAAATTTTGTTATTTTTATTTATTTATTTTTGTGTGCAAAGACCAAAGTGTAGAATTTCTTCTTCATTGAAAAAATGAGGAGAAAATTTATACTTTTGGTTATCAAATATTTTACAAGTATAAGACGAAGGGAAATAACTCTTTACCATTTAGCGAGATCAGAATTTTACCTATTTTGAATAGAATTGTGTTATGAAGAACTGGTGAGTTGGAACTGGAGACAAACCAAAAGCCTAGATTCTAGATTTTGTATGTGCTCTTATGTTTATTATATTATTATATCATCATCATCATATTATTATTATTATATATTATTATTTATATATTATGATTATTTATAGTGTATATTATTATATACTATTATTATTATACTATCATATATATCATTAGTATTATAATATATATTTTTATTTATATTATATTATTATAGCAATTGCAACATCAATCACTATCTTCTGTCTTTCTGCTACCTGTTCTTTTATTGTCTGTTTTTTTTTTCACTAATGTCTTTCACATTTTCTTCCACTCTTAATAACCCCTTGTGTTTTAGTTTGTTTGTTTTCTTTTTGTTTAACGGCACATCAACCACCCTTGCATTTCAGTAGCAGTGACATTATTGCCTTGCATGGGGTTAAACAATTAAAAAAATCATTATATTATATTATTATATTGCAGATATAATTTAAAATGAATAAACAAGAACATTTCTCTGTTTCATATACAATAACCAAGGCTTATACAATTGTTATAGATATATTGCTAGGTCAGCTGCTAAGAAAGTTGGTTCACTGTGTTGTACGAGATGATTTTTCTTTCCAGAATCTACCTTACATATCTATAAGTCTAGCATTCACTCATACTCAGAATATTGCTGCCACATATGGTCCAGTGTCCTTGCTATTCACCTTGAGCTCCTTGATAAAATCCATATAAGAATCAGCAATATTATTGGTCCTGATCTGGTGCCTTGGCTCCAGTCACTTTCCTATTACCATAAGGTTGTCTCTCTGTGTCTTTTCTATAAATACTTTCATGGTAATTGTTCAAATGAGCTCTTCGCTATGGGGGCCTAGACTTTTAAAATTTAAGCACAGTACTAGACTGGCATTGAGATCTCATCAATTTACAGTTGAGCTAGCTAGATGTAACTGTAAATTCTATGCTAATGGTTTCTTTTCTCACGCTTCTCACTTGTGGAACACCTACTCTGGCTTTATGCTTTCCAGCCAACTTTAATCTGCAAAAATTTGAATGCAATGTCAATTGCTATCTACTGTCCTCCTGATTACTATTTCCTCTTCCCACTTATTATTAATGTTTCTCTTCCTAATTCTTCCATACCCTGTAGCTCTTTGTGTCTTAGTGGCTTTACTATTTTATATAAGGTGATACTGATTAAAAAACAAAAAAGAAAAGATATATCGTTCTATTATGAGGATGAAAAAAAAAATATTTACTTAGTTTCTACTATTCTAAATTATGATCTAACTTTGAATTTCAAGCAGTACTTGTACTAAAACTGATACTAATATGTTGAGAATTATATGTAAGCTTGTAATATGCTCACACAGACATGTAGAGACGAAAGGTGCCACCAATGCTCCTGCCTTATAGCAGCCTTCTCTTAATAGTCTTCTTTATCTCTGTAATTGTACTTTTACTCTACTTTGAGAAAGTTGTGTTGGTTGATTATGTACTAAGAATGTGACTATCAGATCCATCTTTAATATATCAAGTAACAAAGAGCATAGCAGAAACAAACGATAAAGTCATTTGCTTGATATTATACAAGATATTTCATCAGTTTTTGGCAGCTCATACAAACACAAGTAACATACAGAGAGATGCATAATGCATAGACTTAGACATACACATGCACTCACATTACAACCAAATATGTAAAAGGAGTGTGTTATGATGATAATGATCTGAGATGCTTGGAATGATCTTTAAGATAGTGTTATGGTTTGATTGACAGAATGATAGTAATCTCTTGAACTGCCAGAATCATGGGAGTTAAAATGCCAAAATTGCTGGTAATAATTGTTAGAAAAATGATCACAATGCTAGATCATTCAAGAACTTTAAAAAATGGGTATATATATATATATATATATATATATATATATATATGGATAAATATTTCTGTGTTTATGTATATGTGAATTTTTTTAATTAAAATTTTACTTTTTAGTGGATACTATTATTTGAAATAGATAACATATTCGTTTTTTAAACGGTGTATATTACATCTATCTACCTAGCATCAAGAAATATTAACAAAGAAAACATGCTCTCCAGCAGGGCTCAAACCTGCCTCCGTGCCACTTTGTAGTAGAAATAATGAAAATATTGTATTAAAAATAAATCTGTTCATTCTTTATTTATTTATATATATATATATATATATATATATATATATATATATATATATATATATATAACATAGGAGTGCTGAAAAGTTCTTAGCCTAACCCACTTCCCAGAATTTGACAAAATATCAGGATTTATTTCAGAATCCCTTTTTGACTGGTCTGAAAACTTTTCAGCATTCATATATGTGTATATATATATATATATATATATAAAGAGAGAGATGAATAGATATATGTGAACATATGATGCAGCACTGCATGGTACCTGGCAGTTTCATGCTTCAATGACATCTACTAACCAAAATCTGTCATACTGAACATTTTCCCCTATAATATAGTAAAATGTGAAACATATATGTGTGTGTGTGTCTGTGTTACACATGCTTAAAAAAGACATCATTTTATATATTTTTCACTTTTTTTATTGTCTTACACTTTTTTTCATGTAATTGGTTCCTATCTTTGTAAATATCTTGGAATAGACCAACATTGTCATAAAAATGACACTGTCACCTGGCATATCCAGTGAAAGGAAAACAATTCTGCAATTTGATGTTGCCAATACAAGGGAGATAATTCTAGTATGGCAAAAAGTTATTTGACATTACAAAAATAAAACAGAAAATAATTGGCCTATTATATAACAGTGTGTAGCATCAGAATGAAAGGTGAAAAAATGAAATCAGTTATACTAAAATGTATAAAAATGTATTTTTTAAGGGCTTAGTGTATACATGAATATTTCAAGGGTGATAAAATGGCATAGAAATGAGGATTGATGAGTCTCCTTATTACCTGTTAGCAAAAGTTAATATTGATTTCATTTAAAAAGAGCTATGAGGCATTAATTCCATATTTGTAAGACCCATTGTACCTGACTGATAGAATAAAAACAATAAAATAATGCAGAGTAAAACTTAGAATCAGAGCCAAAATAAATTAAAAAATTTATATATTTCAGTCATTTGTGTAAAAATCTTTATTACCAAATAGCAAATATAACATTGGGGGTTTTAACTATCAAAACAATTCTGTCTTATTCACAACTCTCTCCAGCAATTTGATAAGACAGGATTGATATTTTTTTAGCATTTTTATATCTATAAAATATACAATATTAAAGCAATATAAATGATGACATTTTAATTCTCTCCTTGAAATATTATGGTATTTGCCCTATTAAATAAACCTGGACAAAGCTACAAAGATCCAAGTAAAGTGTACTTTATAAATAATAATAGACCAATACTAATAGAATAAATCAGTGGTGCAGAGAAGTGGTTTGTTGACAAGTGGGCAGGAAGTGAAAAGAAAATTGACCTTATAAAAAGTGAACAGAAATCTCATAAAATTAGGGCAAAAGAAAAAATCTTTTTTGAAATGTTAAAGGTCATGACAAAACCATGATGCTTCACTGATAAACCTGATACTGTCAGGTTCTTTAACAATTGGCAGAAATCTCCACTCTCACCTACACAGAAATCTACTAAAAACTTGAAGAATTGTGCTTGAAAGTCTTAAAGACAGCATCAAACAGGAAATAAGTGTGCAATTTTACATTTTTACCGTTGGCAAAGCCATTATTCTTCAGTCATTATTGATGAAATTATATAAATATTCTTTCTTGACAAAGGAAGTATTCTCAAAGAATATTCATGTCATTCTGTATAGAACAAATGACACCAGCAAGTATAAAATGACTTTTACAACCTGAATTTTCTACTTGATTAGAAAAATTGCAGAAATATTAGAATTGTATGTATATAAGAAATTTAACCTCAATTAGAATAATTTCATAAAACACTAGTATATAATTATTTAATAAAAATTTTGAGTTAAAAGTTTTGCATGTCTCTGTATGTACACATATATGTGCAGAAAAATGTTACAGTAAAATTTATATATCAATATAAAAATAAAAAAAATTGTTTCAATCTCTTGTGTAGATATTAAAATCACTATATATTTTTATATAAGATGGAAAAAAAAAGGATTCTTTAAAATTCACTTTCCATTTTTAATTTATTTCATATTTGCCTATTTTTACATTCTGAGTATATTTGAAACATTTTTTTTTTTTTTTGAGTGGGGGTAATTTTGTCTCTTGAAAAATACCTGTATTGCTGTCAAAAGATTTAAAAAAAACAAAAAACAAACAAAACAAAACCCGAAAAAAGTGCTTTTGGAATGTGAGGTTAAAAAAAAAAAGGACAATCATTTACATATATCTATTTTGTTCCTGGAAACAAGTTGTTATGAGAAAAAGTGATCTGTTCATGATCTCACTTTGCAATCTAAGCAACCCCCCCCCAAAAAAGCATTTCATTGGCAGCAAAAGGTTCTTATCATTAGCTACGATCTGCAAGCGCCTGTATATGTCGCCTCCCCCTCTCTTACACACCACAAAACAGATAACAATATAATGGATCATGTCACAGCTAAGATAATAAAAACAGGGAGAAGGCAGACGCATTTTCACCACAATACATACAACATAACAAGAAGCAACAATGTGTGATTAGATAATGAAGATTGCAGCACTTAAAAGTTTCAAAACCTCCAAGTGATGACGGAAAAGCTTAGGTAGAGTACTGGAAAAGAAGTTATAAAAAAGTGTATTGGGCACCTGCTGTAGAATGATGCTTAGCAAGCTTGTCAAAGTAATGTAATCAGTTCAATTCTCACTAAATGCACCATTATAATGGTTCTAAGTCAATTTCTACAAATTAGTGTATATTCAAATTAAGGAGTATATGAATGTGTGTGGTAAAGTTTTTACCCAACTCGTTTCCAGAAATCTTATCAAATAAGCAAATATCAGAACTTCCCAATGCTCCCTTATACATGCGTGCACGCACACACACACATATATATATATATATATATATATATATATAACAATGTATTTTTTCAAAAGAAAATAGAAAAGAAAGGAGTCACCAGGGTATATTTGGAAGGAGTCTTTGTAATTAGGGTGCTGGATATAAAAAAATAAACTGTTAAAAATAATAAAATTAAATATTCATTTATCTCATCCTTACTCTGAGTTTTGCAGAGCTTACACCCACTTGTCTGAGCTCTTGATTGTAATAAATCCCAGAAAGAAATATGTATTTAAAACACAAGAGATTCATATATATATATATATATATATATATATATATATATATGATAAAATATAGTTTTAGGGTATGCTGTATTTATGGGTTAAAGTGCTCAATATCATATTATATGTAAATAAAAAAGTGGACACTGAAGTCAACACCCAGAGGTGACAGTCTGTTTCATGTTGAGAGAGAGAGAGAGAGAGATTTGGCCTATATCACCTGAGGATACTGAAAGGTTGAAACCAAGTTAGCATGATTGGCTGATCTCCTAATTTTATATATATATATATATATATATATATATAGCACATATAGTGCTGGCATGAATAAGTATATATTAATAAATATATATATTATCCCTTACCAATAGTATAACTCAAAGTTTCATGCACTATGCAATCTTCAGGAGCACCTCTATACTCAGCACCTGAAGATTGTACTGTACACCAGACTCTGAGTCACGCTATCGGCGAGGATTAATATGTATATTTATTAATATATACTTAATAGAGCTGTTTTATTACATTGAGCACTGTTTTATTAACACCAGCACTGTATCTGCAATATGAGTGTATATATATATATAGTTTGTTAAATACTTCATTCTTTTTGGAGAGGATTATATATATTTTTGCATGAGTAACTATTTCCTTTTTTATTTCATAATGATGCTGATATATTTTCAGAATTTATTGGTTGAAAATATTTTTTGAATTTGAGAATATATGGAAAAATCTGTCCTTGATATATTTATCAAATATGAGAATTATTTTGACTTGACAAAAATATTTTTATACATATATTTCATATGTGGTTTTATTTAAAAAAGTTGAAATGTTTCAATTAAAAATGACAATATTTTCAACTTTACAGGAATTAAATGTCATCTAAATTTCCTGAAAATTGCTTTGCTTCTTTTAACAAACAAGATTTTTATACAACATTAGTTTTATAATATCATATATTAGTATATAATACTATTTTATGTGTGTGAAATAGTATAATATATGGGGTTGCTGAAAAGTTCTCAAACAAACCAAGGAAACTTACCAAACAGACACACACAATATATATATATATGTGTGTGTGTGTGTGTATATATATATATATATATATATATATATATATATATATCACACACACACATGATTAATGGATTTTTAATACAACCTATTTTTATTACTTCAAATATTATTTTTAGTGGATACCCATATTTGAGTAGATGCTCCATATTTTTACTTTTTTTGTTAAAAAACTAAACAAAAATTGAGCATCTACTCAAATATAAGTATCAACTAAAAATAATGTTTGAAGTAGTAATATATATATATATATATATATATATATATATATATATATATATATAGTAAGATTTTTGGGGGAGTGGATCAGATTGATAACATTCAGCAACTTCTTATACAATACTAGTTCACACACATAAAATAGTAATGTATAATATTCCACAGACATGCACACAAGCTATTTGAAAAAGTTTCCAGAGAAAAACGAGTATATTGAATCTCCAGTTTTGGAAAGAAAAATGCTTGGAACTCTTTATAATTTAGTTCTGTATGTAATATGATATTAATACAGATTATAGAATTTATAAATTAATATAGAATTTCAGTAGAGACTGCTCTTGCAATTGCATAATTATACATCCCTATATTTATCAGAATTCATGCTTACATACATCTGTACATACACTAATTTTCATGTGAAGTATAAACATATTTTATTGTCAGACAAATTTTGCAGTTCCATGAGAAACAGTCTTATACAGAATATTTAGAGAAATAGGTGATATGAAATTTATTTTAAATTGTAAAAGCAAAAACAAAATAGAATAAATTCTTCCAAACTATCTTTTACCACAGACAAACTGATGTTTTCAATATGATCTTTATATATTATGGAATTAAATTGTTTTTATATAGATTAAAGTGAAACATTCTAACAAGCTTAAGAAAAAAAAACTAGGGAATAAAAGGCAATACATTTTTCAATAAATATAACATTAATATTTATTTTATTCGTTTTTTTTCTCATCTGTAATCAATAATTGTAGGAAGTTTTAAAGGAACTATAAGCAAATAAAGATTTTTTTCTATTGAGTTTGATAACAAATAATTTTGGAATTTGAATACCAAGATGTCAAAATGTATATATTTATTTATGTACTGTTATATAGCCTCTCTAAAAACAGAAATGAAAATTAACAAAATTATCATCTTTTAGGACTTAGTCAAGTATTTATTCCTCTTATGTGTGAATGTAGGTGTTTCTTCATAAATGTGATTGCTATTTTATACCTGTTATGTTGTAATGAAATGAATTTGAGATTAGAAAAAATACAACATTTTGTAAAACATAAAATAAAAATATTTAGGTGTCTCTAAAAAATATTGTACTTGTATCTAAGTATTATTAAGGAATATATACTTTTATGTGCACATCTTGACAATACAATGAAATGAATGATTGTGAATGTAATGCAAAATTCTTGTGTATGTGTAAGAATTTTGAATATAAAAAAAATAGATAAAAATTGTCCAAAAGAACTGATGTAAAAAAAAAAAAGAAGCAGATCCACAGGTGTGTCGACATTATTGTGTCTTACTGTCTTCTGCTTCTTTCTATATAGTGAATGTAGAATTAATTAAGGGTCCGGTATCAGTTTAAATGGAAATTCAATTATAAACAAAAAAGTATGTTAGTAGAATTTATAAAAAAAAGAAAAGAAAAGAAAATCAAAATATTTAATAAAACAATTTCTTTTCTGAAATTGACAGCCAAAATTATAAAGAAAATAACAGAGACAAAATTCGGTAAAAAAGAAAACAAACTCGTGGAAGCAACAAGAAAGAAAGAGAAAGAAAGAAAGAATGAAAGCAATCAGTGATACCGACCATGTAACTTTCGGAAACATCACAAAGAGGTTCGAAATCTGCTTTCTCCTCCATTGCTGATTTCAGGTGGATGATACGATATAATGCAGTTGAGGAGAGAGAAAGAGAAACAAAGAGAAAAAAAAGCCGAAGCTTTGATCAAAGCGTAAACTTAATGATGAGAGCACTAGTTGTTGTGTGGATGACGATAGCAACAGTGTCTCTTTTGACTCGTTCAGCCTCGTCTCTCTCTTTTTCTCCCAATCTGTCAGTCAGTCATGGTACAAGTTAAGCGTGCACACTCATTGGTAGTACTTACTGTATGTACGCACGTATGTAAGCACTTGTTTCTTTCGTAGTTACGTGCCGTGGCTACGAAAGACCCTTTCAGAATAGGTAGGAACAGTAAGTATAGTAAACACTAGTAAATGTGGATATTACAAACACACAAACTCAAAATGCGTGCGTGTGTGCGGACGTACCCGTCCTCACACGCACGCGCACAATAGCTGTAGGGTTAACAGCTGAGTTCACATGAGATGATCCTTGATAGAAGGGGTGGTGCATATAAATAATAATGTTAAATGAAATGCTTTTACCGGCAAGTCGCCAGCTGATGATTACACATTTCTTTCTCTCCAAAACTGGGGACAATCCATCGGGGGCCCCCTGCCTTATTTTCAACAGACAAGTGAAGGTGCCCACTACCTGGTCCACTGCGAGTAGCGGGAAGTGAGAGATGAAGTAAAGGGTGCAGCGAAAATGTGAGGGAAATGTTGGAACGAAACAGAGGCTTTTCCCTGCCCCCCGGAGAATGTGTCGTGAGCGTTGGTTGACAATGCGCTTCGGATAAAAAGTGGAAGCTGTTTGATTTATGAATGGTTTCTTCCGATTGGCTGCGATCGCCTCTCCGGAAAAAGTCTTCAAGAACTCCCCCTTCCTAATCGGTTAGGGGAGGAGTGGGGTTGAAAAAGAAGAGGACAAAGATGATAGAAAAAAATGTAATGAAAATTGATGCTGCTGCTTGTGCTAACTTATTGAGTTTGTTTTTTTTTGTTGACTATTGCATGTTCTTTTATCAAAAATATTTTAATTCTTTTATGGAATTTTTCTATGACTGGTGAAAGGGAAATAAGAGATGGGGGTTGATGTGAGGGAGCGACAAAAAGGTAATTTACCTGAAGAATTTTTTTTTTGATTTGTTTTTCTTTTTAATACTAGTATTAAAGGTAATCATATGACCAAATACATCAGTTTTTTGCAGGTTTTCTTAGCATGGTACACACGTTTTACAGAGTGGCTACCAGTTAAAGATCAAATGGATCGGAATCTGACAGGATGAGAAAATAAAAGAACAAATAAGAAACATATTAATCTAATATGTTTCACTTTTATTTTAAAATGTCTATTGATATATGTTTCCTATTTTTTAGTTTTATTTCTTTTTCTCTCTCTCTCACACACACACACATATACATAAAAAATTACATACATAATATATTTTTTATAGTGGGTTTTTTTTTTTAGAGGTTTTAATAAATTTTATACTTCATTTACAATCACTGATCAAATATTTTAGGGAGATTTCATCGACTCAGGAAAGATTTTCCTTTTGTTAAAAAACTCATTTTATATGATAACATTACAGATATTAAAATATTAGTACTATAGTTAGTCTTTTATGTGGTGTGTCCTTTCAGGACGTGGTTGATCATGGCTCTCCGCAACTTCTTATCCTTTGGAGCACTTAGCAATGTTTGTCTTTTTAGTAAAACTCCCATTCCCTGTTCTACCATGCATTTACATAAGCCTGTTTAGGGGTAAGTTACTTGCTGTCTCCTATCTCTCTTACATTTGATATGCCCTATGAGTATCATATTTTTCAAGCCCATTTTCCTCATTGTGTGTCCCAGAAATTTAAACTTAAATTTCTTTCTCCTAATTATGTGTCCTTTTGTGTTTCCAGTTTCTTTAGTTGTTCACATACTTCATCCATGGTATTTTCAGCATGTTTGTATAAGCATATCTTTGTTGCTTCAAGTTTCCTCTTCATCTGTGAGGAAATTGTCCAGTATTCACTGTCATATTGGAGGATTGGTATTGCATAGCAGTTCAGCACTCTTTTCTTTGTTTCTAATGAAATTTATTTTCCTATTTTTTAATACTTTGCTTAGATTTTGGAATAAGGTGATTTAAATGAAGAGGACAAGACTATGTCAGAGGTTTCAACTGAAATGTTAAATAAACAGATAAAGAATATCATTTCAAAACAGGGATTCTTTCTTTTCTTTTATCGAGCTGTTTAGTACTTGTGGAGTTAATGGTACTCACTAGGCATAGATACTTATTTAGAACACAAATTCTAAAATTTGAATATTCAAAACAGCCTTAGGATTTAAAATTATTATTTTTATTTAATATTTTCTTTTTGAGTTCTTTTTCTCGAGACATGAACCTTCATAGACAATTAAGCAAAAATATTTCACCTCATAATCATGCACTGCACATCCTTTTCCTATCTCTAAAAAAAAAAAGCCCTAAAGCTTTCTTTTTTGATCCTAGAAGTCAGTGACTCAAACGAGGAAATGAAACACTCATGTCCCCTTCCACTCTGCGAAACACACACATTATTTATTTTTATTATTTTTTTCTTAAGTCTGTGTCACATCTCAAGAATTGGTCAAACCCCAGCCATTACAAAAATAATATTTTTCTATTAGAATTCATTTTTAAAACGATTACAATTTTGTTAATTGAAAATACTCTGATCATTTTATAGCAGGAACTGTCGTTGTCTAATGTGGGTTAATGTGTTTTTCTCTTCGACCCCCAATTCTTTTCTTTCTTTTTCTTTTGATGCTGTCCTTACTTCCTGCTAACTACTGCTTTAAGGCTTGCAGTTCCTTAAGTTAAATTGTTCACAAATCTTTTAAGACATTATTGATCACCATTATAACAAACAGAATGAATCATTTAAGGCAAATTATGAATTTTACAATGCTGCTGCTGCTGCTAAGAGGAACCATCTCAATATCTGCTTCATTAAAGAGAATGATTAAAACAGGAACCACAAACAGAACAGTCAGTGGAAACTTTTTATGTTCCCTTCTAAGCGTTTGTGAAAGGCATGAATCCACTTATCACTGCATTCTGTCCCATTACCAATTATGGCTGTAAAATGTCCTGTCATGAACATTCCATGATGGTTTAAAAAACAAAAAACTGTTACCTCCATAGTCAGTCTTGACAGGAGCCAATAAAAAATAAAATATGCAATAGCACCTCTTTTTTATACAACATATAACCTGGTTTTGAATTACTTTTAAAAATTGTAGCTAATTAGATTGATAGAGAGTGTGTAGATCACTTGAGTTATCTATAAACATTTCCTATCACACATTTATATATACAATGTAACCCGGATATAAGAGACCCAGATATAAGAGAGATTTTCTCTGGTCCCAAATTAGAGCCTGTGTTAATGTATATATAATAGAGAAACCCGGATATAAGAGACTTCGTCTCTGGTTCCGACAACTCTCTTATATCCGGGTTATACAGTATATATGTCTATATGTGGTGTGTGCATGTGTGTGTATATATACAGTGTAACCCGGATATAAGAGAGTTGCCGGGACCGGAGAAGAAGTCTCTTATATCCGGGTTTGGTCTATTTTGTTTTATTAACACAGGCTCTAATTTGGAACCAGAGAAAATCACACTTATATCCGGGTTTCTCTTATATCCGGGTTACACTGTATATACACACACACACACACACACACAAACACACACACTACAGTTCAAAAGTTTGAGGCAACCCCTAGTAATTTTTTCAGCTAGCCCAAAAAGTACTTGTTTTGTACTTTAAATAAGAGAAAATTTTATACATGGTTAAAAAAAAGTGAGACATGATTTTTATTAGAAATTTTATTATGACAAAAAAAATATTTATTATTAAATTTTGCTCTTGTCAAAATATCCTCCTTTAACCCTGATTACTGTGGCACAAAGTATAAGTTTGATAATTGAGTCCATTCTTTTTTCGATAACTCTCAGAGCTCTTTTTCATTTTTCCCATGTTAATTGTGGGGGTGGCTCCAGATCTTTAACTGTAGTATAAAGTTTACTATTACCATTAAGAAATGATATTTAAGTGTGAAGTAGTGATGAACAGTTCTCAGCCAGACCAAAAATGGATTAACAAAAAAAGTAAAGAAAAAAAAATTCTGTGTGATCATTTTATCAGATTTTGAGAAGTGGATTAAGTTTTTCAACATCTACTCATAATATTTCAATTGCATTGGTTATATTTTCTGCTTGAGTAATTTAGGATTCTTATCTATGATGGGTAAGTTATTGACAAAATGGGGGGAAAAAAACTTTCAGTAACTTGTTTCTTTCCAAGAAAGAACTTTTTTTAAGACGAAAAACAATTTTATTGATGGAATATATATATATATATATATATATATATATATATATATATATATATATATTCTTATCTGCACATGTTTAAAAGAATTCTGCTTTTTAAATAATTAAAATGAAAATATCCAAGAGAAGCTAAAATGAAATAAAAGAAAAAAAAATGCAGTGTAAGAGCAGCCTGGTCTTCCCTATTTACTAATGAGATATTTGCTTGTAGGTATTGAGTAATGCCTCCTATTAGAATATTTTTAATAATATAAATGTTATCCCCATGCACACATACATTTACATATTGGTAAGCCATCTTTCAGATAATCAATTTTTATGAGATGAAAAGTGCAACTTTTTGTGGCTGCTTACTTTAAGTCTAATTTTATTTACATATAGTGAGAGTAGATTATATATATATATATATATATATATATATATATATATATATATATATAGGTCTGGTGCAAGGGATATGCCCCCCACCACTCTACTACATCTTAATTTTCATAAGGTAGTATTCATATAAAATACTAACTTTTATTGTAATATAATGATGAGCAATAATGGATCCTATGCAATTAAACTAGAAAAATTGAAAATGAATACAATGTATCTAAATACAACATGTCATAATAGATCATTCCATCTTAAATAAATCAACAATGTTTTGTGGCAATTTTAACATCAACTTAAAATTTCTCTTGCTAAAAAGTTGAATAATTTTAATGCATTCAACATTGTGGATAATAAATAGTGAATTCTATATAGTGTTTTTTCAAGAATTACCATGCATGAAAAAAAATAACCCTGTCAAAATCTGCAAAAATTTTTCATCCTTTAATAATAGTTGTGCTTAGTTTAATTAGTAATGTATATAAATGTAGGTAGAAAAAAGCAAATGTTCAAAAAATAGCGAGGGTCACAAAGCACTGCCCAAGGCCCCAAACCAGGCTCCCCCCGAGTCGGAGGGTTTGGGGGTAGTACCCACTGGCCTTGTATACATATATCAATGTATGCTGTGTATATAAGGCAGAGGTACGTAATGGATACAGTGAAATGTAAACTTGTGAAATTGAAACATAGGAAGAGCAGTTGTTTTTTGAATTTGTCTTGAATTACAAGTTAAGTGTGTCTATTTAAACGCCTATTTGGTAAATAGCTAAAGTTCAGCAGAAATATAAACACAACAAATAAGCAATAGAAGCTGTTAGGAAAGTTAAATACTTTTGCTTGCGACATTTGCAAGGAAGAGGTATGAGGATCTGGAATTGACTCATCAAAAGAAATTTAAAAAAAAAGAAAAGTAAATGACAAAAATCATTTACCTTTCACTGACCAACCAAAGTAACAAATAATATGGCTATGTATATGTTTAAAATGAATATTGAAAGTAGTTGGGAAAAGCATAATATGGGTGACTGATTATTTCAATGTTTGCACTATTTCTCTTTATATATACCGTATATACTTGTCTATAAGCTGACTTCATGCATAGTGAGACCCCTCAAATTTTTTGCATGAATTTTAGCACCCCAGAAAAATCTTTTTCTTTTTTTTTAATTGGTGTCACCCCATGCAAGGCAGTAAAGCCACTAAAATACAATGGGTTACTGGGTGTGTAAGAATTAGGAACAGAAACATTAATAATGAGCAGGATGAGGAAAGAGTAATCAGAAGGACAGTGGATAGATAGCGATTGACATTGCATTTAAATTTTTGCAGGTTAAAGTTGGCTGGAAAGCATGGAGCTAGAAGGGAGTTCCACAAGTGAGGTATTTAGTGTAACTAGTCACCGAAAATGCATGATTTTTAACCTCTTCAAAAAATTACCTGTCTATAGTGCAGCATCCTATATTTTGCATAAAAAAACTGATCATAAAATCTCCAGTATGTACAGTATTTTCATTCTTTATAAAATGTTTTTGGAAGATAAGATATCCAAATTCAAATCCGGAGCCTTCTTGCTCCTGCTGAAGGAACACCTCCATGATTGACCATGTATTCTGGGATGTAACCATACTAACTCCATTTGGCCAATTGTAGGTTGGTAAGGCTATTAAGCCTATCATCAGGGTAGATGGCTTTTGACTCCGATGAATTCATCCACCCTTAACAGCTCTTGTTTTGTGCTACTGGGGTTCCATTTACCCTCCTTACAGGACAAGTATCTGGTAGGGGAACTGGTTTAGTCGTCAACCACTCAAGTATTGAATTCAGAGTTATCTTTCTTCTAGAGCAGATGCCGCCCAAGGCTATAGGACCCAATCTGTCCTTCTATTTACCCATAGCTGGGGGTAAAAGAGATGGAGTCATACCTTTCCCAAGTATTTGGACATAAATAAATGTAACAAACACAACTGGGATTCAAACTTGGTCTCTGACTATTCAAGTCAAGCTGCTATCCATTACTCCACCATGTCTCCCTATTCATCACACATTGCGCATATATATATATATATATATATATATATATAATTTTAACAGATATATTAGCTAAAATTACACAAAAATATCTTGAAATACTAAAGAGTAAATTTATTCAATAAAATCACCATTTACTTTAACCATGGCCTCCACATGATTTCAGAATCTCCTGCAACTCTTCTGGATGGTCTCCTTCTTTAAGTTGGTGAATGCTGCCATAATCCTTACCTTCAGTTCATCTTTGGTGTTACAAGGAGTTTTGTTGGTCTCTTGATCAACTGCCTGTGCCCAACACATAATAAGCAAGTGGGTTGCAGTCTGGGAAGTTAGGTGGCCAGATGTAAGGGGTGATGTAGTTGCAGAAATTGTCTGTGGCATGGTGCAGAATCATGTTGCCAGACATAGCTTCATAATCACCATTAGACTCATCCAACTGAAATGTTCGTATTGGAGCTTCTGGCACAAATGCCAAGCATTACAACATGCCGTTTCCAAATTTCTAGCGGAGTGAATTGTGTCATGGGGCTCTTTTTCTCACAGATGGTGCCCAACTGACCCTACTATACTGTGCAGTTGACAGAACCAAAAACAAATGCATGAAATTAAAAATATAAAATAGTAACAATTTGCCCATCACACCCTGTATGTGTATATATATATATATATATATATATATATATATATATATATATATATGTTTTGAATTTCATTTTACAGAAAGGATTAGATACTCCACTCCGAAAATAGGGAAAAAATTTCACAATATTAGAAAATATCTATCTTATTATTTATCTATTCAACTTTGCTTGTCAATCTTATTTCCTCGTTAAAAGTGGCAAAAAGCAATCAAGCAACCAAGGTTAAATCATTTAACCTGGATTACCTTGTTGCTTGTACATGTTGCTCTTCTTCCTTTTTTAAGTACACACAATTTTGTGACAAACTGTAGAACTTTTCTTTACATGGAAGTAATTAATAAATGACGGGATTGAATTCATCAAGTCTGAAATGACTTTGAAGTAATTTCCTTTTCAAGCAAATCATCTCCGACAATGTAAGACACATAATGAGAAGTGAAAGAAATTCACAGCACACAAATTTTCTTAGTTTCCAGGTGATGCTGGGTGATTTGTCTGTTCAGGTTAATGAGTGAAACTAAGTTTAACTGTATGTGAATACAAAGTCAAGATTATAGAGAAAAATATAAATCTCTTTGAAAGATAAATTGGTGAGCCGAGTCCGAATTCTGTTCAAGTTCATTACATTCACTTTTACGCAAATATTCTTGGTAAAGGTAAGAATCCACATTTTCTTTCCCCAGCTATGAAGTAAATAGCAGAAAAGACTGTGCTTTCTAGCCATAGTCTACAATCCGTCTAGGAGAAACTTTACATGACCCTGGCAAAGCACATACATGTTTTATATTAATGTTCAAGGCCCAAGAGCAACTCAAGGTCGACAGTTATTGTGTGGTGTTGCATAAGCAAAAGAAAGGACAAGAAGTGAAGTTCATGGAGCTATGCGGGAAAGATAACAGTTAACCCTAAACTTGAAGTGGTCAAGATCGTAGCGATTGGGAAAACATTCTGCCAGGAGTCAGTTTCATAAAGCAGCAGTTCTTGGGAAGAAGCTATTCGAATGGAACTTACTTCTTACTATTGGAATACGAAGGGAATGGGGATGATCCACACTTGTGCACGTGGCATGGCAGGGGTCCCAGTTGTAAAGGACTAAGAAATGAAGCTTGTTGGAATACATGCCATGGAAATAGTGATAGAGCAGTGAGAGGCTCACAAATTTTCATCTGTTTCATCAGGCAGAATAGATAGTGTTGTAGTTGGGATGCTGTGGAAAGTCTTCAACATGTATTCTGGGCAACAAAATGGATAGCAAAATCTTTAATGAATCTCACTATAGATTGTAATTTACAGTAAGCATTTTGTTTATTAGTAACGTAAATTTTTCATATTGTCATTTTTTTAAAAAATTCATATGACAGTTTTTATCTATATTAATCTGCTATGTGTTTATTAAACAATCAGAGATGTTCAGAACCAAAAAATATATTTATAGAAAATACACTGTCAACAGAACTCAGTTTTTTAAGCTTTAGGAAGGATATTAGAACAATTCCGAACTTATACTGGAAGTAAATGGCTGGCATATGGACAGAAAATGATTTCAGTAAATATACAAAGATAGAAAGGGGTGTAAGACAAGGATGTGTCTTCTCACTGGACTTATTCAACTTTTACAGTCAGGCAATTCTGAGAGAATTAAAAGTTCTACCAAGATTCTTTATTGGCAGCCACAATCTCAACAACATATGTAGATGAGACAATGTTGATAGCAGACCGAGAAAGGAAACTACAAGAACTCCAATGGAAGGTGGTGAAGGAAAGTGAGAAGAAAGGACTAAACATCAATTACAAAAAGATGATATGCATGGTAGTTAGAAAAAGGAACAGCTCAACATGCAAATTACAAATTGGAGATATCAAAATCAAACAAATACAACAATTTAAATACCTCAGAAGTGTTTTAACAGAGGATGGTAAGTGCAACACTGAACTCTGAAGGCACATTGAGATAGTGGAAAATGTCTTCCAAGTATTAAGAAATATGAAATTTTGTTAGAAACAAAGAAAAGAGCACTGAACTGTTATGTAATATTAGTTCTACTATATTGCAGTAAATGCTGGACAATCTCCTCACAGATGAAGAAAAAACTTGAGGCAATAGAAATGTGGTTCTATAAAAGGATGCTGAGAATACCATAGAGTGAGCAGCAACAAAGTTGTAGAGAAAATAGACATCAAAAAGATAGTTGAAATTTCTAGGACACATAATAAGGAAAGAGGGCTTGGAAAATCTGACACTCATGGGACAGAGGAAAACACTGTATAACCTACCTAAGTTTGTGCAAATGGACCACAGACCATAGTTTAGGAGAGATAGCAAAAAGACAACATTTACCAAGAACTATAAAGAACATAAAATTGTGGAGAGCTATAATTGCCAATGTCCTGAAGAAGCTACTGGCCCCAATTTTGTTCATTAATATATAAATATATCAACTCTCTATCTTATATATGTAAATAAGCAGTATATAGACATATTGACAAGGACATTACTGTTATGTGAAATGACAAAGATTAACTACTCTTTAAAGAAAAAAGTATACATTATTAGGATTGTATGTTTTTAATACAAATATATATGAGGAACAGATTTCAAAATATACACGTGTCGAACAAGTCTTATCTACATGAGAAATTATGATTTTTCCCTTTCTCTCGAGCCTCTATCAAATCTCCTTCCTGCTTGTGCTAAGCAGCAGTCATACACAGCTGAGCCTGACTCAATTCAGCTAAGACCAGCTAAACTCATTTAAAATCTGATAGGTGCATTGACGTCACAAGAAGCCTTAGAAATTTGCAAATGCAGATGCTGCTGCTGCTACTGCTTCAGATGCCAAATAATGGTAAATAAAATTGCATGGCAAAAATGGGTGACAACAGGCAGGTTGTTACAAGCAGAGCAGGACTTAAAACAGTCATATGTAAAGGTGACAGATATATTGTCAACATAGGTGCAGAAAAATTAGATGCTTGGTAGTTGGAAGTGTGTATCTAGGTGTGAATTCTACACATCAAGGGGAGAGGATACATATTTTAAATTTAGTGAGGATGAAACCTCATCGTAATCTATTCTCCTTTATATCATTTATATTGCTCATAATAGAATAAAATATAGCCTTAAAGGTTATTGAATAAAAAAACAATATGCAAGTTTTTTTTTGTTTATAAGCAAATAAACATAAATTTGACTAAATATAAAGTCTACTAGTGATGTCAGTGTAGCCTAAGCAACTTGGAAAAGTGAAAAGAAAAAGGAAAGTAAAATATGAAATTAAACGAAAAAGTTACTAATACATTTTTTTCTACTGTATTCAAAAATTCTACTAATTGAGTTACATAGAAATGTCTTTTTCTATTTATCAGACCTAGCATGAAGTATTTAAGCAATCATTTACACAACTTGGGTACTGATGCTTGTGCAAAAATTAAGCAACTTGAATACTTGTTAAAATCCTAAGTTACTTAAAATTTGTATTATATTACTTAACCTATTTGCTGACTATACTGAACAAATATACCACACCCACATACATACATGTGGTTATATATATTTATGTGTGTATACCCACACACACACACACACATTACATATGTATATACATGCACATATATATATATATATATACACATGTATACATATACACATATATATTACATCTGTACACACTCACACATACACTATATATATATATATATATATATATACACGTACACACACATATACATTACATATGTACACACACTACATATGTACACACACATTTTCTATATAAATATATATACTGTAGAAATGCATGTATATATATATATATACATACATACATACATACATACATACATACATACATATAAAACATTTATCTTTTATATAGGTGCTTATGAAAAAATGATTGAAAGAAAAACTGTAAATGTATACACTTAAAAAAATGGAAATGTAACACATATATATATATATATACCTGTACACATCAAAGAGGAAAAACTTACAAAGTATCAAGTTTTATTGGAAAATATTTTGAAGAATGAACCAGAAGGTATAAAAATAGAATGAAAAAATAAATGATTATTTTTTTTAAATAGCTCACTGCAAAAACATGTGTAAGTGTAAGAGGCTAAAATGGAAGCACAGTAAAGCAATATCATCTCTGTGACTCACATAAATCACAGAATTCATCCACTTTGATGATAGGAAATTAATACCACCAGCAAAATATACTTTTAATCTGCTAAGAAATTCAATAGCAAATTTAAACTTAAAAAATAGCTAGATGAGAGACTTTAGAGCCATAGAAATGAGCTTAAATTAAATTAACAAACCATCAGTTATGATTAGAATATAATTTGTATAATACAAGTTCCTTAAATACATTGGTTAGATGAGACTAAGGTGAATAGAAGCAATATACCTTTTAGTTTATTTTCTTTTTCTTTTTAGAAAATGTAAGACAAGACAGGCATGTCTGAAAGATACATTTTTAGAAGTACTTGGTGTATACAGATCATTTATCATGATTAACTCTCAAGTTTTTAAGAATTTCCAACATATTGTCATAATTATAAGTCATCATCATAACAGTCTTAATCTTGGTCCAGTTTATTTTTTCTAACTTTGGTCTTGATCTTGACTATGGAGGATTTTCAAATGAGGAATTTTCACAAAAGTCTTTTTATGATCATGACCTTGGATATTGTAACAAAAAAAAAAAATGATAATTGAAAATTAAAATTTAAACTTTTTTACTAGTTTCACATTCTAATGTTCTGTTTCTTTTTTTTTCATACAAATATAAACACATATGTTGAAAAAAGATACAGTTTTAAGAAAATAAGTGAATGGCTTGAATATGATTATAAAAGAGCTATTTAGGAATTATTTCCAAAAGTATCTTTTTAAATAGATGTTTATGAAAGAAAGAAATTGAAAGAAAAAGACTGTATATGTAGATATAGAAGTCATGGACTTGAAATGTGTAGAGAGTCTAGACAAGAATCTAGGTTTAAATCGATGGATATATGAATCTAAGTATTGTTAATGTTGCTGTAACTTGTTTTAGGGAAGAAATCATCTGAGGAAGGCCAAACAATGAAGTTGAAGACAGGTAGTAACTTTATGAAACCTTTGTGATGCAGATGGCCAAGTTGGCTATGGGTGAGTTGGCGATTGGACTGAGTGAACAACAGCATCTGGAGTCTGAATGTTAGAGTAGGTTTGCTACTGCTGATGTTACTGCAAGTCATATGACATGCCTTGGGGATAAGCAGACAAGAGGTAAAGAGACAATGACCCTGGAGTTTGCTGGGCTATTACTCATGATGACAGAAGTGGAGGAAGAGGAAGATGTGGTCAACTTGTCACCCAGGGTGTAAGGCCTTTAAGTTTGAGCATGTGTATGGGTGTCAACAAGGAAATGACATTGTTAATATGCAACTTTATACTGAGTTAATGAGGATACATATACATATTATTGTGTATGTATATAGAAATGAGTGTGTATCCATATGCACACAGTGTTGATAGATACACACAAGAATACATTTATTTGTACACTTACACTAGTTTATGTGTGTGTGTGTGTGTATAATATATATATATAATATAAAATTGTGTATTTGAGTAGCAGTTCCTTTTTTATACAAGTTTCATTAACAAGACTGACAAGACTGCAGTTAAGTTTTTTAAAAATTTTTCTTGTGTTCTTGTATTTTTCTTTTTTTCTGGATATAAATTATGTAGAAATAGATTGCCCAAATGTTTTGTATGTCCGAGCGCTTTAAGCTATACTTTTATATTGTATATTATCATCGATAATGGCTAAAAGTATAGCTGAAAGCACTCAAACATACAAAACATTTGGACAATTTCTATACAATTTACGTCCAGAAAAGAAAAAAATTACAAGAACACAAGAAAAATTAAAATTCTTAACCACAGTACCTTGTCTGTTTTTTTTAATGAAACTTGTATATATATATATATATATATATATATATGCTTCTCTCTATATACATGCACACACACACATCTTTTTTCTCTCTTTCATATATATATATATATATATGTGTGTGTGTGTGTGTGTTTGTATGTACAGAGAAGCATGCACACAAAATGTTAACAGCTACCAAATATATACACACACATACTGATAATAGTTGATAATATGCACTGAAATCTATAATACCAAAAACAACAATCAATAGTTAAAATTTACATAACATGTAAAAACTAATTAACCTAATGTTAAGATTTAGAGGACAAAATTCAGTTTATCTTTAAATCTTGTGTAAATGCTGATCATTTATTGGATGCATGTGTTTAGTGTAGACATCTTTGTTTTTTAACACGTGTACCACTAAATATAATGTTTACAGTAATAAAATAATATTGAATTAAAAAATCCATCATATATATATATATATATATATATATATATATATATATATATGTGTGTGTGTAAAGTAAATTTTATTAATATTAATCAAATACTGATTTAAAAAATTGAATGTATAAGTGATACAAGTACTAACTGTATATATTGAGAAAAATGATACATACACTGAACATAATGTTTATAAAAACACATATATAAATAATATTAACATTGATATACAAGAAAAAAAAACACTGAGAAAAAAATATTAACATTGACACACATGAAAAAAGTATTTACTATGAGCAAAAATAATACTGAGACAAAAAACAAAGATATTGAATGCTTAAATATGCATGAAATTTTTGACAATATTAAACACACATCTATGCACAACATGAAAACATTTCTTTTCTCGTATATAAACGATATAATATTAAATCCTCACTCCTGCATACAGACAAAAAAATTATATGTAGATAATAAATGAGTAATTCTAGCATATAATATTAATAAACTTACAATTTAATATACAGCTGATATCAATGTATTTATATAGAATCAAATACATGTACATTTACAGTTAGTTAATCTATACCCAAACCCACTGACAATGGTCACTATTCATTCATTCATGCTATTAATACAAACACACACACATACATATATATATATATATATATATATATATATACATACACTTCAATAAGTGAAACACATCAAAGCAAATAATATCAAGGAGTGTTAAGCTTTTACTTTTAGCCTTTTATGAAAAGAACAAAAAAGCCATTGCTTCTATTGTTATGACCCCATAGAGCTATTGTCATTGTGTATTCTCTTCCCTAACAAATGGTTAAAATGTTTACTTTTCACTCTGCCCCTTTCTAACGCATTTCCTTATTTCATACCGTAGCCAGAGCAGATGAAAACCCCTTCTTTTCCTATCTGCACTCTTTGACTAGATTAAAATAAAACAAGAGAAAGCAAAAAAAAAAAAAAAATGAGGAAATGAAAAAAGAAAGTCTTCTTAATGCTGAGTAACAGAAAAAGAATTCTTAATTTGAGACAAAAGACAGAATCACAAAACATGTATTACTCACGCATATCATTTTTTAACATATTTATACCACAGGTGATTTAAAAATGGTCAGTCAGTAGTGTGACTAACCTTAGAGTAGATAACTTAATTTCAGGATCAATTAAAGAAAGAAAGAAAGGAAGAAAAAATTTCAAAAATATCCAGGTAGACTGACAGGTGAGTGCATAGAAGGATTGGCTGTGGTTGCCACAAGCATTACCCAGCTGCCCTGGCTTGTAGCCCAGGGCATTATAACTGGACACCCTCGTTCACTTGGTGGTGATGGTGGTGGTAGATCCCCACCCCTGTATCATAAGCTGCTTGTGCTATTGAATAATTCATCAACAAACCTAGGAGTTAGTTCTCATTTACACAATGACTTTGGTTTTCATTATTTTCTCTATTTTTTGCTTATTAAAGAAAAAAATGTAAATTTGATAAATAATTGGAAATTAATCTCTAACCAAATGACATCACAAGGAAGAGTGTGCTTTTATGTTGACAGTGTGTATAAATTATGCATAACACAAATAATAAATATATAAATAATTATATAATCTCTATCTTCAACATTTTTGAAGATAATTTTATTTTTTATTAATGAAGGGATATTTCTATCATATTATCATCTTTATATTAGTATGTGAAAGAGGTGCTGAAAAGTTCTCAGAAAGATCAAAAAACCTTAAAAACATCTGAGATCTGATCCTTTGGTCAGATCTTGACAAAGTGGGTTGAACTGAGTACTTTTCTGCACTCCCTTGTGCATGAATATATATATATATATATATTTTAATATATTTTATTGTTATACATTATTTATATACACAAATATTTAAGTAAATGCTGTTTATAATAAACTGCATTAACAACATTTACCAGCCTGAACATCTGAGAAATTTCATAGAAAATATGTGTTCTCCAGCAGGAATTAAACCTGTATTCTACACGGAACTGTCATATAGCCTGATGTGCTATACCAGTTTAGCTATGAAGGAGCATCTGGTTAGTAAGGTCAGTTTTACTGCTTTTAAACTACAAAATTCCTATGATCTCCCTTGAACATCCATATCTGCTTGAAGTGTTTCTTAATGTAAATAAATGATGTCACACACTATGAAATGGATTAGTCCAACAATTATTTTAATACATCTTATTGTTATACATTATTTATATATACACAAATATTTAAGTAAATGCTCAGTTTATAATAAACAGTATTAACAACATTTACTGGTATAGCACGTCAGGCTATATGATGGTTCCATATAGAATACAGGTTCAATTCCTGTCGAAGGACGCATATTTTCTATGAAATTTCTCGGACGTTCAGGCCGGTAAATGTTGTTAATACTGTTTATTATAAACAGAGCATTTACTTAAATATTTGTGTATATATAAATAACGTATAACAATAAAATATATTAAAATAACTGTTGGACTTAGTCCATTATATATATATATATATATATGTA
The DNA here is from genome assembly GCA_964036315.1 of Acanthosepion esculentum. Taxonomy (NCBI): domain Eukaryota; kingdom Metazoa; phylum Mollusca; class Cephalopoda; order Sepiida; family Sepiidae; genus Acanthosepion; species Acanthosepion esculentum. The sequence goes on along the minus strand of OZ038496.1, from coordinate 21,347,554 downwards.
TATAATACACACTCATACATACATACATGCACACACAATCCAAAAAGTGTCTTCATTATTATGTTCACCTATAATGCCAGAAGTGGATATTGGTTTTATGACAGCAGAAGTCGTAACTTCCTACCAATAACCCATAATTCTTTTTATTACGGATAACATCTGAGTGACAGTCTGAAAAAAATGCTATCTGATATGAAAGTATATACAAAGAGTGAATTCCTCCATGCAGATAAAACTGCTCACATTGACATTCATAAATGCTTGCTTTTTCTTCTATGTGCTGTGTCCCTTTAGGACATTGACAATCATTGCTCTTCACAATTTCCTGTCCTTTGTAGATCTTAAACTCACTCTGCTATCCATTTACACAAGCTCGCTAGATAGGTTATGTGTTGTTTTCCTCTTGACTTGTATCCGCTTTGTGAATATCAAATTTTCCAAGCCCTCTTTCCTCATCATGTGCCCTAGAAAATTCAACTGTCTCTTTCTAATGTTAAGAATCTAAAAAAATAGCAATAAAATATTAAACAGCCAAAAGCCTGCAATTTTCTTTTTTTCTCTTTTTGGTTTTTGGTTATTCCATTATTCATTTACAAGTTGTAAAAAGTAACTTGTAAAATGAATAATGGAAGAATTAAAATGAATTCTTATTTCTTTGATTCACAGGGCTGAACTCTCAGTCATTGGAATTGTTTAGCCATTAAATCAATTGTTATGTGGAGAAGCAAAATTACACATTGTCTCTAATTAATACCCAACCTTTTTACAAATAATAATAACGATAATAATCACACAGAAATGGATTAAATTTTACTTTTCTGTTTTTGTTTGTTCATATTTTAGAAGAAAGATTAAAAATGCTTTTATTATTTTGTAGTTAAGGAGTGCATTAAAACTACCTCTGTTGATAGATATATATGAGTTGGGATCAAATACAGATTGGAGTCTGACAGAATGATAAGATAAAGGACAAATAGGAAACATTTATCAATCTAACATGTTTCCCTTTTATTCAAGTTTCATACAAATATGAAGCTGTAATAAAAGTGGCGTTCAATGACCCTAATAAATTATGAGACTGATGACTATATATATATATATATATATACTCAATTCACCCCAAGGAAGGCAATAATGCCACTAAGATGCAAGGGTCTAATGGGAGTGAAAGATTTTAGAAGGAATCGGAAACCAAATCTTAAACAGGAAACAAGTGATAAACCTCTATTCTTTTTCAAAAGACCAGAGAGGAGTGTGAACTGGATGATAGGTAAACATATCTACTCCTATTAAATATATATGACAAAGATATAACAGGATAAATGTACCAGATAATATCATTTACTTTTTTCATTTTATTTATCTATTTTGCTTACTGAGATGGAAACACACAAATTGCCTGTGGACAATAAAACGTAAAACTGCAGCAGTGCATAGCTTTAAAGAGGTTCAAAACAAATCAATTATCCTATGTGTATTTTAACAGGCACTACATGAATTTGGGGAGTGGGCATATATTTAAATAAACTCCACCCAAAATACATCTTGGGTCATTATTTCTTGTGTGTTCAAATCTGTACCTTTATGAGTCTCTGGATCCGCCTAATACGTCAGTCATTTATCACATGTTTATATCAAAATAGCTGGGCAGAGCTTTAAATACCTTCCACTTAAAATATGTGTCAATCATTCCGCTTGGATCAGTAAAACTGGCAATACAAGGGAGATATTTTTAGATGCTTTGACATGAATTACTGATTAGATCTGGAAAATTAAATTTACCGTGTTTATATATTTTTTAAGGAGGATCAACTGAATATATCAATCAACATACTTCAATATATGCCTCATTAAAATTAAGAGAAAGGCATCTGACAGATTCTTTGATGAGATCCACCCAAAATAATGTGTTTTCTTGTTGGTTATTAAAAAGAAAAGAAAAAGAAAGCAGTGGGCGTGGCATAATTTTTAGATAGACTCCACCTCTTATCTATAAAACAGATGTTATTCGTTGAAAGTATCTTTTATTAAGATGGGTGTGTAATCTAAGATTAGCCAACACAAAAGTTTTTATATTAATCACTTAGAGAAAAATGTTTGTATCAAACGAGACTTGAAAACTTTGATTACATATCAAATTACTAAACATTTATCACTTTTTGTTTACACTGAAAATAACATATTCCATTTTTGATTTAAGCTGGAAAACAACTTTAAAGATAACTTTTAACTGGATTTTGAATGTTATGCACAGACATAAACCACCAGAGAAGAGTTATTTATAAATAAATTCATTGTCAAATTGTATTTATTCAGCATTGTTAAGTAAAATTTGCAATTTACATTATTATATTTTGAATCAATTTTTTGATATTTTTTACTAGACATGAACTTGTAGATAACTTCGAATTATATGTGTAAATTATCATTATGAAAGATTAACAAATCATCCTTCCATTTAATTTTCAAGAGAGGAATCAAAAGAATTGAGAATTATAATAGACTTCAAGAGAATGTATAAGCTTTCTTAAACTGGTTATTCTGCAGACTAAATGTTGCAAGCCTCTCGGTTCTCTATTGCTATTTGCATGACAAATGTTCTGATGAGCTACATTCTGACAAATGTTCTGATCTTCACAGCTAAGACCTGCCATGCCATGTACCCTGGAACGAATCATCCCTATACCCTTTGTATTCTATGAGTAAGAGAGAAGTTCCATTCAAACAGCTTTCCAAGAACAGCTATTTTATGAAAAATATTTGTTTATATTTTAAAAGATTAGAAATGCTTTTATTATTTTGTAGTTAAGGAGTGCATTAAAACTACCTGTGTTGATGGATCAAATATGGATAGGAGTCTGGCAGAATGATGAGATAAAGAACAAATAGGAAACATTTTTCAATTTAACATATTTCACTTTTATTCAAGTTTCATTCAAATATGAAGCTTTAATAAATTTGAAATATGTTAGATTGATAAACGTTTCCTATTTGTTCTTTTAACAATTATTGGTATGGAATCAGAATCGCCAAGCTGAATCCAAATTCTGTTTCATTAATTTTCCACTAATAACCTTGGCAAAACATGTTCATCTTTCTCTACCTATAGGTTAAATTGTAGAGTAGACCAGGATTTCCTGCCTTGAATGGAAGTCAGTTTAGAAGCAAAAATCATCTTGCCCTAGATAGAATACTATTGCTATGGCTGCAGTACATGCGATTTTCTATGATGCTAATGGGGTTGGTGATTATATATATATATATATATATATATATATATATTAGTGTAACCCGGATATAAGATAGATTTTCTCTGGTCCCAAATTAGAGCCTGTGTTAATAAAACAAAATAGACCAAACTCGGATATAAGAGACTTCTCCTCCAGCCCCGACAACTCTCTTATATCCGGGTTACACTGTATATTAGTTTTGTTTAAAACGACTGACAAGGTACTGTGGTTAAGTTTTTATTTATTTTTTCTTGTGGTTTTATATTTTTATTCTTTTCTGGACATAAATTAAAAATTGTCTGAATGTTTTGTACATCCGGGTGCTCTCAGCTATTCTTTTAGCCATTATCAAAGATGATTTTATTTTTTACTTTTATGTATGGATTATTTTCTAGAGTTATAGGAATGTTTTATTTTTCAAACACGGTCAGCACATCGTTTGGAAAATAAAACATTGGGTCTTGGTTGAAACATTATCTTTTCTACCTATTAATTCTCATAAACTGCACTTCTTACCTCCTCAATCAGTAATCTTCTACCTGAGTTATTGGGAAAACGATTAGTAAAAATAAAAATAAAAACTGGCTAAGAAACATTATTTAGAAGTTTTATACGTTATTCTTTGTGAAATATAGTTATGTTATAGACAATGTTTATGTTAAACATCTTTTCTTGGTAACAAGAAGAATACTTTGTTGATAGATCGTCTTTCTTTACAAAGGAAAAAATGAAAGATTTGTTGAACGATTTCTTTTTCTGTATATTTTTTGAACTGAATGAGTACAACTTGGTAATTTATTCAATGGTATCATTTATGATAAAAATCACATTTCAACCAGGTTTCCAGGTGAAGAGATCGTTTTGTGAACTTAACATTCTCTTAAGTTAACTGGGAAGTGTGAATAAATAAATGTAATGAGAATCTATTTCTCTTAAACTAGTTACTAGAGTAACAGATATACGAATGTAATATAAATATATTATAATACAATGTAGTAAAGGTATGTCTGTGTGTTAAATAAATCAATGATTAAACAAAAACAAATTTAACCTGTAAGATGGGCTGTTGAAACATCGGTTCCCATATGATCACCGGAATTAAGAAATGTCGAGCTTGGTCAGTACCTAGATAGGTGACCGCGTGGGAATACTTGGTGCTGTAAGCTTGGATGTGCAGGTGGTGTAATGGCTCGAAATTGTTAATCGGAAAGCCGAGTTCCAATTCCCATTGGGTTCTTATATTCAATTCACTTACGCACAAATACCCTTGAGAAAGGTTTGAAAACCACCTCGTCTCCCGCCAGCTATGGGTTAATTAGTAAAACCAGTATCACGAGACCATTATTATGTCAAAAAAAAAAAAATTCTCACAATCTAAAAATATTTTCTACCTTTAAATAACCTGCAAAAGGTTGATAAGTTGTAGAAAACAAATCAATAAATCATGTATCGAGAGAGTTTCTCAATGTAACCCAGATTTGATGTATATGAAACTCATTGATAAAACCAGTCTTCTTCTATGTACCATGTGCCTTCAGGATGATGGCGATCATAGCTCTCCACAGTGTCCTGTCTTTTGTTGCTCTCATTCTGAAAAAAGTCCTTTTGATGAACGAAACACATAACAGATTTTTTTTTTCATTTTGTCATTCAATTACCTCTACTGATATATGGTAATGATGAAATTAACCTTTTCAATTCAGAAAGTATATGTGTGGGTGGTGTAATTCATTGTCAAATTATCAAGGTGGAAAGAACAGGGGCTTGGAATGGGTAACTAGAGAGTAGATTTCCAATTCCAGTCGAGTTCCTCACTTGCACACAAATACCCTTTGGAAAGGTATGAATCCATCTCTTCTCCCTACCTATGGGTTAAATAGTCGGAGTTATATCTAGAAAAAGTATTGTTATTGCCAAAAAATTGTTAATGCAATATTCACTCACAAAAAATAATTCTTACAATCCAAAATATCTTTTGGCTTTAAATAACCCACAAAGGGTCGATAAACTGTGAAAAACTAATCAATCTATACAGGAAACATTTGGCATTCATGGAAAACTGTTAATATTACTGCTGGTTATAATTTAAAAAATCTTTTCTCTAAAACAGTTTTATGTTTTTTGGAGGAAATTATACTTAAGTTCATTAACTGTTATAGCTCTTTCTAATACTGATGGGAGTTTCCTTTTAAACTGTTTGTTTAAAGTAGTGTGGAAAGTCAACATTTTGATTATATTGTTATTTTCCCTTCTAATTATATATGCTACTCATTTTGGTTGCTGTTGCTGTTGGAAGTTTTCAAGTGATGTGGTCTTTGTTATTTGCTAAAGCTCTTTGTTAGTGATTCTGTAGCGCCAGTCTATAGGATCTGAAAAGAATATTGCTTTCTTTAAGACCTAAAGTATTCATTCAATTGAAACCGTTTTTAATGTAATGTACTGTAATATTCATGAATAAGACTTCTGAGTTTTTTGCATGAATTTTAACCTCTCCAGAAAAAAATTACTTGTGTCTAATGCAACCGGTTACCAAAATATTGAATTAGTTTTAACCTCTTCCAAAAAATGACCTGTGTATAGTACAACCCCCTATTTTTTGCATAAAAACTGATCATAAAAAGCCACACTATATTTCAGTATATATGGTAACTGTTTTTTTTTTTTGATAGATTATGACAGTTAGAAGTTAAATGACAAAAATAAAAATGTCCAGAAAAGATTACCCTATCAGTGCAAAGTGTCATTTTACAAACATCTTATCTATGTGCATCTGTGATTTTCTTTTCTTTAAATATTTTATTTCATCTTTATCCCTCTTTGATATCAGAGTCAAAAATAACATAGGATGGCATCTTGATGTTGAGAAAAAAAAATCACATGGTATTATTAAAAAACAGATTAGAAGGACCTCCATGAAATACCCAACAAGTCCCAAAGCTTTATAGTTTGGCTACATTGAAATAACAAACAAGTTTAAAATTAGAATTTTTATATATTTTTTTTTGGCAGTGATGAGAACAACCAATAGAGATTAAAAGGTAAAAAAATAATATGGAGGAAAATTTAACTGGAAAGCAAATAAAAATATAAAACGTTAATGTGAACAAATACATACAGAATTGGCCAAAATAGGCAAAAAGGTTGAGGCTACCTGGATTTTGAAGAATTGCTTAAAAATTGAAGGTTATGTGCCTTTTTCAAAACTAATTTACTAGCTCACTTCAAGGAAGAGGGACTATCACTCTTGAAGAACTTTTATCATTTTTAAGGGTTTATTAATGATAATAATAATAATTAAATTAACCCATTACTTTATAAGGTTTCCATAACACTTTAGCTTTTTTTACTTAACTTGCTGGCTAATGGTAATATTAGGGCTGGTGGATTTTAAGTTTTAGTTAACCTGCTATCTAAAAAATTAGACATCATTCACTGATGGGTAAAATAGTTTAAGCATCCTAGCTTAGTAGGAGTTAATTAAACCAAAGAAGGCTTACTATCTATTAAATCCAGATTTTGGCCTATAGTGTACATATGTAGACAAGAATGTATACAAACACATACAATAATATTCATGATAAACATTATATGGATTAAAATATTGAGGATTATCCTTTCCTCAGAGGTATAGTGGGATTATTCTACAACATTAATGGTATACAATGAAGATTGAAATAGTTTTAACTTTGAAGTAAACACACACACATATATATATATATATATATATCAAATAAAGTCTTGAAAATTCATATGCAAGTTTGTATATGTGTATAAGTAAAAAGTAGAACAATATTTATAATTGTCTTTAAAACCTTCAAAAACATTCCAAATCCCAGTCTTCATGAGTTGGTTTCTTGTGAAAGAGCTTGTGAAGACCAAAATTTTGAATGTTTTTGAAAGGTTCCTAAGACAATTTTAAACATGGCGCTATTTAATAGTGGCTTTAACCCATATATTGAACAGTGTAAAAGAAACAACAGGAGTTGTATTGATTTAAATTGTGAATAATAATAAAAATAATAATAATGGGAATATAACTGAAAAATGAGTCACTTGAGCTTTCCTTGATTTATTAAACTGTGTGTGTGTGTGTGTGTGTGTGTGTGTGTGTGTGTATATATAACATAAATAATAATAGTAATGGCACTTATTGATATATGCAAAATTATATTAATTAATGTATATCAATTTATATAATTTTCTCTGATTCAATAACATATATATGAGCAGAAATATTTCATTTATACATGTAAAGGGTGTTCCAATAACTTGGACTGATTTTAATGTGAATTAAATTTAAGCGTCTAATGATTTTTTTCTTTTTCTTTCAGATTTGGCAGACATTTGGGCGATATTATTTTTCACACATAATTGCCATGACTTAAATAACATGATTCAATAGAGAAATAAATAAATTTTCACCAAAAACACTGATTTATTTACTGCTGACTTTGAGCCGTCTTAATGAAACACCCTTTATTATTGAATATGATAGGCAAGGTACACTTGGTTAATTTTTTTTTATGTAGTTTCTCTTATTTTGTACACAGGAACAAATGATTTGTTCTTGACTAAGCAGAAACTCAATGTCACTTCCATGTTCATTTTCTGGTCATCTCCAGGAAAGAAACGGGTGTTATTTGTCAGGAGAAAATGAGATGATGCACTCAACCTGATGTTATAATGGTGCATATGTGCGAGAATGTTATGGTTTAAGAACACATACACACAGGCTTACAGACATATCATGTTGCACAATCAGTTCTTGTATGGTCACTGAAGTTAAGCAATGTTGAATGATGCCTGCTTGGGAATACCAGGTGCTGTAAGCTTGGATGTGCAGGTGATGTAATGGGCATCTTGGAATTGGAGATCTGAGTTCCAATTCCAGTTAGGTTTGTTAGTGTTGTCGCTTACCTACGGACAATAATGGGTATGTCCCCATTCAGATAAATACAGTAGTAAATACTGTATGTTGGTCTTCAGTTGAAGATTTATTGTGGAATTCACTTGACTCACTTCCAGCAGTTGACTACTTCTTCTATGCGCCACTGGCGAATCTTATATGTGTTATTCTTGTCCTAAGTATTATCATTCATTACCAACCTTTGTGTGATTATTCTATTCAGTAACCTTCCCTAGGTTACAGCAGTTATATTCGTTTACACACAAATAACATTAAGAAAATTATGAATCCACCTCTTCTCCCCTAGCTATGGGTTAATTAGTAGGACTTATATCAGTAAATCACTATTATAATGCAAAAACATTCTTACAATCTAAAAATAGTTTCTGGCTTTAAATAATCTGCAAAAGGTTGATAAGGCATAAAAAACAAATCAATCAATATATATATATATATATATATATATATATATATATATATGTTTTTTTATCAATTTATCCCCAAACAAGATGATAATGCCACTAAGATGCAAGGAGTTAATGGCAGTGAAAGAGAATGAGAAGACTTTAGAAGGAACCGGAAACCCAATCTTACACCTCAAACAAGGGATTAACCTCTACTCCTGGTCAAAAGTCTTGGGAAGAGTGTGAATGGACACAAAAGCATACTGATAGTCTCATAAACATATTTGGATGTTTACTGGGTGATATGATAAAAATAGAATCAGAAAAAAAAATATTTTAAGAAAATGTTATTTTTGGAAATAAATGAAAGCACATATAAAACTTTGCCCCAAATCTCTGATGTCTTACATCTGTGAATCTGTCATTTTCCCAATGAATCAAATCTCCTTAACACAAACTTTATAAAATCAATGACTTTTTTCTTTTAGTTGTTTGTCTGTCTCAAATGTTAATATTTTAATTGAGCATCTTAGAGTTGGGTTGGCCAACAGGAGATGCAAGCAGATGGATTAAGAGAAGTGAAAGAAATGGAGTGAAAAGAAAAGAGGAGAATAAAGGGAGAGTATAAAAGGCGAAAAGTGAAAGAAAGGGAGAAGAAAAGAGGAGAATGAAGAGAGAATATAAAAATGGTCATAGAGAGAAAAAACAATGAGAATTAAAGAATGATAAGAGAGTATAGAAGAACAGAAAAAAGAAGAGTGGGAAAAATAAAAGATGCAAAAAAAGAGAAGGGATTTCAAGATTAATAAAAAAATTTACTCAAAAAGATAATTTTTTTAAATAATATTAAAAATATTTTAATGGAGTAAAATATGAGTTTTAAATAGAAATCAAAGTTAATAGCTAATAACTAATCATGTTGGTAAGCAACCATGAAAAATGTGTATATGCAACAATTACATCCTTTGGCATATTTTGGGAATAATTTGTGTACCTCGCAGATAAAAAAAAGATGCTATCTTATTTCTGTTATGTATTGATATAGCATTTTAGAAAAATATTTATATGAAACGTGGCAACTTTAAATATATATTTTTAAAATAAAAAACAGTTCCATTTATTAACAAATTATAATGTGAAATTTAAAGAAATGTATTACCCAAATTTTATTTTCTTGGAAATAACATGGAAATTGGAAGAAATTTTCCTGTTTGATATATTCGTGTTTCATTAAAAACATTTTGACTTTAAATCCATTTTAGAATATTTAAATTCCGGAATATATATATATTTTTTATTTTTTTATTGACTTATGTATTTATTTTCTCCCTTTAAGATTACCCAAATAGCTTGCATTAGCAAGAGAGACAGGCTTTTTTTAAATATCTGTGCCATTCTTTTGTCCTCATACCTTGTGAAGGACAAGACAGAGGCGAGCAGAAGGAGGAAAGCAAACAGAGAAAAAAAATAAAAAATTTATAAGAGGAAAATGAAGAGAAACCAAAAGTGTGTTGAAGGATATTGCAAATGTCTTCCTTTGCAAAAGGAAATCAAAACAGTTCTGACTCCACTTTCCCTCCTCAGTTTCAGCAGCCATCTTCACCTATCAGAGGCATCCTCTTTTGAAAGAAGACAGAAATTTTTATTCTGCAAGAGGTACATCTTCTCTCATCTTAAAGACTAATAAAACTTGACATGAAAAATATCCTTCAGTTATTAAAGTTCAGGAAGGAAACAGAGTGTAGCTATTGGTGTGTGTGTGTGTGTGTGTGTGTGTGTGTATATATATATATATATGTATATGAAGAAATAAATAAAATACCTTACTTTAGCCTGGTTTTGACAGAGTACCATGTCATCATCATCAGAGCAAACTCGGATAATAATAACAGAATTTCTGTTATGAAATTATATCTCCAGTTTCCTTTCTTAAGGTAATTTTATGCAGAAAACATGACTTAGATAAACATTTTCTTTGAATACACAGACACTCCACCTAGCAACTATTAGGGAGCAGACCAGTCAATGTGTTATGATAAAGACAACAAAAGTAAAGCTGTTGATCTGAAAGAATTAATAACTAGCAACAATATTTCAATATATGACTACAGAAGCTTATTGGGTCCTTTATTTCAATAATATCAGTAAGTATATCTTACATATTCTGAGGGAGGCTGATCAATGAGTGACAAAACAAGTTAAAAAAAATGATCTGATGTATATATTGTGCATAGGTTTACTCTTCTTTCTTTTATGACAACTTTCAAAAATCCTTTATGAAGACATCAATTTTAGTATTGCAGCTGTGCAAAGCTGTATAGTTATGTGACTCAGTGGTTAGAACATTAGCATTCTGACCCTGAGACCTGGGCTGAAATCTCACCATAGCTAATTTACGATTATATCTGTCTGGCAACACAGTACTTTTTTCCCTTTTTGGTGAAATCCTACTTGAGGTATCAGATGGTTATGAAGAAGTTTGTCAAAGAGATGGTATCTCAGGCTGGGGAGATGATCCTAGCATGTAACTCCACTGAAAACAAAAACCACAGGTTGACCTAAGCCTTGTGAATGAAACTGGGTATACAAAACTATTTGGCAGCCATGGATGGTTGTGCTAACACAAAGTCAGCAGTCATTGTGACTGAGAATTTAAACATTTGTTCAAACTGGTGATCATACCAGTTTATGTGGCCTCTTCCAGAAAATGTAGCTAGAATCTGCACAGCATAGTTGCAGTATAAACAACAGGCTGGTTTTGTGGGTGTTGAAGAGGCATATAGATACCTGAGTAGTCATCTGCAACAAGGATTAGCTGGACACTCTTGTAGATTCAATAGTCTCCAGAGACTGACAGATGCCTACTACAAAGTATGTGGTGGCTTTTTTTTTTAAAGTAAAAACTACTTTCTCCTCTTTCGAGGACTCCATTTCTGGCTTGAGATGAATTAAAAACAAAAGCAAGATATTTCTGGCAAGATATTTTTTATATGATCAAATTATCAGAGAATTTGATCAACTTAAAACTTGAGCTTTTCTTGTGCCAGGTTTTGATTTTTCAAGGTATACCAAGAAACTCAATTTTGGATTGAAAAGGAGTGTTTATGACGAAGGAAGGCAGTCTGTTACCTTGTGATTGTATCTGTCTGGCAACATGGTATTTTTTTTCCTTTTTGGTGAAATCCTACCTCAGGTATCAGATGCTCACGAAGAAGCTTGTTTGCACATAAAACACTTTAATTTATATAGACAGTGTAGAATGGTAGGCAAGGTGGGTAGAGGAGAGGACAAATATACTGGAAGGCTGACAGTTTTACCAAACATGTGTGTATTGGTATCTGTCTATACAGCACAGTGGATAAAGGTGTTGGTTAGATCCAGTGACAGGACCCAAAGAGTGTGAGTTCAATACCTGGTTAAGGCAGTGGAGAACTTTCAGAGCAAAATTAACAGGAGATAACTGATAACTGACATCCATTAAGCATGGCACGTGGAACTAGAACAGTCTACCCCAGTGAGTGAAATAAAGGGTTCAGTTCAATATTCCAACCACCTGAAGAAGGTTGGAGCGTACAACGGCCGAAATGTTGTAATAAATATGGCGACAAAGATGAGGACAATAGTCCGAATATTGTAAATAATGTGTGTATTGATATATATGGATAACAAATAGGGGTGCTGAAAAATTCTCATCCTGATCCACTTCCTAAAATCACATGAAATATCAAAATTCTTTTTTGGAAGGACTTTTTGGTTGGGTTGAGAATTTTTTTAGCTCTTCCTTATACGGCTTATGTACATCTGGATGTAAATATGTATTGGAATTATTTAAACAATATTTTTATTTAAATACACATTTATTAGCAACCAGTAAAAGTTCAGAGGTAAAGTGTATAAACATAATATTAAAAAAAAGCCATATCCCTCCAGGACATAGGCGATCATGGCTCTCCACAGATTCCTTTATTTTATAATCTGTGAATTGTCATATATTTCTTGGGGAAGATAATAGGTAGACATAATTTACATTGTTTATAAAAATAGTGTATCTACATCTACTCAAACATGAGTATCCACAAAATAAGGATTAGAGTAGAGGCCAACCTCCTTAATTCAGCACTCTGTGGTTCAACACGTTTGTTTCATTCGGCCGCTATTAAATTGAGCAGCTACGATGGTAGCACCACACATTTGCAACTTTCTGCAATAGCCAACAGGAGTAGAGTGTTTTGGTGGTATGGTCTTGCTCATTTCTTATATGTAGCTGCATATTTCTTCATTCAGGATAGCAAGTATATATTATTTTTTAGTTTTATGCTATGTTTTTAAATGGGAGTGACAGGTGATTCCATTACATCAGAAGCATTAATGATTGCATAATTTTTTGGTTTAAGGTTTCTTCTACCTTTGAAAACACAGCAATATATATACAAAATCTCTAATAAAAAATCATGTCTCATTTTTTTTTACCATGTATAATAATTTTATCTTATTTAAAGTATAAAACAACCACTTTTGGGCACCAATTTAAAAAATTGCCAAGGGTGGCCTCAAACTTTTGAACTGTAATGTGTGTATGTATGTATATATATATATATAGAGAGAGAGAGAGAGAGAGAAGAGTGTAATTGCAGATCATTAACTTTTCTCACATTTACCAACAAAAAATATTCATATTTACTTACAGAGAAGTAAGTAAATATGAATAATTATGTCACCCACATCCTGAAGGGACTTGGCATACAGAAGAAGAAGAATGCTTTAGCTTGGGATAACAATAATCTAGTTAGAGTAAATTGCTGTCACAATTGTCCACATCTGGAAAAATGGTGATGCTTTCATTGGTTAAGGTCAAGAAGTGAATAATTTAGACCCATTTATGAAATTTCTGCTTTAAAATGAGTTAGGATTAATAAACGTTATTTATCTGACATAAAGAAATTCAACTACAAGCATATAACAAGCTTAGTTTAATATGGTAATGTTAATAATAACTGTTTCCTTATACAGAAATTTATAAAATCTTTCTGTTCAAACAACTTTTCAGAAAAATAGGTTTCTTAAGTTCCATAGCTGTTATCACTCTTTCTAGTACTGATAATGTTTTGTTTAAGGCACTGTGAAACATCAGTGTCTTGATTTCGTCATTATTTTCTCTTTAAGTTACATGTGATATTCATTTTAGTTGTTGCCACTGTTGAAAGTTCTCATGTTATGTGGTTTTTGTTATTTGGTACAGTTGTTTGTGATTGTATTGCACAAGGCCACAATGTTTGAAGTAGTGTGGTCTTCACCATTGGGGGGGGATACTCAAAGAGAATCAAACTTAATAGAAATGATTTGTGAGTCAAAATTATTAATCACTCTATTTTAGTGAGGTAACTGGAATTGAACTATAAAGATTTTTTTTTTAAATTATTTCACCCCAAGTAAGGTGATAATGCCACTAAAATTACATGGAGTGAAAGAGAATGAGAAAACTTTAGTGAGGAGAAGTGAGGAAAGAACAATAAAGGATCAGGGTTCAGGAAGACAGAAGATGGTGATTGATGCCATTTAATGTTTTGGCAGAGAAGCAAGAAATCAGAAGGGAGTTCCACAAGTGAGAAGTGCAAGAAAAGAAACTGTTAGAATAGAAGGGATGATTGCATCTAGCTAGTTCAGCAGTAGAATATTTAGACCTAGTTGCCATTCTAGTAGCACACTTAAATTCATGCAATTGAGTCACTCAAGAAAAAAGCTTATTAGAACAATTGTTATGAAAATGAGCCTTGTCATGTCGGTGAGAAAGCAACTGACTGAAGTCATGATGCCAGATCAGGATTGATTATATTACAGGCCCTTCCTTGAATTTTGTCAAGAATCTCAAGATATACAGCAGGAGCACCAGATGAGATATATTTTCTTTTTATGAGATATTCCATGGTGTTAAGTACCAAAGATTTATTTAAATAGATAGAAAGCACACCTTCTTCTTCTGCTATTATTATTATTATTCCCAGCATATGATGTTGGCTGCTTGTAAAATGTTTATTTTCAGGTTACCACTCATGACTTAAGAAAATAAACCAATCATTTCTTCTTTTCACCCACGGGCTGTATCCAATCCTTTCTGAAGTATCCTTACTGCACCAAGTAGGTAAGGTTTTGGAATGGTTCTATTTCCAAATCACTTTGCAATATCTGCAACATTTTCCCTATGTTGTTTTGCACCACACTAGTGCTCCAATGAGGATGTTATTATTATTATTATTATTGTTGAGTGAGAGCAGCACACCATCAAAGTAACATTATAACCATCAAGTCAAAAGAGTATAACAGGCACATGCATCACAGCCAAATGCCCACAATATGATGATGGGTTTTGATCAAAGCAGCGATTCCAGGTTGGGGTCAGTTAGAAATACTTTCAAGTTGAGTAATCCAGTTTGTTCAGGCAGTCTTTGATTGAGGGTGTTCACAAGTATAAAGATATGACTCCTAAGTCACTTTGGCTGTCTCATCCATCACATTTGGTATAGCAAGATATTGGTACTACTTTATATGCTGTGAAATGACCTTTAGTGAGTGGACTACATTTAATGACATGAACTTTTTTTACCCTTTTGACCCGAGTGCTCCAGACCAGTCAATATAAAATGACAAAACAAGGATTTTAAAGAAAATGAGAGGCGTTAGTAGTGAGCTTTTCCAGTCACCTTTCAATTTCATTTGCTGGAAAGTACCGAGGAAAAAATGAATCATATTTGTTTTTGGCATTTGTAAATGATATACAAAGTGTGAATCATTAATTAAAGGATTTAAGTGTAAATTGTTTGTATCAATGAATTCCATCATAATGATGGCCATTAATGTACTATTTAGTGTTTTTTGATTATCATGATTATCATGATTATGATTTGTATAATTAAGTGTATGTCATTAATAATTCAACATTATTCCATTTGTTTTTATCATCCTGCAGTATAAAGTTCTTGTAGTGGAGGTAGGCTGCACACTGAAGTGTAAATGTGCAGGTAGACTGCACACTAAATTGTAAATGACCTGATAGATTGCATGTTAAATTGTAAATGACCTGGTAGACTGCATGCTAAATTATAAATGACCAGGTAGACTGCATGCTAAATATTTCTCATTTGCATTTCACTGTCCACATAAGACTGTTTTAGCTTTTATTTCATACAAAATCTTTATCTAAATAATATTATTTTTGGATAAAGATGTTGCTTTACTAATTGGTATATCATATGATCAATTTAATTTTTAGTCAAAGATTGAGTGCTAAAGTTTGAAGTAATGTTTTTTATGCCCATTGTAATCTGCAATCAGTATATTTAAGTATTTGTAAAATCTGAAACATATATGATTATAAATATGTAGTTCTCAAGTCATCAAGAATCACTTGTTTGCCATGAAAAAATAAAGATCATGTGACATCTTAATGTAGGATTATGGATGAAATAAATTGAAGAAGGTTATACACAGCTGTTGCTAAAAACCAGACCAACTGTAAAGTCAAAGATGCTTAAAAAATAATTTCAGAAAAAAAAGAAAATGATTTTAAGAGATCAAACATTTTTTTTATAAATAAATATCAAATCATTGATCTCTCTTGCTAATATTTAAAATTTGTGCTTCAAATTTACAGAGAATTTTTCTGGCTGTAAGCCAATTACTAAACAATCTGTTGGCTTAAGCTTTCCTCTTTTCTCTCTTGATTCTTATGCTCTTATAGTCAGACTTGAAACAAATTAAAGTTCAACAATCGGTATAGCAAGATATCGCTCATTTGCATTTCACTGTCCACATAAGACTGTTTTGATCCATCAATATGACCAGAATGTGAACTTTGTGGGAATAGCCTGGTGAAAGGTTAACATCAGAACAGGTTTGCTGCCTCATTAGGTGTCCCAACCACATCTAAGAGAATAATTAAGTCAACTTTGTAGTGATGCTGCCAGGATTTGAGCCATCAACATAGCAACTGATAGGAACATGCAATCTTATTACAGATCAGCTGTTATTCTCTGGTATCAAATGTTAGAATTACAATATATATATATATATATATATATATATATATATATATAACGTAAATCATTCAAACGAAAAACAAATACTGAAGCTAATTATATATATATGTCAAAACAATGTGTATTAAATTGAACTGACATGGTCTGTCTGTTTAAATTTTTATTGGATTTTTCCAATAGTTTGTTGCACATTGAGATCAGAATTCTGGATAAATTGTCCAAAGCACTTATTTTTGTTCAACTACTTTTGACTGACTTGGTCACTATCAGAAACTAAATGCCATAGTATATAATGCAATAGTAGATAAGAGTAGTCTGCTATCTACATCATGACATTTTTGGGGATGTTACATTTCAAATTCAAATATATAGCTAAGTTATGTTGCATTGAAAGGTTTTATAGAGCTTAAAATTTGGAGAGTTTATACACAATTTTAATTCAGACGAGCAAGAACACATAAAACGCATGAAAATTTGAAAAATACAATAAAAAGAATTAAACAGACTTATATACATATATATGATAGGATAAAGAACATATATATACCATGTTTCTTCAGACAGACAATAAAAGTAAAATGAAATTGTAAAGTGTCATGATTACATGCATCTTGAAGAAACATGGTGTATATATATATATATATATATATATATATATATATATATATATATATATATATAAAGAGTATTCTTAATAATATAAACCATTAGCCTTTCTCCCACCAAATTTTTTCATAAAATAAATTCTTTTTGGAAACAAAGATGATAAAATCAAGGAGAATTTAAAAAGAGATTTTTACTGTAGTCAACAGCCTGGAAGATGTGACAAAAACTTGAGTGGTTGTAAAGTGTAGGTGAAGTACATTGAAAAAACTATAAGGAGTTAGCTAGTGTGACTGATGAAATGAGTGGTCATTTTATAAGTAGATAAAAAGAAGGAAATAGTTAAGTATTTGTAAGTGGTGTTAAGTAAGCAAAGAAAGGGAAATACTTTGAAAGGGTTAAAAAGAGAAGAGAGATAAATAAATAATGACATAGAAAGAAAAAGAAAAAAGAGAGCAAAAAGCATATATAGAGTGGTAAGTTATTGAGATGCAAAAAAAGAAGAAATAAGAGAAAGAGAGAAAAAAGAGAGGAAGAAATTGTTTCTGTTTTTTGTGTCATCTTCATTTAATCATTCATCTGTTCAAGTTTATTTTTTTCTTGATGCCCCACTAAACTGATTTCATTCAAGGCAAGTGTTCTTTATCATTGCCACTATAAAATAAAAATCAGTTCTCTTAACCCTCTACAAAATTCCTTGCACATAAGCGAAACAACAACAGCTGTAGTAAATGACACTAATTTAATTTCAATCTAACGAGGCCAATTGAAGAGCAATCAATCAATTTCATGTGTGTGTTTCTGCATTTTAAATAATCTTAAAACCCTCATCGTATTATCATCATATTATTCACATTTTGAATAAAAATTAAAAGGTTCCCATAATAAAAAAATAAGCTAAGTTTAAGTATTTCTTTTCATCTTCATATAATCAAACTTTTCTCTGAGATAAGTTTCAAGCATCTATGGCAGGCTCACTCAATAGCCTACATTATTAAAGGTATCTTTTTAAATTATACAGTTAAATTATCTGTCTATATTTCTGAGATGAGGTATTGTAACTATTTACACTATTCACATTGTTCGTCCTCATTTTTATCGTCATATTCACAACATTTTGGCTGTTGTATGCCCCAGCCTTCTTCAGGTTCAAAATTCCAATTTGTATCAACTCCCAAAAGCCAAAGCGTACAATGGCTGAAATGTTGTAAATATGACAATAAAGATGAGAACAATAGTTTGAACAATGTAAATAGTGTAAACAGTTAAATTAACTCCTGATCAAAGTTTTGTATAAAAAAATATTATAATGAAATTAAATAATCTTTTATTCCCATCCTCGAATAGTATCCATAAAAAATAATGAAATTATTTATATATGGATTGGTACATTAATATTAATGGATTCCCTGAGCAGGACAGATTGTTGAATAGGTAGGGGTGCCAGATTAAAAAAATTGAAATATGAGACACTCTTAAAATTTCTCTCTCTTGCATATATATATATATATATATATATATATATATATATATATATATATATATATACACACACACACACATTATATATATATATATATATATATATATATATATATATATATATATATATATATATAATTTACATTATTCAGACTATTGTCCTCATCTTTGTCGCCATGTTTATTACAACATTTCGGCCATTGTACGCTCTGGCCTTCTTCAGGTGGTTGGAATGTCGAAATGAACCCTTTATTTCGCTCACTGGGATAGACTGTTCTGGTTCCACATGCCATGCTTAATGGATGTCAGTTATCAGTTATCTCCTGTTAATTTTGCTCTGAAAGTTCTCCACTGCCTCAACCGGGTATTGAACTCATACACTTTGGGTCCTGTCACTGGATCTAACCAACACCTTTATCCACTGTGCCATGTGTCCTTGAGGACACATGGCACAGTGGAGCGTACAACGGCCGAAACGTTGTAATAAACATGGCGACAAAGATGATGACAATAGTCCGAATAATGTAAATAATGTACATAATACCTCATTTCAGAAATATAGACATATATATATATATATATATATATATATATATATATATATACCTACACACCCAGACCAATATATTATATAAAAGGAGGGACATAAGTTAAAAACAAAGCAATGATTTTAATAGGTTATGAGGAAATATAAAAGTAAAATCATTTGAAAATTATTTAATATGGGCTAAGAAAATTAAATTTTGTAAAAGTGGAATCATTTGAAAATATTTATTTCATACAGATAACAGAGAAATAAACATGTCAGTTTTGTATAAACTTCTAGCAACACTAGTTTCTTTGTTACATTTGTGAGTTATTTTCATCAAGAGAATCTGAGAAAAAAAAAGTATAATTACTTATAAAGTTATAACCAAGAACCGTAAGAAGGTAGTAAAAATAAATTTTTATTACGAAATTTGAAAATGAACTAAATATGGAACATTTGGTGTCCCTGAAAGATCAGTACAGGACAGGGGATAAAATTATCCAGTACAGTACATGTCCAATATATAAGGGATGACTGGCAACCCTATGAAGAGAACATGTCCAAATGCAGGTATGAAAGCAATCCTCTTTCATGTCATCTACTAACTGATTAGTGAATGGTATTACTGGTATGCATGTGTGTATGACCAATAAGGTTGAATTCTCCATTCTTTTTTTTATACATATAAAAGACCAACTTAAAGTTTCATGATGTTTCACTTGTCAGAGTCCAAACAATATTGCATTATTAGTTATTAGCAAAATACGTTTTTAGAAACACTTACACTCAGAAACTTTTCAAATTTAAAATTATCAATCTATTGACAAAAGATTTTTCAGATTGGCATACATTAAATTATATTATTATTTTACATATATCAATAGTTGTGTTATATATATATATATCTAATTCAATATTTATCCATATATGTTAGGTATATAGTCATATGACCAATAAGGCTGACTTTTTCATTATTTGATACCTGAAAATCACAGTTCTGGCATGAAACCTCCAGTAGCAATTTAAATGTATTTGTGTATCTTGGTTTCACCTATAGATTTATCCATTTGCTGATATTAATTATTTTATTGTAAAGACAACAGCAATAATTTCTTTGACTGCATTAGTTATTACATATTAGGAAAATTGATGTGATGCTTCAAATTTGATAAGCAGACAAAACTTGTTTAAATTATTCAATGAAACTTTCCTGTTTCTCTCTCTCTCTCTCTCTCTCTCTCTATATATATATATATATATATATATATATTTAGGAAGAGAGCTGAATATTGAAAATATAAGATTTGTAGACAGTTTGGTTATAGAAAATAACACTTCATGGTGACTCTCAGTTTCATATCTCAAGTCATCCTCAGACCATCTTTATACAGTGTCCATATTTTATGGGGGTATAGTCATATTGCCAATAAGGCTGACTTCATTCTTTTTCTTACCTGAAGATCACTGAAACTTATAGTAAGTATTATTTAAAGGTATTTGTATGTTTTGGTTTTATCTATTGCTTTATTCAATTGCTGATATTAAGTAATATTTTATTGTAAAGTTTCCAGATCAACAATAATTTTGCTAAGTCTATTACTTACTTATTATATATATATATATATATATATATATTGAATTTTATATATGTTGATATTTATATCTAAGAGCTTTGTATAAAAATAGTTAGTTTCCATCTATTTCAGTTTTTTGTAACAGAGTTACCTATTATGGCCTCATATTTTACAAAAAAAAACTCACTGGCATAGCATGTAATTACAGGTAAGTTGGCAGACAGAAGCAAAGATGTACAAGAGTGAATCACCTTCGTTGGATATGACTCAAATGAAATTGACAGTTACTATTACAGCCGGTGCCAAGCTAATCATTCCATAAGGCTACTAATAAGATGTGCCAAGGAAAATTATTTTTTTGCCTCTTTTGTTGTGATAATAAAATATATTTAATAGAGATTATCAAAAATCAGGAAGATAAGAATGGTGGTATATCTTTCTTTTAATCTTAAGAGGATTAGTTCTTTCTTAATCTTAATAGTAACCATCTAACTTTGGTATGGCTAGATTAAGAAAAAGAACTCATTGCTAATGGCTTCAAAGATTAGACATTATATTTTACAAGTATATATTAATTTAATGAGGGAAATAAATAGAGTATAATTTGTAAAAACATTTTTTCTTTTATATTTATTATTTTTTCCTAATGTTTTAACCTTTCGGTCACGTGTACTTTCATCTTACTCCTATCTTTGTCATATCTCCCTTATTTTATAAATTTTATTCTTAATCGCCACCATTCTTTTTCTACTTTTATTTAAAGCTTATTTTCTTTCATCCTTTTTTTCATCTATTTATGATTTTTAAATTTCCTTTTCTTCTTCATTTCACTTCTTTCTTGTTTTCTTCCTGAATTTTTTCTTTTTTAAACATGACTTAATATATTTCTGGTAATATAAAAACACCCAGCATTGAACTGAAAGAGAACCAACTCACATTTGCACAGACTAATTTTTTTTATAAACACTTGACTAACTTGCTTTCTGCATATTTTACTCAACAATATCTAAATCATAAGTGTTTTATTTCTTAATAAATTTAAACTCATCTAGGAGCATTCAAGGAATGTATGTTACAAATAAAAGTTTCTAATGCACAAGAAACCTATATAAGTCATGTAGTCACTTTTTTTTCTTGTTATTTTTGTCACTTTGTTGATTTTTATTCAGCAAACACACAACTATGCATATACATAAAAAGAGAATTTAGATTTGTATCTATGTTTAATTTTATAACATATAAGTAAAATGATCACCTTTTAATATAAATTAATGTATAGTACATAAAACTATAGATTTCCAAAGGTCTTGTGTAAAATTACTTCATTATCTTGGTCTGATGCCAAAGTTGCCACTTAGGACCTCTTCCCCAAAGTGGCTTCAGGTTTTCCCACCACCTGATTTGAATTTTGTTAGATGCTGAAAGAGAAAGCAAAGGCTGAAGAAAAGTGGAAAGGACATTGATCTATGAGGAAAATATATCTGGCAATAAATGGACATAGTTCTGACTGAGGGTGGTGGCTGATAAACAGGTTCACTTGAATGACCATTATGGTTGCCAAATAGTTTTCTGTCCATTTCAACCACTGGTTGGCGGATGGAAGCAGTTCTGGGCCTGAGCCAACTCAGTGTTATTCAGCAATAATAAAAAGGAAGTTGTGGCAAGGAGGCAGTTCTTATAAAAGTCCTAAGTGATACAACATGGGAAACTGGACCATTTAGAAAAAAAAAAAGAAGTTATCTTGAAATTGGTTTTCTTTTTCTTTGGTGACTCTTCATTAGTACAGGGTGTCATCAACCAAGCATTTGGAATAGTGTCCTTGGTATTTCATCCACCAGTCTATTGACTAAGCCAACTGCAAAAATGCTGATTTCAACCAAGGATATCATTCATCATATAAAAAAAAAGAAAAGAAAAAGCATTCTGTGACAAAATGTCTGCCTTGTGTGGGAAAGAAATTTTTTCTTCATCATATGTAATTGTAATGACATAGTCAACACCTTGGGAACCAGATGGAGGCATTAAGTAAGATATATGCTGACATGGCAAAATTCAGGTTATCAGCAACATGAGTTAGTTATTTAGAGAACTTGCTAACCAGTTGTAAAATCTGTGACTTTGACCCAATTTTCCTTGTGGGTATTCAACATGAAGAGGACAGGAGCTTTCATACCAATTTAATAAATTAGACACATGACTGTTTTGTACACCTTTTTTCCTTACTCTACATCTGGTAAGTGTTTTGTTTTTTTAACATATTTTTGGATTTCCTTTCTTTGTGATAATTCTTGAGACACAAAGAAGTCACATTGACATGTGAAGAAATTGTTGATGTTTTGAGATTTTTTTAAAGTTCAGTCATCAGGTTAGCATTCAGACATTCAACAAAAGACTACAGAATCAAATAGAAAAGGCCAAAAGGAATAATTGAGCTCAGATGGAATGACTTAGAAACTTGTCTTCAGTTACTGATAGAAAACAAGGAGGAAGATGGAAAGAGAGAGAAAGAGAAACTAGATGGTGATGACAAAACTTTTCATTATAAAGTCAACATATTGTATAGAAACCAACTCCTGGGAAAAAGACAAGAATTACATTGTCTCTGTTAAAAGAAATGAACATGATATGAAAAAAAGAGAGGGGAGGGTTCACTGCTGACTGTCATTTTCTGATACTGTATAATTATTTTGAAGCTGACAATGTCAAAAAGACTGATTTGTATTGCCTATGGGCTTGCTAATAATTCCTGAAAATTATTCTCAGTTCTCACTGATAGAAGTTTCAATGCCTCTATGCAATCATTTTACAATGAGTAAATTAAAGGAATTTGCTGTAGGGGATAAGTGGGATCAAATGCCTGGGATTTCATGCTGAGTGTACAAGAAATGGAATCATCAATTAAGGTTCAATTCCAAGTTGGTCTCTTTTAGACCAAATTGGTGTATTATTAGGTTGGTGCAAAAATAATGTCGTTTTTTGACGTTCAACTTCATGTGAGAAAACAACGTTATTTTTGCACCAACCTAATAGTTTGCCTACTAGCAATCAAGTGAAAAATTCTAAGTTAGACATTTCTAATTCTATATTCAGCATTATTTACAAACCCAGAATTCAAGTGAATTTTACATTGTAAATGTAGCTATAACATAATTTTTGTTAAGTTAATAGTAATAAGCCTCATAAACCAAAAACTGGAGCTATTTGTTTTTTTATTACTTTCAAGTTTATCTTTAATTTCATTAAATTATAAATTCTTATTTATATTAAAAAAATTAAACAGAATCCTAAATGTACCCAAAAGAAGTACAAATAAGTTACCAAAATAATTTCTATTTGTGTATTCCTCATAGTCAAATATAATTCAACTAAAATGTTTTACTAATACATATTTTCTTTAAATTTTGTTCAAAGGTCAATTGCTATTTACGTGATAGCTTTATAAACAGCTTCAGATGTCTTGTGGGAAATATGAAAATAGAATGTGATGAAGCTTCAAGGCTTTTGGAATGACACTTTCTGTCCTCATGGGATTTAACATACCAAGTAGCACACCATTTTAAAAAATATCAAGTATTGATTAAATTAAACTGTTCACAATTCATCATCATAGATGTTTTCATTCAGTCCTTGCTATTTAGCAAGATGAGGTCTTATAAATAAGTTTTCCTATCCTAATAAGATAGAATACCACATCTAAGGTTTAAAGCAAGACAAACCAAATCCAGATATGCACACCACCATGGAAACAATAACAACAGTTTCATGCTAAGTTGAAATTCTGCCATATAAAAATGAGTTATTTGTATTGGCTTATTCGTTGATTGCCAAGATTAAAACATCTTTTCATTGTTTTTTGTTGACTGACCTTAGTCCAAACAAACCAATGAAAAGTTCTTTGTAATTCATACTTTAACTTGGATTAGTTGATTGATTATATGCACATCTGCAGAATTGTCAAAATCATAGACCTTGCAGTAATGAACTTGAAGAAAATGTTGTCTTCTCACATATTTGATACTAAGTAGCATTCAAATAAACTCATAATTTTAACAACCCTTTATACAGTTACCATTATTATTATTAAATGCCACACATTTGATGTAGCTGATCATATCCCCCAATGGAGTTTTTTTCTTTATCTGCAAATTGCTATGTTTTCTTGGATAAAATAGTGGAGTGGTTTCCTGTTGCCTTCTTTACAATTTGGAATTCAGAGTTTTCCTTCCCTTTTTTTTTCTCATTTCACCCCCAAACAAAGCAATAAGCCAGATGCAAGGAATTGCTGAGTGTGAAAGAATACGAGAACAAGAAAAACATTATTAAGAAGAGAGAACAATAAAAGAACAGGAATTAAGAAAACAAAAGATAATGCTCGATATTGCATTGAAATTTTTGAAGATCAAAGTTAACTGTAAAGCAAGAGGCTGGAATAGTGTTCCACAAGCAAAAAGTGCAAGAGAAGAAACTGTTAGCATAGAACTTATGGTTACATCTAGCCATTTTAACTGTAAAATGATGAGAGCTTGCTGACAATCTAGTACTGCACGTTTTAAGTCGAGGTACCAAAGAGGAAAGCTCATCAGAATAATTGCCATGAAAGTATTTACAGAAAAGGCACAGGGAAGCGAAATTATGGCAGAGGAAAAGGGACTGAAGCTAAGATGCCAAATCAGGACCCATAAGAGACCGGTTGCCACCCAAGGGAGAGAAGAAATGGATTCAGGCTTGAACTCTGACTGCTGATTCCATTTCCTGTGTTGATATCATCACATTGCCTGCACATCCTGTATACAGTTTGATATTAAAAAAATATAAGCAGCTTTTCATATACTTAATTTTAAAGCAAAAATAATCCCAATTTTATTATAGATTTTTACAAAGGGGGAAATTGATATTTTAAGAGCATGCTAATTGTTAAAAAATGATAAAATCATGACATGACCTTAACGGAAAAAAATATTTAGTGACTAAATTTATGACACATCAGTAAATGACAAAAAAAATCTTTTTTTATACAGTTTGAGATAAAAAAAAATTGTTGGTCACTTCAAGCATGTATCATAAATTCAGTCACTGAAGATATCTTTTTAATCTAAGTATTGTCATGGTTTTATCAGGTCTTTTAGAATTAGCATACTGTTAAAATATTCATTTGTTTCTTTTGTAAAAGTCTATAATAACATAGTGGATGTGTGGGTGGTGTAATGAATGATAGCTCAGAATGAGAAACTGGTGAACCAAGTTCAATTTCTGGTTGAGTTACATTTACTTTTGCACAAATACACTTGGGAAAAGAATGACTCTACCTTTCTTCCCTCAGATATGGGTTAAATATCAGAGCAAACTGGGCTATCTGTTTGTGGTTGGCAACCAGTCTAGGAGAAGAAAAAAACTCTGATTTCAAAACTGAATGTAGCCCTGTTGAAACACAACCAGCAAAAGGATTATGGAATTGAAAAGGACACTATGGTTCTGACTGCAATCAATGTGATAGACAATAAAATTAAGGTTATTGTTATTTTAAAACTATATAAAAAGTTGCTTATCAAAGAAGTAGGAAAGCAAGTTTGTTTTTTTGTACATGTTGCAGGTTACTATGATGTTTGAGTAAAATTAAATGGGATTTTACACTATTGATATGAGTGTGTGGATGTTTTATAGTAAACATTTGTCCTGGAAACAATATTGGCAGACTCATGTGAGTCCAGGTAAAAAACAAGACAACAAAACAATGAATTCATAACAAATGACAATTAATACATGTATTAAAAAAAGTATCTGCATGTGTACACAATTGTAATGAAAGGAAAAAACATTAAAACTAGCTATAAAAATGTGTTTGTTTGTATGTGCATGAAATAAACGTGTATATAGATGTGTGAGAGAGTTCAAAAGTTAACAGAGGACCAAGGAAGTGAACATTCCCCGTCAACAGCATTCTTATTCTATGTTTGACTACATCTGGAAGCAAGAGTTAAAAAGAGGAAGAGAGAGAATATGATTGCATTTTATAGACTTAAAGAGCGCCCCCTACAGGCGTTTTTGGTAGAGCCAAGTGGGATAACCCACATATGACAAAATTAATCAAGGAATCCTAAACCTTGTCAATGAGGAAATGATTTGAGAGTTTCAAGAGTAGCTAACAAAAACAAGTTATTTTATGTTGCAGAATTGTCCCATAATCAAAAACCAAAAATAATGTTAACAAAATCAGTTTTTTGTTTTTGAGGCAAATGAAAGGTCTATAAAAATTTGAGAAGATTAAGAGAAAAAAATAAAAAGGTGAAACCTCAAAAACAATCATTATAAGAAAAAAATAAATTTGACAAAGCCTGCTGATACAAGTGTATTATTGTTATTATCGTTACTCTTATGATGATATAATAATGAAAAAAACAAACATAGAAGTAGCAGCAGCAGCTGTGATAATCGTAATAAACATCTTAACTAGTTTCTGTAAACTCACTGGAGCAGGAAAAGGGAAAATGAAGTTTCTTTTCATGGAAGTGGGTGGAAGTTAAAGTTCTCAAGAGAAATGATTTGATGGAAGAACAAACAGGTGTAGTGCCCAGGGATGATGTAATAGAATCAGACACCTGTTGGGAAGTTGGAAAAGAGAAAAACAATTGGGATGTAGAGTATAAAAAGCAAAACTAATATTGGATACACAAGAGACACAGGAACTCAACAGTTTGCTTTCAGAAGTGTAACAAGTGAAAAACATTGAAAAGCACAAAGTATAATAATAATAATAAAGCTTCAGGTTTCTTTTTTTTTAAACGTCCGGAAATATATATTCTAAAATTATTTTTTGCATCTCAATCTACAATCTCGTCCAAGAAACAAATCCTCAGATTTTGTATATATGTGAGTCAGGTTTTAACCTTAGTTCTGAAAGTGTTTGATTTTTTTCTTTCTGAAAATCAATTATATTATTTTTTTTTATAATGATAGGACACTTTCTGTTGTAATTGTCATAAAACAGGACTAGTATATCATTAGTAGTAATTTTAATCCTCACTGGGTGGCCTATACTTGTGGTTGTGTCAAAACTAAGTTATGCTTAGTATATTTAGAATAAGAAAGAGACAGTTGAAATGTTTAAGGACATATAATGAAGAAAGGGGGATTGGAGAATTTGACACTCTGAGGGCATATTGAAGGCAAGAGAGACAGAGGGAAACAGCAAGAACCTACCTAACAAGCTTGTATAAATGGATGACAGAACAGGGAATGGGAGTGATGATGAAAAGACAAAACTTACTAAGAGATACAAAGGATAGGAAATTGTGGAGGGCCATGATCACACACATCCTGAAGAGATGCGGCATACTGAAGAAGGCAAGAGCAACAGAGGGGATCAGCAAGTAACCTATCTAACAAGCTTACGTAAATGGATGACAGAACAGGGAATGGGAGTGATGGTGAAAAGACAAAACTTACTAAGAGATACAAAGGATAGGAAATTGTGGAGGGCCATGATCACCCACGTCTTGAAGGGACACGGCATATTGAAGAAGAAGACAAGAGGGATAGAGGTAACCTACTTAATAAGCTTGTGTAAACAGATGGCAGAACAGAGAATGGGAGGATAGTAAAAAGAAAATATTACTAAGAACTACAAAGCTGTGGCAAGTCATGATCGCGCACGTTCTGAAGGGGATATGGCACATAAAAGACTATAGTACTAGAAGAAGAATTAAGTAAATATTTCTGATTTTCATCATTTGTATTTCAACTTAATCATTCAAAGGAGATAATGACAGAAACTTTCATTTTCAAAATTAGAAACTAGAAGAATTAGTTTTATATATTTGGTAATTTTCAAGATAAAACAAAATAAAAGACAGGACTTTTTTTTCTTTTCTTTTTTAAATAAGATATAATCTAAATTAGTTTCTAATGAAACCGTTGTGTCAGCCAATGATGACACAAGTGGACTAATGACTAACATGAGACTTGAATCTTTTATATTTAACATTACATTTAATTTCATGCCAATACTTTACTTACTGTTGGTATGGTGCAACTGTATGGTGTTTTTATCTGGACATGGACCTTACATTTTTGTCTCTGCTATCTGAGAGACTACCCAACTCCTTTCTGGAGTGGTTGCTTATATAACAGCATGTGTTGCAGTTCTTTCCCATGCTAGCTAAACACGTGAAGTCATGTGATTTTGCATTTGGATACCAGGAGTAATCAAAAGTTAGCTCCACACATGACTTCCCTAGTAGGTCTGGTGTGATACAGAATGCAAATTCCATTCTAGAATAATACTGCACCAAGTCTGATGAGACATATATGAAAAAGACAGATTTCAAACACTCCTCTCGTTACAGTGATTTTAAGAAACAAAATTTCTTTGATAGTCAGGTTAGCTAAAATTGAGTTTAGTAAATTTTACTATTTGTTATTTAAAAGTTAGCAGAGGCATGGGAGATAAATGGCAAAGGATCTTGAGTGATTAGGGTCTTGATTGGTATTTGCTTAAAGCTAGAGATTTTCTGTCAGATATATTCCATTTATCTTATCAGAATCAGGTGCCAGCCTCAAGACAGCAAGGATAGAAGGTATCTAAGCAGATATCAGCTCTTTTACCATTTCAACTTTCTCTAAGTAGGCCATATTCTTGGTTTCTCTCCAATATTATCTTGTAATGATGGTCTTGTGTGCGTGCTTAGACTGTGTTATAAACCTCTGGTTAATATGATACTGAGTTACATTTTTACTTATATATAGCAGTTATAAATAAATGCCACTGATAAGATAGTAAAACTGACATACACACTGAATCATATATATATATATATATATACGTACACAGAGGAAACTAGGAAAAATGGTTTAAAATATAGAAAAAAAGCTCTTTAAATAATTTTTGTTGTGCTTTAATCAAACTTTTATAAATATATATATGTGTGTGTGTGTGTGTGTGTTTGCATGTATGTATGTATGTGAAGACAAAAGGAAAACATTTTTCATTTTATCATCCGATGGACTTTATCAAGGCAAATGTAAGGATTTTGTTTTGCAATAAGTATTTAATTTATAAATAGAAGTAAAAATATTTTTCAGCCCAACTGTAAAAGTCAAGGTAAACTATGGATGCTGCTAAGTGATGTAATTTAATGTCTAATAAATGAAACTGAGTAAATGTTGATTTTTTTTATTTTGTTATTTGTTTATATATATTTAGTTACTTTTTTATTTATTAATGTAATTATTATAAATTATTTTATTTTAATTTGATAAATTATGTATTTGTTTTAAATGATGGAAGGTTTTGATTTAATTGCATTTTCTTTAACTTTTTAAACATTTTCATAATCATGTATGTTGGTTTGGGAAAGGAGTATTTCTTCACACACGCATATATCAGTAAAATATTACAGATAAGAAATATGACGGTCATATTACACACACACAAGGAGTATTTATGCAGTAAAAATTCATACAAATAGGTTTTGTTAAATTTAATCAACAAAGTCTATCAGATGAATTTCAACTTTCTTCAATGCTTGGAACATATTTCTTCCAAAATGAACTTTTGATAACTTCTGATGAAATTTCCTCATCTGAGAAGGATTATTCACTATTTGGAAACGTTGATCAATAAAATTAATTGACCCAATGTGTCTGCTGTCTTTAATATTATATATATATATATATATATATATATATATATATATATAGCTAGATATATATATATATATATATATATATATATATATAGCTAGATATATATATATATATATATATATATATAGCTAGATATATATATATATATATATATATATATATAGCTAGATATATATATATATATATATATATATATATAGCTAGATATATATATATATATATATATATATATATATATATATATATATATATATATATATATATATATATATATATATATATATATAGCTAGATATATATATATATATATATATATATATATATAGCTAGATATATACACAGTGGGAGGAAACAAATATTTGTACACATAAAAATTTTTAATTTATTGTATTTCCAACTAATAAATAAACATACTTTTTATATAATTAACTATATACAGATGCATAATAACTGAATATGCATAGAAAACAGAAAAAAATTGATGTAATAGAAATAAATCCCATTCATCCATTTTAATGGGTGAAAAAAGTATTTGTACAATATAAATTTCGGATTTTTAAAACTTTTAAATTGCTTTAATGCTCTAGATTATCAAGTGGAATATTCTAGAATGTTCCAATAATGTTAACAATAGTTATTTTTAGCCTAAAAAATATAAACAGGACATTCTGTAATTGAAATTCATGCAAGAAGTTTATCATCATGGCAAGAGGTAAAGAATTGACAAATTCGCAAAAAGAACTGATTGTTAAGCTCTGGAAAGAAGGTAAAAGTTACAGGAAAATCTCAGACAACCTGAATTTTCTATTTACTACCATTAGTTCATTCATTGCAAGGTATAAAAAAACTCAAAACTGTTGAAAACCAATGAAGAACAAGTAATCCACGGAAGATTTCTTCAAGATCTTCAAGGAAATTAATGCGTCAAATTAAACAAAATCCAATGGTTATTCATCAAGAGTTGCAGGATGATTAGCTTTCATCAGGAACCTGTGTCACTAAATGGACAATAGGCAATAAAATTTGTAGGAACAATCTAAAGTCATGTTCCCTTTGGAAAAATTCCACTGCTATTGAAAAGATACAGAGATGCCAAGTGGAAATTTGTTCATGAACGTAACGATAAGGAAAAATCATATTACGAAAGAGCATTACGGACAGACGAAACCAAAATTGAGGTGTTTGGACATAATTTTAGAAATCATGTATGGAGGAAAGATGGTGATGCCTTCAAACAAAAGAACACAGTTCCTAACAGTGAAATTTGGTGGTGGCAGCATGATGGTTTGGGGATGTTTCTCTGCAAAAGGTACTGGCAACATATCAGTAATAGATGGCAGAATGAATGCCACAGCATATCAAAATATTTTGGAAGCAAATTTAATTTAATCTTCCAACAAGATAATGATCCTAAGCACACTACAAAATCTATGAAAAACTAGCTTGCTGAAAATAATGTAAATGTCCTGAAATGGCCAAACCAGTCCCCAGATTTAAACCCAATTGAGAAACTGTAGCGTTATTTAAAAATTCAAATCCAATCACGAGCTCCAATAAACATCTCCGACCTGAAAACCATATGTGAAGAAGAATGGAACAAAATACCAACTAAAATTTGCAAATCATTAATTGAGAACTACAAGAAGATGTTGGTTGTTGTAGAATGAAATAATGGCTATTCTGTAAAGTATTAAACGAAGAATATATATTCTTTTTTGTATTGTACTAATACTTTTTTCACCCATTAAAATGGATAAATGGGATTTATTTCTATTTAATCAAACTTTTTCTGTTTTCTATGCATATTTAGTTATTATGCATCTGTGTACAGTTAATTATGTGAAAAGTATGTTTATTCATTAGTTGGAAATACAATAAATTAAAAATTTGTATGTGTCTGAATATTTGTTTCCATCCACTCTATATAAATAATTGGAAGATAAAACCTAGCAGTTTCCATACTTATTCAAGCAGAGTTTTGAATAGTGTCTGCTTTTTCCTAACTAAATTGGAAGAAAGAACTTGCTTAAGCTCCATAGACAAGAAAAAAACAAAACCATAGAATTGATGATGAACCACTGCTTTTCTGTTCATGCCGAGTTGAGACCAGTTTATATAAACGAAACCTTATTCTACAAACTTTTCTCTTTGTCTGAATGGACAAGTAAACAGTTTATTGGCATGATCCAGTGACATATTCATAAAGAAAGAGAATATCTTTCTTCTTATTGGGCTTTTATAAATCCTCTGCTCTTTCCTGCTGCTCTGTTTTATACGCTATCACAACTCATGAATGACTCTAATGATATAATAAATGCTTAGCTTTTATCTTGAATAGTAAATGGTCACATTGCTTATCTGCAGTGGTAAGCTGCTATTGATTCTGATGACAGCATAAGTATACAGTTTTTACACTACTGACTTCAGGCTTTGATAGCATACAATTTAGAAGTAATAAAGACTGATTTATGATTTCAACTAACTTTAAAGAGTTATAAAAATATTGATTATTTCAGCAAATATAACATGCATACACCTTGTGTGTACATCTATCTGTTATTTTACTTATAAATCATAATATGATAGCATCAGTTCCACTGAATATGAATTGATAAAAGAGACTTTCACAACATCACTCTTACTCACTTTAGTGTAGTAATATTAATAATAATAATAATGGCTGCTCATATATGAGTATGCATTTCTATTAGGGAAGCTAGCCAATCTTGGTTGCAGATGCCTGCTCAAGCATATTTGTGTTTGTTCAACACCCACAGAGCTCACCTGTGGTTTATCCTGCAACTATGATGAGCAGACCTTAGTTACAGTTTATGAGAGAGAGAGAGAGAAAGCACTATCTGGTGTGATCAACAATCTGAACAAGGCCAATATGCCCAAACCCTCGGTTACGATGACTTGTGACTTTGTGTCCGCACAACAATTGATAGCTCCCAAATAGTTTCATCTATTCAATTTCAGTCACAAAGCTTGGGTAAAACTGTGTTATGGTTCTCAGGCATGGTGTGATTCAAACCTGGGAAAGCAAACATTCTTGGCCTGTGTAGTATACCTATAACAGAAAGACAAAATGACATTGGAAGTGAGTACATGAAAAATTAAGTTCATGCCTTTTCCAAGAGTATCTGCATGAAACAAGAAAACATTAAACCAAATATTTTTGTTCAGTATCTTCCAATTTCTCATATAACTCTCTATGAACAAAAAATGACTTAATTTTCGGGATGTTCATTTCAGGTCTTCCAAACAACGCCAATTCCTGGTACAATTTCTCCATGGAGATAGCAATGTATAGAAGGTGGAGCACAAGGTGTGATGGCTTCAGGTATCCATATTGGAAGGGCATCCAATCAAAGAGTGAAATAAAAATTTAGTTTATATTTAATTTGAATAAAGTGTTTATTTCATGTTTCTCAGTACTAGGCACTATAGGTCCCCTTACTTGAGTCTTAGAGGCATACAATCTAGGAGTTGGCCTTAGGCATCACCAGACATCAAACCTCTGCATGTCACTGCCTGTAGATTAAATAAAGGGTTCAGTTCAAAATTTCCTGATGGTTACTTGGATTGATAGACACCTGAAGAAGGCTGAAGAGCACAATGGCTGGAATGGTCAGGAAATAACAACAGAGATGAGGACATTAGACCAATTGTAAATAAGGGTTAAAGTGTTGTAAAACGAAGAACAAATGCAAATAAGGTGTAATTATAAGTATACCTTGAATCAGTGAAACATTTTTTTCATCATTTTACCTCAAGCAAAGCGATAATGCCATTAAAATGCAAGGGGTTACTGGGAATAAAAAGAATGAGAAAACTTTCGTGAGGAGAAAGGACAATAAAAGAACATGATTCAGGAAGACAGAAGATGTCTGACTGACACTGCATTTAAATATTTTAAAATTGTAAGTGGCAAGAAAGCAAGAAACTGGAATTTACATTTATATCTAGCTAATTCAACAATAAAATGATGAAACCTAATGGCCAGTCTAGCAGTATGCTTAAATTCATATGGTTGTGGTATCATGGAGAACAGCTCATTATAACAATTAATATGAAAATATTTATAGAAAAGACAAAGGGACACCATGTCAAGGAAGTGAGAAACGAACTGATGTCAAGATGTCAGGTCAGGATCGGTTATATTACAGACCCTCTGTTGGATTTTGTTGAGAATCTCAAGATATATATTAGGAGCACCAGACCAGATATGGCAGCAATATTCAATGTATGGAAGAATGGTAGATTTATAAATGTGTAAGATAGATTCTGGTGAAAAATATTGTTTAGAACACAGTGATCCAACTTTCCTAGCAACAGACCTAGCAATTGATTCAATATAATCTTTCCATTTCATGTCAGTGAAAAATGTGAGACCTAGAAGATGCAATGCTGCTCTCCTACAGATTAGTATAGAAAGCAAAAAAAGATCTCTATGGTAATTAAATGATAGCAGTTTCATTTTAGAGGTGTTACACTTTGCAAGCCATTCCTTGCACCAGTTAACAACTGATTGGAGGTCATTTTCGAGAGCAGCTGCCAATTTTACTATGTCAAACCTATCACATTTGCTATTAAGACAGAAGTAAATAGATGTATCATCTGCATATAAATATGTAGTTGGGAACTGATGACATCAGGAAGGTCATTGTTGAAGATAAGAAACAATATAGGTCCAAAGATAGTGCCCTGGGGTACCTCTGCAAATTAGTATTTTCATCTTTGTTTCTGTTTTGACCACAATAGTTTGGCTGGACCATTCTCCAGCTTTCCTCAAATAAAATCCTTTACCTCATTCCCAAAATACTTTTGGTTTATTTATCACCTGCTTCCTAAGAACACTTCTGAGTTATTGAGCATCTTCCAACACATTAGATGAGAATATGTCTCAATAATATATGGAATAATGACAAATCTTTCTCCTCATAATTTCAAACAAAACACAAGATGCAATTATTTTTCTACAAATTACAGAAGCAGTATTAAAAGTACCGTCACCATCTAAACTAATGTTGACAGAAATCAGTATAACACGGGGTAAGGGAGTTCTGACAAGACAAAGAAATGTATGTCATTCATCTAAGTAATTGAAGAGAAAAACCTTTCATCTGTCAGGAGATTGTTTCATATCTATGTGTTCGCACACAAATCTGTGGTTATTCATATCAGAATGAAATGTCATTATACAGGCTTTATTCAAGTAAGTTGAACAAAACAACTGAAAGCAGAAATGATGACATTTGTCATTAGAACTGCAGGAAAGTATAAGTTATCTCCCTTCACATCTCCTGACAAAGAACAAAGAGATTAACAGAAAGGATTATTCATTGTGAAAAATAAAAAGACAACATCAGCTTTTCTGCTTTTTAATTCATGCCTGCCATTTTGTGAAAAGCACACAATAGATATGAAAGAGCTTGTCTGATAATAAATCACCTATCCTGATACCGTTGTTTACATTTTTTTCTAAAATAGAATAACAATTACATAATGAGATGAAAGTAATTTAGTTTCAATCTTGCAATAGAAGAATTAATGTGAAACAAAGTATTGTGATTGGCTGTAGATTGATATCCTATCAGAAGCTTCTTCTATGTCCTGTGTCCCTTCAGGAAGTGAATAATCATAGCTCTCCACAACCTTCTGTCCTTTGCAGCTCTTAGCAATGTTTGTCATTTTACTGTCTCTCCCATTCCCTGTTCTGCTATTAATTCACATGATTGTCAGGTAGGTGGCCCACTGTGAGTGTCAAATTTTCCAAGCTCTCTCTCCTCATTATTTTTCCAAGAAATTTCAACTCCTCATTTTGGTTCTGAGTATAAATGTACTTTTTGTTCCATATTCTGTAAAACTTCCTCATTGTTCACATGCTCTGTCCATGGTATTCTCAGTGTCCTTTTGTAGAAGCCCATTTCTATTACCTCCAATCTTCATCGGCTGAAACGTTGTAATAAATATGGTGACAAAGATGAGGACAATAGTCCGAATAATGTAAATAGTGTGTTCAGATTAACTGTTATATTTTCCTTCCTCTTTTTTTTTTTTTTTTCATGCCTATTGTCAGGAAAAATTAAAACCAGTTTTTGAATAATTTTTTACCAACTTGCTTTTTTGAAATGCTTGGAGGTTTCTTAGCTCATTCTTGCTTTCTGTTATAGTGACTTGTGATTAATCTCTTATAATTAATAACATGCACACACACACACACACACACACACTAACAAAGAACATGAAAACACATCACACAAATAACGCCTTCATATTCTCAATACATGTCACAAGATGTAATGAGTTCTTGGCATTCCAATTGGATAGTCAGTATTGAAATTTGGTTGTAGATTAAAATTTTGGTAGTAACTGATTTG
The DNA here is from genome assembly GCA_964036315.1 of Acanthosepion esculentum. Taxonomy (NCBI): domain Eukaryota; kingdom Metazoa; phylum Mollusca; class Cephalopoda; order Sepiida; family Sepiidae; genus Acanthosepion; species Acanthosepion esculentum. The sequence continues at coordinate 21,310,768 of OZ038496.1, read as the reverse complement.
TTATTTTTTATATATTTGATATTATATGAAAAAATACAAGATTGTTATGAAACAATTAAGATTATTTAGATATTTACTAAGCTTAACTTAGTTTGGCACAGGGCCACAATAGCAAAACACCAAATAAGGATCAGATTTAATATACAAGCAAATGGTTTGTGAGATTAGCTTTCTATTATATAAGTTAAGCACAAGGATACAAGAATAGAGCACCAAAATGATAATTAAACTTATATATATATATATATAAATACAGATAGAGTTCTGTTCCTCAATTTCGCTTATTGTTTCCTAGGGATATTGGCAACAAAATCTTCCTTTTCTGTATTCTTGTCACGTCTTTTCTTTTGCTTTATTGTTGGGTAAAGAACAAAGAAAATAGTTTTAAAAGTACAAACTGTTATAATTCCTCAGGGTTGTGAATTGTTGGAGATGAGCCATTGAGAAGGTTATAAATATCTGGTTGCTGAGCGATGAGCACGGTAACTGAACATTTCATAGATAAAAGAAAATCCCCAAGTAAATTTCTCCCAAACCTGGAGCCAATGTGTGAAACAGTAAAAATGTATTTGATTTATTTTTCATAGGATAACTTTTCAAGAAAGTTTTCTTTAAAATTTAAATAAAACAATAACCATATTTACCAAAGTTCTCTTGTGCAATTCTAATTCATGTTTTGTTGTGATTCCTGTAACCCATTAGGGTCACAGGAGCAGCCCACATCTACTACAGCCACAGTAATCTTGAGGGCAAGATAGCCTGATGGCTCACATCTCACTTCAGGCTGGTTTTTGAATTCAGATTTTTCCCTTCTAGACTGATTGCCACCCCAAGGTAAGAGTGCCCAGTCTGCCCTGCTATTTGACCTGAAAGAAGAAGGATTCATGTCTTTTTCAAGTAAAGTGAGGGAAACAGAATTGAATGGAAGTTGAACTCTGCACTTGACTTCACTTTCCATGCTGATAACCATTGCACTATCTGCATCACCTCACAAATTAGGGTGATATAGATATTGGTGCTTCTAATGAACCTCTCCGAGTTTGTGGGCACACAGCCACATTTTCAATGAAGTTAGTCTATTTACATTATGGTAAAATTTAAAATACTCAAAAGATATATTTATATACACACACAAACATGAGGTGGAGGGGTGATGAAAAGTTCTTAAATGAAACAAGAAGTCCTTCTCCAAAAATCACATGTTTGGTCATTCAGATTCTGTGAGGTGTGTTGAGCCAAGAACTATTCAGCACACCCTCATATATAGCCTGGTTAAAAGGTGATTTCTCCTGCCTCTCACAAAAAAAGTAATGGCTCCTGTTGAGAAGTATATTTTCTATAATAAGACTTTTGATGAACTAGGCTGGGAAACATTAATCCCCCATTTGTAAATAAACAGGGATGTTTATTCAAACACATATAACCACTAAAATAATATTTATAGTAATAAAACTATATATTGTAAATAAATAAATAAAAAGTTCAAAGACTTATCTCCAAACTCCAAGTTTTACAGAAGTAAATCTGCACTTCAGTGCCAAGATAACTCAGATAGATATCAATAGATAGATTTACACTATCTAAATCTGTTCATTTTTATCTCAGTCAGTCCATATCTATCTATGTATCCATTTCAGTCTGTTCATTATCTATCTATATATCTATGTCTGCTCATTGTTTATATATTTACTTATCTATCAGTGTGTGTATCCTGTTAAATGTTTTTACTTTAAAGGAAAATATTCTTTGAAAAAGTGTTTTCCTGAAGATTAACATGCTTTGTGAATGATAAAAATGACAAAAAATTATTTTTATACCATTAATATAAATATTAACAAATATTGGGTTGGCCAAAAGGTTTGTTTGGCTTATCAAGTAAATTTTCTGCTTAATAAGTGATCAAACTTTTTGGCGCACACAATACTTAGTCTAGATTTCAATGACATTTTTATGATTTAATTAATAATTTTTACTTTTATATTTTTAAAGATTAGAAAATCTCCAAATGAAAATGAGAAATGTAATAATTGAATTATAGTGATATATATATATATATATATATATATATATATATATATATATATATATAGATAGATAGATAGATAGATAGATATATTACTAAATAAATTCCTGGTGAACAGTGGCCAACCACAACTAAAATTTTTATGTATTCTTACACAATCACCAGGTGGTTGGCCACTGTTCATTGGAAATTTATTTAGTAATATTAAGGCTCTGCCAGTTAATGTGACATTGAGCTCTCTTTCTCTGGTGTAATAACAGACTTCCTTAGGGACTTTATCAAAGTAAATGTAAGGATTTTATTTTGAAACATGCATTTATAAAGAGAAGAAAAATATTGTTAAGTTTTCAGAATTCTTAAATTTAAGCACACTCTAAAATATTCTTAAAGCTAACTTTAAACTATGGAGGATGCTAAGGGATGTAATTTAATACCTAATAAACAAAAGTAAGTTAATGTTTTTAATGTTTAATTATATATATATATATATATATATATGACAATTTTGAAAACTATTATTTTGACATGTTTCACTGATCAGTTGGCATCATCAAATAAGAAATATATTAATTTTTCTTACGACACTTATTGATAGGGAAAGTAAATCAAATATCAAAATAAAAGTTGTAAAAATCAGATATAAATAAATAAATAAAATATCTCTGTAAAAAGACAATATGAATAAAGGCAAAAGAAAACCTTTTCTTTACCAATGTGTTTTGTCGGCTGAGGTATTTTATCAAAGTAAATGTAAGGATTTTATTTTGCAACATGCATTTATAAAGAGATGAAAAATATTGGTAAGTTTTCAGAATTTTTAAATTTAAGGGCACTCTAAAATATTCTTAAAGCTAACTGCGTTAAGTACATGTAAACTATGGAGGACAGTAAGTGAGGTAATTTAATGCCTAATATTTTCTCAAATTTTTATTTTCTTGTTTTATTTATTTATTTGATAATATAATAATTATTTTATTATAATTTGGTAAATAAATAATTCATCAAATTATAATAAAATGATAAATAATAATTGCATTAAAAATAAATAAATATATATAATCAAATAAAATAAAAATTCAAAAACACATTAACAACATTTACTCACTTTCATTTATTAGGCATTAAATTAAATCACTTTTAGTATAGTTTACCTTGACTTTCACAGTGAGCCTAAAAAATATTTATGAGCGTTCTTAAGTTTAAAAATATTTTTTAAGATATTTTTACTTCTTTTTGGAAATAAGTCTTGCAAAATAAAATCCTCACATTTGCCTTGATAAAGTCCCTCAAGGGACAAAACATGTTGATAAAGAAAAGTTTTCATTTTGTCTTTAATCACACACACACACATATTATATATATATATATATATATATATATATATATATATATATATATATATATATATATATGTGTGTATGTATGTACAAATTATATTGGTGGTTTTACAAGTAATAATAATCTTGAATTAAAATTTGAATTGTTGATTAATGAAGAATATATATATATATATATATATATATATATATATATATATATGTATGTATGTATGTGACAAATATGTCTATGATGAAAGAATTTTTTTATTTTCTGGTACAAAATCAAATTGTAATTTGTAAATCTGTATTAACACTGACAGATGCATACATGCATGAACACAAAAGTAATTAACTTTTCATCTAATTTAAATGTTTTGTTATTCACTTTGTTTTCCTATAATCTAAAAGAAATTTGTGTTGATTCATGCACAGGATGGAGAATTTAATGCTTTTACATACCTGCTTTGAATGATGACTGAACATTTGCAGAGCCATGTGTGAAAGTGAAAGTACACTTGTCTGGTATGAGTGCTATTTTTTTTTCTTTCTTTACTTGAATAGCAAAAACAAACTTGATTTTTTTAACACCCTCAACTATCTGGTTTTCTTTGCCTTGAATAAACTACAGCAATAGCAGCAGAGAAGTTCCTGGCAATGATTATTGCAGACGAGGTGAGTAATGAAAGTCTGTAGAAAAGGAAAAGGAAGATGTCTAGCCATAGGCAAAAGACTTGACAGCAAGCAGTTTGTTGTGTCGCCATAGTTTTGGATCACTGTTTGACTCCCTGTTAACAGAGGTGGGGGACAAGGGCTAGCTTAGATAAACCCTGGGATGCACACATTCTCAGTAATGGTAAGGGAAACAAGACAAAGGTGTTAGTGTAGAATAGAGAGAGAGAGAGAGAAAGAGACCTGCAACTGGAAATACAATGATGTGGCACCTGACTGGTCACATAACAAGGCAGAGTCCTCTGAAGCAATCTGTCACCTCAGCATCAGCAGCAGTTCTACCCCCTTTATCCATGTCTTGTCCCAGCCCCTGCCGTATTAGTTGGATTCATTTGGGGAGCTTAATTACAAACATTTCACTCTTAAGAACTCATTCCTCCGGCAGGATTGAGTAAGATTGAGAAGAATTTATTCTACTTTTTATCCACAATCAGGAATTTTTCTTGCTTTTGTCAAGTTTGCAGGAAGCAAAAGAGCTAAGAGCATGGTGATTGATTAGTTCAAAGTGAAAGTGAAAGTACAAAGAAAAAGAATTTCTCAGAACTAGGTCAATATTGTATTGGTATTTCTGTGTGTGTGTGTATATGACATATATATTTGTATATATTAATACATGTATTTGTATGTGTACTTGTGTACATAAATTTTCCTTTGGTATTTGTATATGTGAATATACAAAACAAATCCACATATGAATACATATGGGGCACTTCAATGTGGTGTAATGTTTAACAAGTTTGTCTCACTAGATCAATTTTAACGGAATAGTGAATTCAGACCTCACTAGGTGCCCTATAATTTTAGCCTTGTGCCACATATAAGCTACACTTAGAAAATAATTTTGGGCACTTCAACATGGCATAATGGTTAGCAAGTTTGTTTGGCTAGATAAATTATAACTGAATAGTGAGTTTGATCCTCACTGGGTGCCCCATACTTTCGGCCTTGTGCCATATCTAAATTATGCTTAGTAAATTATTTTGGGCTCGTCAATGTGACATAATTGTTAGCAAGCTTGTCTTGCTAGATCAATTGTAACTGAATAGGGAGTTTGATCCTCACTAAGTGCCCCATACTTTTGGCCTTGTGCCACATCTAAGCTATGCTTAGAAAATTATAATATGAATATGTATGTGTGTAAATGTATATATTGCTGACTTTAGATAATATAATGTGTATGTATAAGAATGTAAAACATTTGCGTGCCTATATATATGTTTGTGTGTGTGTGTGTGTGTGTGTGAGCAGTGTATATTCATGAAGAATATGTGTGTGAGAAAATGCATGAATGTGCATGGATTATGTATGTGTGTCAGAATGAATGTATGAAGTGTCATTGATATTCTTCTGCTTTGATTCCTGTTGCCATTTCTCACTGCCTTTCTTCTTTCCTTGCCTCCAAAACAATGCTCTTGTGAAAACAGGAGGGAGGAGCAGTGACATCATTGTCATCAATGTCTGTTGCTATGGCAGCACTGGGAGAAACTGCCTAGTGAGATTGCATATTTGTCATTTCATTTTGCCTCCTGGCAAGAAAGAAAAGACAATGCAATTGCCAGACTCTAAGAACTGAAAATTAACGTTTTTCCATGAATGGGACAAGTGAGGTTAGAACAACATTGGTGTTTTGAGAGTTTTGCACTTGACTCAAAAGTTTAAGACCTTGAATTTATCAATGATTGACATTCCATGCTTGCTTTGAAATGTTAAACGGTAATTTCTTATTCAAGAAAATATTGGCCAAGGTTAAACTTGAAGCTCTTGTATTTGTAAATGTAAGGACTATTCAAATGGTAGTAAAAACAGATAAAAAGAAATCATGACCAATAATTCCTAGGGGTTGTATACAAACCTAATACATAGGAATTACTTACAACTGTTTTCACAAATAATAAATTTAGACTTCCGCTTTCAACAATAATAATCCCATATCAGCCAAAAATAATGGATACCTGATGATGGCCAGAAGTTACTTGGCTGAAATATGTTGTGTATAATAATAATTATGACAATCAAGGTGAATTTTAGAGAAGTAATGAATTTTTTATTAATCACTTTCAAAGTTATTTTTAGTGGATACTCATATTTGAGTAGATGCTACATTTATTTATTAAACAGTATATTTATTTTTCTCTACCAAGCTGAATATTTGAGAAATCTTATTAAAGAAAAATCTATGCTCTCTGGCAGGAATCAATCTTGTGTCCCTCTGGGAAAAGGGAGCTATCGTTAAATCTGATATGCTCTACCCAACTGAGCTACAGAGAACCAATTAGTCAGGCAAAGCCGAATTGTACCTTTAAGTGAAAACTTCTCTCAGTTAGTCAGACAGATGATTAAAAGAAGTGTAGGTAAAGTAAAAATCTGAATACAAATTCATATATATATTTTCATTCTATTGATATATATATATATATATATATATATATATACAAATATTGACACACACACATATTGATAAATACACAGAAAGATATAAATATATATATATATATGTATATATAGAGAGAGGGAGAGAGAGAAATGCATAGAAATATATATATATATACATATATATATATATTTAATCCATTCACCCCAAGCAAGATGGGAATGCCAATAGTATGCAGGGGGTTACAGAGATTGAAAATGAGAGAAAAGACTGAATATAGGGGGGATTGAGGACAGGATAAAAAATGAATGAGATTTAAGATGGCAGAAGATGGCGACTGATATTGCATTTCAATTTTTAAAGATTGTAGTTTTCAGGGAAGCAAGTAAACGGGAGGGAGTTCCACCGTTGGGAAGTGTGAGAAAAGAAACAGTTGGAGTTTTTATATATATATATATATATAGAGAGAGAGATCATTTGTGCATATGTCATTGATTTCATTCAGTTTCTTTTTACTCTTACAATAATTCATATATATTTTTCATTTTATAGCATAATAATTCAATTTGCATGTAGTAATTTATTTTGTAAACAATTTTAATAAATTATATATATTGTTATGTATATGCATGATTTTGTGTAAAATTTGTGTAAAAGTGTAAGCAATGGCTGTCCTAACATATATTAAGGTGTTAAAAATAGTCATACTCATCTAACTAGTCAACAGCCAACACACACCCACACATATATTTACAGGGGAAGGATGCTCGATATTGGCAATAGACTGTTGGCAATGGTCTGATGATTACTTAATGCAGTGTTGATTTCTATACCTTCAATATTTTTATATAGATATAATTCCCATGAGTACTAGTTCTTAATACTTGAGTGAAAGTAAAGCCAAGATTTCAAACATAGGTAGGCTTTTCCCACTCAGAAGCTTAGCACAACACTATCTTTTTATCTTTTATTTTCCATCAACCATCATTTAATAATCTAAGCTTAGCAATTATCACACACACACCTAAATATGTGTGTATATGTAAAGAAAGGTATATACATTGATAGATACATACAAACATGTAATAGAATATAATGTAAGGTGAATAATGTTTCATCAGTCAAGTCATAAGACATCCATAGATGTCTTATTCAGAGCAAACAATCATAGTCAAGATAGATTTCACAGAATAAAAGATGGTAGCTCTGACAAACATAGCATCTATAAAACCATTCTTGGTCAACAACAGCATGCATTTTAGCAGCTTATTTGAATATATGAAGCAAACAATCTTATTTGCGATTGGACTGCAAGAAGTACTTGGGCAACTGAATGCTACTCTAATATTGCTGTGTCAAGGTTTATGAAAAATCATTGCAGGTTGATCATGTGTTCTGAGATTGTAACAGATGGCAAAAAAGAGGAAGGAGGCTGCATAAACAGTAGAATTTGCACCGTTTGGATAGAGAACCTGCAGCAAACTCAGACACTGGGAAAAGATGGAACCCTGAATTGGTAATTCCATCTAAATAAATAAATATGTTGAGGAATGCCTGCTTTTTGTGATGAGGAGGCGGTGGCTTAAAAGCAGATGGTTTTGCTTAAAGAGGTATTGCAAAACATCACTTGTGTGCAGTCTCTCAATAATTCATGAAATCATAAGATATTGATGCTGTGTAAAAATACACCAAAGATAAAACTATTTTTATAGAAAAGGAGAGAGATCTGAAGAGAAGGCTGTTAATTATAATCTGGTAACAATTTATCAGATTTAAAGCAAAATGAAACAGAATTAAGATGTCTTGAAACATTTGTGAAATCTTAGCAATATTTTATTATTTTTTTAAAACTTCTATAAACTGATTCAGGCTTGGTAAGTGATTGTAAAGAAGAAACAATGGTTATACTTTCAGATGTCACACTCTGTACATGAGACTGACTGCTAAATGACTGCTTAAAAGTCTGAATTCAATCCAATGATAAGGCAACAATATTTCAATACACTCAATAACTAAGATTAGTACTAGATTAGCTGCAGGGTCTTATCAATTTACAGCTGAAATGGTTAGATGTAATTGTAAGTTCTGTGCTAACAGTTTCTTCTCTCACACTTATGCTTGTGGAACTCTCCTCTGGCTTCTGGCTTCTCAGTTAACTTTGATCTTCAAAAATTTAAATGCAATGTCAATCATTTTCTTCTGTCTTCTTAATTCTTTTTCTTTTATTGGCCTCTTTCTTAAAAGTAGTTTTTCTCATATTCTCTAACACTCAGTAACCCTTTGCATCCTACTGGTTTTATTGACTTGCTTGGGGTAAAATGATAAGAAAAAACAACATATGATTGATGTTCATAATAAAAATATATATTTTTCTTGTGTTTGATAATTATCACTTATAGATGTAGTGATTGCAGTAAGGAATATCAATCCTAAAACAGAACTTGTAAATTGTTGTCAATTTTTGGTCAGTGTTTCAAATGAAACATCTATTTGTAAAATCATATTCAGCATTACTTTGCTTAACTGATCTTCTTACAAGAAATAGGGAATTTTTTTTTTTTTTGGTAGGGGAATAATTTTTGCAGATGAGCATTCATTCGAACTTCCTACAACATGTCAGAATCCACAATATATGTGTTCATAATACAAATACAATGTCAAATTGATCCCTGACTTTTTAAGGAGTTATTTGTACTTTGTTTTTATTGACAAATGTCAAGTTGAAACTGAGCTTACATCATTGATAACTGTACTACTGATGTGTCTTTTTTCTGAATTCTTAGTAGTACACAGTTATCAAGAAAATATTTCAAACTTGACATTTGTAAATAAAAACAAAGTACAGATAATTCTTCAGGGATCAATTTGACATTGTATTTATATTATCCCCCTCCCCCAACTTCTAAAATGATAATAATCGATATTTTTAGATTCTGATAAATATCGTGAGTAGAGGACGGTCTAATGTATGTTAATCTACAAAAATTGTTCCCTCCAAAATTATTTCCTATTCTTTATGAGCAGACTAGTTAACCTAAGTAGTTTTGCAAATCCATTAAGAGTATGTTATAATCAAAAGGAAATACCTGAAACTCTTAATAATTTTAAATTCTTGGGCATCTACCATAGCATAATGGCAAGCAAACTTGTTGTATTGTCAAGGTGAAAGATACACAGAGAAGAATGAGTGCTTAATATATTTATTCAGCACCAATATCTGGTGCTTACAGATCCATACAAAAGACACAGAACAATAAGTTACAAAACAATTAACAAGACAACTTACAAGGAATAGATGAGGGTCAAATGCTGTTTAGCCAAACAAAATAATAATCAGCTTAGTATCAACTTATTAATCAACTGTTGAAGTCCTTAATTGTAGACTATTTAAGGCTATGAGCCAGGCTATCTGGTAGAGTGGTGAAAGGGTGTTAGTTACTCTACAACAAAACTCATCTGGAAAAAACAATTTGCTAGTGTAATGAGTTGAATCATTATGAAATATGATTATTAAATTCTGAAATTTGTCACACACAAAGTAAAATAAGTATATCACCAATGTCATGACTTTTTCACTTTGGATTTTGATTGATTTGATTTTTTATGACTTATCAACCTTTTGCAGATTATTTAAAGCCAAAAAATATTTTTAGATTGTAAGAATTATTTGGAGATAATAAGGATTTACTGAAGTCCTACTAATTAACCCATAGCTAGGAGAGAAGAGGTATTTGCACATAAGTGAATATAATGAACCTGACTGGAACTGAAACTTGGCTCTCCAATTTCAAATTTCTAGCAGTTATCTGTTACACCACCTGTACACCCAAGCTTACAGCACCTGATATTCCTATGCAGTCACCCATCTATGTAATGACCAGGCTTGAAGTTGCTTATTTTTGGTGATCATGTGAAAATCGGTGATATGGCCATAAACCTTTTCAGTTTGGAGCTTAATTGCTTGAAAAATATCAAACAAGTGTAACAAAGAAACAATGAAAATCTGAGGCCTGCTGTGGTGGCTGAGTGTGTTTCCCACTGGCACCCATAGGATGGTTTTTGAGTCTTGCTAAAAGCCAGGATTTCAAATGTTGATTATCAAGTCAGGCAGACCAAACGCAATCATTCTGCCTTTCTTTTCCTCCTATTTAGCCACATACCATATTAAGCTTAGCTTAGCATAAATCAAGAACCAATAAAAATCTTGTAAGAGAAACTCCAAGAGACGACAGGTGTTGCCAAACATTGAATACTTTCTGGCCTGTAGTAGCTGAGGAATTCATCATGGTTGATTTAAAATTGATGAAATGTAAACGGACATGTTTGTTCATATCTCAAGAAAACTCATAACCCAGAGCTGCCTTTATAACAATGTGACAATGCTAACCACAGGGCAAGGGCTTACTACTTACTGATCTATCTGTCAGATTAATACTGAAGTCTCTATACTTCAATCACTTGAAGCCAGGATCAAGATAGTATTAGCATTCATGGTTGCCTGTATCAGTAATGTATCAGAGTAAGGATGATTAGCAGCACAGCCGATCAGCCTCTATTTCACAGTGAATATTCATCTCCTTAAGTAAACAGAAATAATCTTTCAATAAATTCTCACTTGCTAATCATTTTATCTTATTGCTTTTATCAACCAAGAATTTTAGTTATAATTAATATTATTGTCAGCTGCCTCCTATGATAAAATTAACACATCTTTTATGACACCAAAACATTATTTGTATCATTTTGATATATTTTTTGTCAGCTGAATTTGCTGTAGCTTTCTGTAACTGTTTATGCTAAAAAGAACATTTAAAACATCAAATTGATGTAGAAATACTATGTGAAAATAAAAGTGAGCAATAATCTTTATAACCTGTAGAATTTTACATGACACTACACACATGGATAAAAAACATTGACTCATACCGATGAAATATCTTTATTTCTTTTGTTGGAATCATCAAATACCAACTTTTTGTATTATTAACTATGAACAGGATTTGTGGAAATAGTACAATGTAATTTTGTATGAGAATACAAAGTACCGTAATACTTTGTGGAGAGACAGAGAAAGAGGATAAGATGCATTTAAAAAAGCAGAGAAATTCCAGGGAAGAAAGCTTGTTTTGCTAGTTTTTATTGCAGCCAGGGCAGGTGCAAGGGTCTTGTGAGCTCCCCCTCAACTATGATGCCCCCCTTGAATCTATGGTATGGAGACCCCCACTCTACTACCTCTTAATTTTTACAAGGTAAATACAAATTTTATTGTAACCTAATTATCTACAATAATTGATCATATGCAATATAGGTGAACAATTAAACTAGAAAAACTGAAAATAAATACAATGTATCTAACTACAAATTAGAGACTTGTCATAATACATCATTACATTTTAAATAAATCAACAATGTTTCACGGCAATTTTTAACATCAACTTGAGATTTTTCTTGTTAAAAAGTTGAATAATTTTAACATGTTCAACATTATGGATAAAAATAGTGAATTTTATATTGTGTTTTAATGAGACTTATTATGAGTAACACAAATTCACAGATTTGGGCAAAAAAACTCCAGAATGATGTCAAAGTCCACAAATATTTTTCATCTTTTCACTGGGCAAGAGGTTCAAGGGTAGTATGCACCAGCCCTGATGGCAACTAATTTTATTTTACTCATATAATAAATCTGGATGACCCATAATATTGCTTGGTAACTTATCCAATGAAACTGACAGAAAAATAAATAAAACCAATGTAAAAATATCAATTTTGCCAAATTTGTAGTCTAAAATATTGTTTAATCTTTCTCAACCACTCAACACTGAGAATAATTAAAGTACTCAGTCAGCTGACAATACAATTATTATTTATTATTTTAATAGCAATCTGTGAAGTATTTTTCTTAATGGCTTACTTCATAGATAGTGTGTTGTTAATGGTGTTGACCTATTGCATTACAGATTCTATTCTGACAGAAAACTACTTAAAACAGTAGGCGTTTGTTCTTACACTTTGACTCACATGGGAAAAGTTTTCGTTAATTGGAAAAAAAGAAAAGAACACATTTTGGGGTATATGTAACACTATCTTTGGCCAACAAGATTAAAAGTTGTAAGAGAGTGAAAGAAAGAAGTTCTTGGCATTTATCATGACACAATCAAGTTTTAAAAATGATTGACATCTGATTTGAGCCAAGATATTTACTGTGTGTGAAGGAACTGCATGTGTGGAAATGTGGGTGATGAAAGAAGATGAATGAAAATATATGAATTTAAAAATAATGATTATAGCAAAAATGGAAATGGTAGGATTCTCTATGTGTGTTTTATTTATTTTTTATATATCTCTTAGCAACAGCAAGAAGATTGAAAGGAGCTTAAATATATTTTGTGCATCACATCTTAAATCACAAATACAATGTATAAATTTGACTGGGTACTGGGAAAATGGCTGAATGATGGGAGGATACTCTTTAAACCATATTATGAAATCTGCTAGACTCCCAAGAGAATGCTTCCCCAATCACTACAATCTTAAGCTGTTCAAGTCTTGAGTTAACCGTTATCGTCTCCTATCCATATAAACCACCTCTTAACATAACCCCCTACCTCAATTGGTCCCCGGGTCTTGTACAGGTTCACACCTTACTGTAAAAAAGAATGTCACAGAAGAAAACAGGCAGTTTAGTACCCATAAGATGGGTGACGGAACAAGAACAAAGATGGATAGTAAAGAGACTGATTCATTTTTATGACTTATCAACCCTTATTTAAAGTTAGAAAATATTTTTAGATTATAAGAATTTTTTGTTTTTTAGAGATAATAATGGTTTAGTGTTACAAGTCTTACTAATTAACCCATAGCTGGAGGAGAGAAGAGATGGATTCATACCTTTCCCAAGGGTATTTACATGCGAGTGAATATAACAAACTTAATGGGAATTGAAACTCAGGCCTTTGATTAACAATCCTGAGCCATTATCTATTACACCACCTGCATATCCAAGCTTACAGCACCTGGTATTCCCAAGCGGTTACCCATCTAGGTAGAGATCAGGCTTGATGCTATTTAACTTCGGTGATCGTACACGGGAACTGGTGTAGCCATAAGTTGATAGTAAAAGGACAAAAAAGTTACTTAGAGAAAGAAAATACAGGAAGTTGCAGAGATCCACAATCACACACATCCTGAAAGGACATATGAAAGAGAAAATATATGGATGGCAGAATAAATACAGAGAGATGGTAAAGAGACAAAAGTTATATAGAGGAGCCCCCAACAAAAAAAAAAACTGAGTTGTGGCGAGCCATAGTTGATGTGTCCTTTCAGGACATGGCATATAAAAGAAGCGGAAACATACTAAGAGTTGAATTTTTTATGTAATGAAAAAAGATAAAATATGTCATTAAAATTTTGAAATAGTTATTTTTCTTCTTTTTGTTAAATAAAACTTTGTTCATAATGTAAAAATATAATTAAATCAAAATTATTTTCAGAAAGAAAATTCAACAAAACGTATTTATTGGATCAACTTCATCTTAATACAGAACTTTTATCAACAGCATTTAGGATGGAAACATTTCCAGATTCATTGCTGAATTATAGAATTCCTCTCTGATGATTTTTTTTTCTTAAAAGATACTGCCACAATTACCTTAGCAATGTTCTTTATTATTTTAGTGGGAGTAGAGGGTGTTATTGATGATACTACCTCTGCCATTGTATTCCTGGTCACAGGCCAGGCAGAGGTGAGACTGATAAAATAGATTTGGGCGTAAAAATGCACATTATAATATTTTCTTGTTGTTATCAAAATACATAACTGGATGAAATCAATTGATTTCCATCATAGCAATTTGGGGAAAAAACGTTTGCTATTTTTTTATTATTTTTATTTTGTTATTTCTTATAGTTTATTTTATTTAGAAATCAAATAATTTCCTCGTCAATCAACTGAGGGCATTGGCAATGCGGAAGAGAAAGAAATAAATATAAAAAAATGGGAAGCTCATTCAGTTTCAGACTGTCAGTCAATTTAGACAAATTCTCAAGTCTGTGATCCAGGGGAAAATAGTTGATTCAGTACACTTTCCTGTCAATTCTTAGGGAGTCACAAACAAGGGAAATTCCATATATATATATATATATATATATATATATATATTTAATCAATTCACCTCAAGCGAGGCAATAAGGCCACAAAGACACAAGAGGCTACTGGGAATGAAAGAGAATGAGAAGACTTTAAAAGAAACTGGAAATCCAGTCCTAAACAGGAAACAAGGAATAAACCTTTACTCCTGTTCAAAAGCCTTCGGAGGAGTGTGAACTGGATAATAGATAATGCTATCTACTCTTATTGAGGAAAAATAAATAAATAGTAAATAAAATTTCAGAGTTTAGGTGAAAACATTAGAAGTTTAAATTTTTTTGTGGAGTAGCTGAACACCCCCACAAAATGGACCGGTCTAAGACTATTTAAACAGCACACTCTCTTACTGAGTGAGATAACTTAACGCTTAACTGATTATTACATTAGTCTGTGTACTCAACTGTGTACAATATTATTCTCCAAAATAAACTACTTCTTATTTTCTATATGTGTGCCAACCTTTCCTATTTATGACACAACAGATTTGAAGTAGATTTTGAAGGAACTGGAAACCCAATCTTGTCTAATCAGTTTCTTGATATTAAGATGAAATTCATCAAGGATGATGCCTTCCTTGATGAATTTCAATTATATATATATATATATATATATATATATATATATATAATAATAGCTGGCCACTCGTATTCAAGGATAGCCATCTATTAGGGCAGCTAGCCAATCCCTATTACAGACGCTAGCTCAGCCACATTTGTGTTTATTCAACACCCACAGAGCCAACCTGTGATTTATACTGCAACTATGCTGAGCAAACTTTAGTTACAGTTTCTGGGTGAGAGCGTATTATCTAGCATAATCAACAATCTGAACAAGGCCAGCACACTCAAACCCTCGGTTACAATGACTTGTGACTTTGTGCTAGCACAGCTATCAATGGCCCCCAAGGGTTCTGTCTACCCAATTTCACTCACAAGGCTTGGATCAACTAGTGGTATGATTTTCAGGAACACACACACACACACACATATATATATACGATGTGCATGTGTGATATAGACATATACGAGTTCATACAAGAATGTGCTTAGATCATTTTTACTTTGTGTATGAGGGGAACATATATAGTAATAACTTATTCCACTACTTTCCGCCCTGTACCATTTGTCCCTTTGCTCTCATGATTTTTCATTCGGACAATTTGTCTGTTAATCTCTCAGCTAAATATTTGTTTCAGACTTTACTGTTCAATCTTCTCTTCCATTGATGGCTTTTTAAAGAGATGCTCTTTCATATTTCAATACATTCAGCTCATATTCAGTGAAAATAATAGACTATCAGAAACCGTTATTCTCAGAGAGGGACAATGTTGAGCTTGTGGGTATATAAAAGGAAATAAAAAAAATAGCATAGTGGATTAAAGTGCTGGTTTGGGAATTTGGTGACATAGTAATTGTAGGTTCAATCCCTGGGCTAGGCAATGGGTACTTGGACTCAGTGGAAACGGGGCAAACAATAACTGAGCAGTACTAAAAATAAGAACTAGATGAGATATCCCTAGACATGGGCAGTGGAGTAAGATCAGTCTATCCCAATTGATTAAATAAAGGGTTCAGTTCAGAATTCCCTTTAGGTTAAGTGGATCAACATGCACCCGATGAATGCCGGAAAGCACAACATCTGAAACATTGTAATAACAGCAACAAAGATGAGGGCAATAGTCCAAATGTAAATAGTATAAATAATGATAAATCCTCAGCACAGAGATCCAGGCTGTAAATTAATGATGAAAAAAATATATTAAGTGAAATAATAGAATTCAAATATATTTTACTGATTTTACAAGCAAAAATTAAACAAGTATAATTTTAATCTTTTTATTAAACTTTCAATCCTAATTTATCTTTAAATAAAAATACCCAGAGTAATCTCTCTCTCTCTCTCTCTCTCTCTCTCTCTCTCTCTCTCTCTCTCTATATATATATATATATATATATATATATATATATATATATATGATAAAGTACATATCTGTTTTAGCTATCACTGCTTAAAAAAAATCTGATATCATGGCTCTCCTCAATTTCTTGTTCTTTGAGCTCTTAATAAATTTTGTTTTTTTTGTTGTCTCCTAAACCCTGTTCTGCCAACCATTTACACAAGCTACTTCTTCTATGTGACATGTCACTTCAGGATGTTAATGATCATGACTCTCCACAATTTTCTAAACTTTGTAGCTATTAATAAATTTAGCCTTTTTCTTACGTCTCCTAAAGAATCATGAGTTTTCTTAACTAATCCTAAATCAGCAACAGTATAGGATTGATCTTAGTTACCATTATCTGCAAATACAAATTGGATTAAAAAAACAAAAATTGAGTCTATCGGAACAAGAGAGCATTGACTTACTGGCTCTCAGATAATCTCGCTTCTACTACTCTATACGTACATAATTTCCGTTATTCCTCCGGCTGCATGCATCCTCCTCCCACTTGCAACAAGGCCGAACTTTTGCCAGCAGTTATATCACTCTCACATCCATCATCCATCCACCAACCCTTTCCCCATTAACCCACCCATCACTTGTTTCCTTTTCTCAATGGATGTCTCTTCATGGGAGATGGAAATGTAGGCAAACTGGCCCAAAAACACAGAAACTGTAGTGGTGTGTACTTCAGTGTTTCTGCATCTAAAGAAAAATAAAAATGTACAAGGGAATTGCAGGAAACAAACACATACACATATTATGTGTGTGTGTGTATATATATATATATATATATATATATATATATATATATATATATGGGTGTGTGGTAAGAA
Source organism: Acanthosepion esculentum (assembly GCA_964036315.1). Taxonomy (NCBI): domain Eukaryota; kingdom Metazoa; phylum Mollusca; class Cephalopoda; order Sepiida; family Sepiidae; genus Acanthosepion; species Acanthosepion esculentum. The sequence continues at coordinate 21,293,396 of OZ038496.1, read as the reverse complement.
CATATGCTTTCTAACCATGAGACTCAAATTTGAATCTCATCATGTCAGTGGGGAGTAGTGACTTCTTGATGTTATTGAACTAGGGAGGTGATCTCAGCCTGTGGGACTATTGGAAAGTTCCAGAAAACAATACCATGGGTGAACTAAAACCTTGTAAGTGAAATTTGGTAGAGAAAACAGTTGTTGTGTTAGCAAGAAGACACAAATCATCGTGACTGAGGGTTTGAGCATAAGGGCCTTGTTAAAAAAGTATTGATCCTGCCAGATGATGTACATTTTACCAGAAACTGTAATTATGATCTGTTTAGATTAGTTGCTATATAAAACACAGTTGGGCTGTGTGGGTGTTGAATGAACACAAATATGCTTAAGCAGCTTTCAGCAACAGTGATTGGCTAGCTGCTCTAATTGATGGGTGAGCGCGTAAATGAATAGCTTGTTATTATATATATATATATATATATATATATATATATATGAAAAATTTCTCAGAATTAACCTGTAGAAAATGACAATATCTATAAAGGTAAAAGACAACAGGAAAACTGTATTATTAGCTGACATGTTTCATTCGATGTGGACTTTTTCAAGGCCAAAATGAAATGAATTTATTAAATTTGTATACTTTATATATAAGTGAATTTATTAAATTTATATTTATATATATATATATATAAAATAGTAGATACTGAGGTCAACATTGAGTATTGACAGTCTGTTTCATGCATGACCATGAAGATTGTATTCAATACTTATTATCATATCTAATTATATTAGATATGATATTATATTATGCATTATATCTAATTTAATAATATTTACCACTCTAGCCTAATATTGATCACTTTATGAGCAGAAAGTCTATTAAATTTAATACACATTAAATTACATAATTTTACTTATATGAATTGCTAGCATTAATAGCTACATTATTATTTTATTTACTGAAATTATATATATATATATATATATATATATATAAAGATAGATCAATAAATGTTCATCCTCTCACTGGTTATTAGCTGAATTTTGATTTGAAATTTTCACTGTATAATGTTCAACCTATATGATTAATATTCACTACTGATCAATCAAGTGCATTGATAAGCAAGGCGATTATATTATATCATATTTTATTGAAAAGTATATATGGAAAGTGCGACACTGAAATCCAAAGGCGCATTGGGGAAGTGAAAGATGCCATCCAAAAACTAAGGAAAATATTAAGAAACAGAAAAATTTTGTTAAAAACAAAGAAAAGAGTATTGAACTGATATCAGTCCTCCTATATGATTGTGAATGCTGGACAATCTCTTCAAAGATGAAGAGACTTGAAGCAACAGAAATCTGGTTCTACAGAAAGATGCTGAGAACATCATGGAATGAATAGGTGAGCAATGACAAAGTATTAGAGAGAATTGAAACAAAAAGGACATTTATACTTAATATTAGAAAGAGATAGTTTAAATTTCTAGGGCACATAATGAGGAAAGAGGGCTTGGAAAATTTGATATTCACAGGACAGATTGAAGTCAAGAGAGACAGAGGAAAACAGCATATAACCTACCTAATGAGCTTGTGTAAAGGATTGGCAGAACAGGGGTTAGGAGAGATAGCAAAAAGACAAAATTTACTAAGAATTACAAAAGATAGGAAATTGTGGAGAGCCATGATTGCCAAAGTCCTGAATGGACACAGCACATAAACGAAGAAGGCATAGTTATTTAAATATATCCTTTTATTCTACATCATTAGGTTATAGAATATTAGATGTGTGCATTTCTCTCTCTCTCTCTCTCTCTATATATATATATATATGTATGTATGTATGTATGTATGTATGTATACACACGCACGCATAAATTTCATTAGAAGAGATAAAACTAGTGTGCACATAAATCTAAACATACATATGTGCTTGGAGATTGGCATAGATGTATGTGTATATATGTTAATTCATGCATTTATGCACACTTTATCAGTTGCAATTGGGACATTGTTATGGGCTCAATTCACTCAACTTCCTTGCAATAAAACTAATCAAGCTGTCCTAATATCCTTTTTCCTGCATCATAACATTTACAACCGGTAATATATCTAAATACTTTTATCTATATGTCTGTCAGTAAAAGTTCAATATAGTTTAAAGGTGACTCCTTCAACTTTGTTAGTAACAGCCTTGTCTATGAACTGGGTATCTAGGACACTTTAAAACTAGTCAATATTTATTTTCTCCATATTGGAAGTTTTCTTAAAGCTGTTTGGTATTCATAAACTATTGCAGCAGTTGTTTCCTATTGCCTCTACAGTGTGTTTGTTTGTAACTGGTTGGGTGGTTAAAAATTAATATAATGTGCTCAAGCCCCAGGGAGCTGCCCCCACTAGTGATGGCCATAGGGTTGCTAGCACCCCAGGCAAGCTGAACTTCGGCACCCTTACAAGTATAATTTTTTAAAAATTTCCCCAAGGAGAAAAACTGTAAATGTAGAATAATGAGTTTATTACAATATACAACTTAATACAAACTAAAGAAAACATTTATTATCCCCCCTAAAACATTTTTCTAGGCTTTAGATTTGCAAATCTTTTCATGGCAATTTCTACACCTATCTTCTTTACAAGATCATTTTCTATTGACAAAATAACCAAAGAATTTAATCTGTCTAAAGTCATGGATGACTGCAAGTATGTTTTTATAAGCTTTAGTTTTGGAAGATCCCAAACACATGACATGGCGGCATGATGGTGCTCTGGGTGACTGTCCAAGTTGGCAGTACCTTGAGCCAGCCTTGGTTCCTACCAAGCACTATCTCTCTCTCAGGAGGGGACTAGGGTGTCTGAAATATCCCTAAAAGAGAAAGAACCAAGAAGGCTTCAGCAATTTTTATCCCTTGTCTATGCATGTGCTTTAAACTCAGTCTTATGCCACATTCACATTGAATGGGTGTATGGATAAATATCTACTACTAAAGGGGTCTCATTGACTTTTGAGTAGGAAGTGTTTTTTTGTCTAAGTTGTTGTGGATTACAAAGGTTAGTTACTGGCACAAAGAAATTAATGTATCGACATGGTGGACTGTAGTTCAGTGCTGGAGCTTTTCTCTTAAGTATATGTATGAAAAGTGAAAAGCGAGCTGATTCAAGTTAATCATGCCAAAATACATTAAGAATATGTCAACACAAAGAAAAATATCTTGAGGTAGTTGAATATAAAGCCAAGAAAAATAATGAAGATCCTTCCTCTGAACTCCATTGTATTGAATCAATATTGAAAACAAAATAAGCTAAATAATATGAAGTCATTGATCATCACTTGACTTGATTATAAAAGGTGAAGGGAGTGAAAAAGAAAAAAGAAAGTAAAATCTTTGTCTATAAGAGTTTACAGATTGAAAGAAAAGTAGACTTGGAAAAAAAAAAAAAAAACCCAAAAAGTTGCTTGAAAAATACAAAGGAAAAAATAGAAAAAAAATAGGTTGGAAATATTGGAAGTTATTTGATAACAGAATCCTTTCAATGAAAAACAAATCTTGTGTGTGCGTGTGTGTGTGCATATATTTTGTTTTGTTTTAATAAGTTGATTCTTTTTTTTATAGTTTGAACAAATCTCTGGAATTGGTAAAAAGTAAAATTAGAAAAAGAAATTCATGGCAGCTGTAAACTTGGGAAGGATAGACAAAACAAAATATACAAACATGAAATTACAGTTAAGAAGAAATGAAAGTGCTCAATAAATAAATAAATAAAAATTAGAAAAATAATGCTGTAATGCAGAGTCTATTTGATAGAAATTGATTATGTTTTTATTGTTGAGAGAAATTGATTGAAATAGAAGGGTCTATATATTTTCCAGAAAATAAAAAGTAACAGGAAAGAATATGCATTTGCTAAATCTGCAGTAGTCAATTCCTGTGTAAAATTCAGGAGACAAGCTTCTTATTCAATAACAAGTAGTATAAACACATTTGAGAAAGAAATCTGTTAGTATTTTCTCTTAAAGGGCTAAAATAAAATAGAATAGAAAGGACTATTCTGCATATTAGGCAATGTTAGTACATGGTAGATTGATTTTGTTATGACTGATTATATAAATTAATAATACCAATAATTTAGATAAATGCCTTTTTTTATATTACCCTTAAGTCATAGAGATATATTTTGGTAAGGAAAATATTTTTTTAAAATAATAACAGACTTGGATTAACAAAATGATAAAAATGAATAGTTTTAATGATATTAGACTATTATGACAAAATTATTGGCTATTGTTAACAATAATAATTATAAAAGTAAACACTTTTTTAATGACAAACAGTATATTACAATGGAAGAAAAACATCTTTAATTAATAATAGAAATAACTATGATAATAAAGTGAGATATAATTAATGTTGTTACATAATTGATAATAACTGTTAAAAGTGAAAGCAATAACATAGATGGATTTTCAGTTTTCTATAACGCTATGAGCCTCTTGGAGACAAATTTAAACCGTGTTTTTAAGGATAACAAAGATCTGTAAAATAATAATGAGATATAAAACAAGTATTATATATTTAAGAAATGATATGAATATGAAAAACAAATAATAAAGCTGGCCAATAAGCTCCTTTATAGAAACTTGTAAAATTTAGTATCTTAAGGTCAGGTAAGAAAAAATTATATTGATTTTAAAAGGAAGCAGTTATAAGAAAATCAAAACACAATAGATTATAAACAATATCAATAATACAGATAAATTTTGAATGGTTTAATTGATGTGTAAACAAATCTTTAAAGGGAAGATCTTACTGCTAAGAGTAATTAGAAGTGTAATAAGGACAACGAAAACCATACATTTTAAATATTTACCATGATCCATAGATGTTACTAACATAACAATGGCAATTTATAAAAAGAAACAATAACAAAAAATTGTAATAAGCAATGATAGAGTAAAGAGAATTTATTTTAGTGAAATTTCAGTTGATATTTTGCAAAGAGTTAAGAATAATGGTTGGAATAAGGATGAATATGCAAACTTAATTACTATTGCAATGGTGAGTTTATATATTATTAATATTATTAAAGTAGATGTAATAACTGTTCAATACTTCCTTAATTTAATAATTATCATTCTAGTCTAATATTAAACACTTTATTAACAGAAATTCTGTTAAATCATATACATATGTAATGTTATATATATTAATTGCCAGTATTAATAGCTAGCATTATTTTATTTACTTTATATATATATATATATATATATATATGTGTGTGTGTGTGTGTGTGTGTGTGTGTGTGTGTGTATCTTCTATCTTTTTGCCTTGATAAAGTCCATCAGAGGACAAAATGCATTGTCTAAGTTGTCTTTATATATATATATATATATATATATATATATATATATATATATGTACAGACACAAAAAATATATATAAAATGTACATATACACTGATACATATATAGGTGTGTACACATATATTTAGTTTCTCCTCATAACCTCTATATTCATGTATAATGTAAAATGATATTCTTATCACAGCATTCATAATGCCTATATATATATATATATATATATATGCACTCACACATGCCTGAATGGAATGACTGTTAGTGTAATTATTGTACAATAGATATGTGTGAGTGTATGCCTGTTGATGTAATATTCAATCACACAGTGAGGTTCTCTTATGAAACTAGCAAAAAAAAGTATGCATAATGATAATGAAATTCATTTTTTTTAAAAAAGCAAATAAATTTGTTTGGTCATTCTCAAGAAAGTAAATAAATAAATTTTGTTTTCTTTTTAACTTAATCATTATATATTTCCCTAATTGAGCAATTACAGAGTTAGCCACCCATGAATTTAAAAAAAAAAGAAGACACTCACAAAGTTGACAAGCTTTTTATCAATTTTCAAGTAAAATATTTTTAGTCTTAAGTAAGTAAACATGGAAATACTTACTACAGGCCAGGCTGTGTCAGGGAAAGAAAAAAAAAATGAAACTACACTATAAAAACAGACTAAACAAAAGAAGACAGCGTCCCTCTGGTGTAAAGACTGTCAGGTCTTTTTGTACCAATTACAATATCCTAGTCCTTTTTCTCAGGTTCCAGTAACAGTCCATACCAAAATATCTCAGTTCACTTTCAAGCATTTGTTATAATCAAAGATGCATGGAACACATACTGACTTATGCTTGATATACACATAAGCACTGCATGAAGAACCCAGAAGCTGCAAGTGAGGGAGGAAATAAGAATGGACATTCTATTGATACCAGGATCGCTGTTAGTACTACTACTTTTACAATTAACAGAAAAGGGATGAACGCAGCTCAGCTGGTAGCATGTTGCTTGTTTAATAAAATTATTTAAAAACTAGGAGTTGGTTATGCAAACCTTGGACAGGGTTTTCACCAACAATAATCACTACAATTAGTTAATTTGAGATCAATAAAACTGTATGCTTAACACCCAAAGTATGGGTCTCGTCAGATAGCATGTTGATTAATTGAAACAGCTGGGCCGATATTGATGTAGTGAATTTGGATGTGTACACTTTAGGCAGGTTTTCCTATTCAATTCCTAAAAGTGGATTCATTTGAAAATACTCAATCATATTGTTACTGCTAAAAGAATCAGGGATGCTATTATTACTACTAATTCTAGTGCTTTTGCCACTATTCATATTAGTGTTACTTGGAGTATTACAGCTGCTAATGTGAATGGTCTCCTCTTTAACCCTGGTCAAACACTCTGCTGTCTGTCCTTTATACAATAGATCAGCAGGAGGTGAGGGATGGGGTGGGACAGATAACAATGTCAATTCTGCACTGCTGTAGAGAGAAGAAAAAAAGTAAGTAAACAGAGAAAGTTCTTAGTATCAAATCCAAGAGCAGCAGTACTTGCCCTCACAGCTGTACATCACAGGGAGACTGCATCAGTAACAAGTTGTAATAGGAACAGAAGTTGTAGCATTTATTGGTGAAGGTAAGGTTTTTTTGAGAGTTTCAGCTGGTAACAGTAGAAAGTGATGTCAGCTAGGGTAGACACTGGTCTTCATCGTGTATACTGAAAGGATTAATGTAGATAAAGGAGGGATAATCCAACAAAGCTCATGATAATAAATGAAATTATGGTAATGGTAACAGTAGATATTTCCTTAGACAGAAAGATTGACTGAGCAGCCAGTGCAATATGAGTTACTTTATTCATCAGACCTTGGTTATCGGGCCTGGATCAAAGTGTAGTATCTGTTATCCTCAGCTTTAATGGGAATGGTAATATTAGCTGTTTCCATATACAGAAACATTTGGCATTCATTGACTGAGAAGCCAGTGAAAATAGGGTTATTTTTTTTATGAGACCTAGGACTAGAGAGCAAATTCATTAAAACCTGATTTACACTTTTTATACTAAAACAACAAACAAAACTGTACTCAACCTTATACCGCCACCCCTCAAAAAAAGATTACCAAATCAATAGAGGTTCTGTGACTGGAAAAAAGAAAAAACATAAAGGAAGGAATATCATTTATATTCTCCCCAAATCCCAGGGGCCATCTTTTGCATTATACAATGAATCAATCGCAAAAAAGGATATGTCTATTTGATGAGAAGATGGTGAAAACAAGAGAAGGGGAAGAATATCTAAATCCATCTACCATGTGACAAATAGATAAATACTTTTAACATTGTTAGATGGACAAGACAAAATAGAAATTGGTATACAATGATTTACGGCTGTGTGTATACACAAATACAATTTACTAACCATATATATGTTCATATTTATATATAAAATGGCCAGCTCCTTGCTTTCTGAGCACATCTAATGGTGTGGCTCGCCAATCCATGTTGCAGACGCCTGCTCAAGCACATTTGTGTCTGTTCAACACCTACAGTGCCCACCTGTGGTTTATACTACGACGATGCTGAGTAGACCTTAGTTATTGTGTATAATTTATTAGGACATCTTGATCTGTTAGATGGTTGACATTAATTTCACTGCTTAAAATAATGGGAAATGCTGAATGTGTACCCACTAAATACTGGGTGCGGCAGAAATACCTCCCACATTTTAAACTGTCACCTGTGTGGAGCCAGTGAACTTAGGCAAGTGGAAATGGTATCTTTATTTAGTTAATGTCTTACCATTTATTTTCAGATGTCATCATAGCTTTGATCAGTGCACATCATGCATTTGCACTTGAAACATTTTTAACACTGGTGAATCTGTAATTGCAACACAGAGAACTTTTCATGTTAATTTCATGTTATGTCAGAATGATGCTGTTCCGGATAGAAAATTGATACTGCTATGTGTTGAAAATTTCAGGGTCACAGATTCAGTGCTTAAAAGAAAGCTTTCTGGAAGACCTCGAAGTGCTCAAATATCTGGGTGATAGAAAACTTTAGAAATCGTCTACAACAGTGTATGATGAATAGAGGCCACCATTTCGAAGATGCCATTTTAAAAACCAAATGAAGAAAAACTGTAGCCTTTGTTTAAACAACAGTGACATAATTTTTTTAATAGCAGTTACCTCGGTCTTTTTGTCAACCTTTAAAATGTGGGAGGTATGTTACACTCTGTATAATGTTCATAGGTGTGCAGTATGTATTAAGGAAATACAGAAAAATTTCAGCCAAAATCTAACCATTACTTAAAATACCAGCAATTATAACAGTTTTATATAAATTCTTTCAGAGCAGCATAACCAGGTTTGCTTTATTTTAATAATTTGTTAAAAGTCCATAGAGAAAACTTAAAGATGAAAGATGATAAGCTACTTTTAATAATACTTAAAAAATGTTTCCTCTGATCTGTGACCAATGAAGAGTTTTAACAGAAACTCAGTAGATGGACAATCAAAAACTTTTCAAGATGATATTACTCTTTTGGTCACATCAGGAAAATAAAAGGCTAAAATGAATTACTTGTCTATTTCTAAAATCCTTATACTATTCTATCATCAGACTTTATTATTCAAACATGCTGTTTTCCTATAGTAAAACACAAAGATGAGGAAGTGAGTAAGAAAAAAAAGAAACTTTCTCTTTTCGAATCTGTGAAGATTGGAGGACAATATTTAAGGAGGAACAGTTGTATTGAAATTTGCCAATCTCTGCCTTGAGGATTTGTATTTCATTTGCATTTGAGGAAAGCTTGGAAAAAGTTGAAAGAGAACTGAAAGGAAATGGCAGTTGGTGGAATGTTGTTGCATGTTTGATTCATTCCGCAAACTGGAAGTACTTTGTGGGAATTTATAGTGTTTTTTGCTAGAGGCATTTGGTTGTGGTTTTCTTGAAGTTGGAAGAGGAGAAGCAAATGGAAAGTGGGAAAAGAAAAAAAAAGACAAGATGAAAGATGGAAATGGCTTCAATAAAGAAAAGAGAGATAAATGGGTGGAGTAAAAGAAAGTTGTAAAATGAAGGGTCAAGAAAAGAGATAAAAAAAAAAGAAATTAGTAAAAGAATGAAAAACAAAGCTAAATTAGAGTGGGGAAATATTGGCAAAAAAAGAATGAGAGGTAAAAAATTTTTAATTTGGAGTGGGATTGGCTGAAGAGGGCCTGTTTGGGCATTTTAAGTTGGCAGGGTGCGTACAGCAGTCATGCTTAAGAACAAAGAATCGGATTAATCAAAAAGAAGCAAGAAACCTTAAGGCTAAGCCTGTTGCATCAATTTGGAGAAGAGAAGAAAATAAGAAAAAAATTGGAGGCATAACCTTTAAACAAAGCCTATGAAGTTACTTTGGAGAAATAAGTATAAAGGTTTTAGGTGGGTGTTTTGTAAGGATTCCAGGCTTTGGTTAGAGTCACTGTTAACAGAATAGACAAAACAATGCAACAAATAGTGTACATTTCTATTCTTCATTTATTTTAACAGTTAATTCCAGATTATTTAACTGATAGATTTAAAGCCAGAAAAAATATTTATATCTTTCATATACATATAGATAATCTAATATAATTACTTACACAAAGGAATTCTTAAACTTCAGCAAATAACACCTCAGGTGAATATATATAATCAGATGACATGCATGAATCTTTATTAATATACATATATAAAAAACAACAAATATATTACTACATCTACATATGTGCAATTGTAGAAAAGTATACTAAACTCATTAATTATAAAACTACACACACACAGAGGCACGCACATATATATATATAACGTTATATACATATCTATCTTCAGTAATATTAATACATAAATTTATACACTGGTACACACACAAGCTTATGGTCAAATCAAAATGATACCAGTTCTTATTTGATCAACTAAGTTAAGCAATGCTACCTCTGGTCAGTACTTAGATGGAGAGCTACTTGAGAACACAGGTACTGTAAACAACATTCTACAATGTAAAATATGTTTTGGTTTTAAATAACCAACAAAGGATTGATAAGCTGTAAAAAAACAAATTAATCAATTGATTAAAACCATGCATAAATATACTTTTATGTCTCTGTAAACATATTTACACAAAGATTAGCTACAGTAGATACATACACACTCATGAATACACATATATACAAACATGTATATACAAGTGCATAATCTCATAAGTACAATGAAACACACAGCTACACATATGACAGGTCCAGTTAAGAGAATACTTATATCTGATGGTTCAATAAAAAAAAAAACACATATTGTTCCAAATTTAACCCATTAAAGAAAGTGTGTACCATGTTTCCTAATTTTTCAAAACAGACCCAATCCTTGGGGCAATAGATATCTGGGAAGACAGGATAAAAAATGACAGTGCGCATTTCTTTTCAATGACTAAATTCTTTGAATAGCATGAGAAAACCAAGAATAAAGGAATAAAAAAAACAAAACATAATATCAAAAACTAGGAAAAAGTGTAATGGTCCAATTATGGATGTCTGTTCTGAGATAAGAATGATCTCATAGAATTGGCTGCCAGGTAAAGGAGGAATCCTGCATTTTGCATATAGGAATCATCTGAATGTACCAAATGATGAAAGACTAATGAGGTGGCATTGGGGGTATCAGAAAATAAATTGAGGAATTTCCTCTTTAGTTTTAAGAGGAGAAAAATTGGTTTTGATTTATAGCAGTGAGTGCAGGACAAGGAATCATAAAGTATATATATATATATATATATATATATATATATATATATATATAAAGACCCTGGAGAATTTGGTCAGCTATATGAAGACTGACAGGAAACTAATTTTACACAAAGAATTCTTGAAGTAGACATTCCTTTCTTGGGAGTATTAGGAGGGTTAATTTAAACTGGTTGTAGACTAGTGCATTAAACCTGAGATATTACTGGACATTTTGGGATCTTTTTTTGTGCCAGTTCTGCAAAAAATCAATTGAAGAAACTCAAGAGCAAGGAGAATGATTGAGATGAAATAGTTTAAGTTTTAGAAATGAATTTTGCCAAATTATATAAAACCTGAAACTTAACACTCTCAGGACATACTGAAGGCAAGTAAAAGGATAACTGTACTTAACCTACTTAATAAGTTTGTGTAAATAGATTTTTTTTTTTATGAATCAGAATTGTTAAATTATAGGGCATCTAGTGAGGATTGAACTCACTATTGAGTCATAATTGATCTTGTGAGACAAGCTTGATAACTATTACATCACATTGAGGTGCTCAAATTGTTGAGTTAATGATTGAATAAGCTCCTTTTAGGTTCTACAACTATAAAATTACTGTAGAAATTCCTCATATTGCATTGTTAAATATTTGAGCTTAAATTTAACAAACTATTGCAATAGCAATCATAAGTGTGAATGCAGGTCATTAATTAAAGAAGTAAGAGGGTACAAATGAAAAGATATAAAATTGATAAACTTAGTAAAATTCTATTTTAGTAAATTTATTTCCTTAAAAAATAGAAGTAAAGAAAAAGGAAAGGAAGAAGGAAAAAGAAAGGAAAAAACAAAAGGCAAAAGAAACAGAAAGGGAAAAAGAAAATGGAAAGAGGGAAAAGAAAAGGAAATGGGGGAAAAGAAAAGGAAAGGGAGAAAGAAAAAGGCAGAAGGAAAGCAGAAAAGTGTATTCCAGATAATCTATTTTGTTATCAGCAAAACAAAATGACATCTGATGCTGGAGCTAACATTTTTTTATGAAGAAACTTTTTCAATTAAAACTGCCTTTTTCATAAACAACCAACTTTTTATTTTTTATAAACATGATATAAACAATAACAAACATTGTTTTGATATTATTAAAACCAAAGAGAGAAAAAAAGTGTCTCAGCTTTAAAAAAGTTTATCCTTAACGTTAAGAACTCCTACATGAAATAATATTGCATTCAATATTAATGTCTTGTAGAATGTTATACTTAGAGAGCAGAGACTCTTTTCTTATAAAGTATTCCTCTTAAATGACATTATTATATGACATCTGATGAAGGACAGTAAATATATTGTTTGAAATGCAATGAAAATAAAAAGTATAATGACTTGAAATTTTATGCCTTATGTATATCTTATATTATGGCATATAGAAATAGAAATAAAACACCCAATACCGGAGTTTGAACCAAGAAACATACAAAAAATTACAAGATCAAATGAAATGTGTTGCTATGAGATGTGTGCCATTTCTTACATCATAAAAATACTTTTCAATGAAAATATTTCTTATACCATTCAATACTTTTCAATTAAAAGATTTCATTAAAAAATTTCTGCTAATTTCTTTTCCTGTGAAATCCATCTCTTAAACTGGGTCTTGCAAATGAAAAAATTATTTTTATTTGCATTAAACAAAAAGATTTTTTAATATACAGAATAAGAAATCATAATTAAAGATCTATATTTCATCACCCAAAAATTAAAAAGGTGCTATCTGCACTTTTCATAGTTTTGAGATATTTTATTTCAAAGTTTGTCTTAACATAACTTTCTCATAACAGAAATACTGTATATAATTTTCTCAGGATTAATTGAAGATTTTTGTACAATAATGAAGTGTTCATATTGAGCAGTGCAGAGAGAACATGCCACAAACAATAATAAAAAACGAAAATGGAAGGTAGAACTTTTAAATCTCAGGTGACGATTTATTAAACTTAATAATAAAATAACTACAATTCCTTGTAAAAAAAACTACACACAAATAAAAAAGACGTGTTTTTTTTTTCATTTTCTCATTACAGCTGCTTTGTAAAATTCCAAGTTCCTGTCATAAATTCTGCTCTTCACATCAGGGAAATGACACTCAGAATTCAGTTTTATGACTTTTCCTACTGATTCATTTTCAAACAAGTAGCAGAACTTAGAAAAAAGAAAAACAATTTTCAAAAAGAGTAAGTTGTTAGCTTTTCAAACTTTAAGCACAAATAAGAACCAAAGTGTCATGCCAGTGTGAGGTCAGTGTGGGTCAATAGTGATGGTCCTCACAAATGGCTTTCTGGTTTGCCATCTGGCACTGGGAGTTTCTACAGAGCAAGGGCCGTTACTTGCCACAACAGAGCACAGGCACCATCATTCAACGTCATCAAAAAATCTAGTTCTTTATCATTTCTTTTTACCAAACAGGTTACAGTATTTTTATGACATTATCTGAGAGTGACTTAGTGCAGAACATTAATACAAAGTTGGTTACATTTTGAGGATCAAACATTGGTTGGTTTCTTTTTAAAAATGGTGATGTGTCAAATCTGAAACAGGATTTCTTTAACTAGTAAAAGATTAAAGTAACATACTTGGATTTAAAGGAACTAATATACTATATTTTGTGAGCTTTTTAATTTGTATTTATATCATTCTCATATTATTTCGATGTCTATTCACATCCTCCAAAAAATCTTTTTAACATTTTCAGAGCGATGTGAATAAAAAAAAAATCAAAGTATTAAGCAACCAAACATTTTTAGTCAAATATTGAGTATTTAGTATTTTTTAGTCAAATATTAAGTATTCACAAGGAGTTTTTGCATGGCTATTTTCTTTCCATATCTTCTAAAAAAAAACAAAGAAAAGAGTACTAAACTATTATGTTATTTGGCAGTGAATGTTGGCCAATCTTCTCACAGATGAAGGATGTACTTGAGGAAACAGAAATGTTGTTCTACAGAAGGATGCTGAGAATTCCATGGAGTGAACACATTAGAATTGAGGAAGTCTTAAGACAAATAGAAACAAAAAGGACACTTATATGATAGTTGAAATTTCTAGGACACATAATAAGGAAAGAGAGCTTGGAGAATTTGATACTCACAGGACATGTTGAAGGTGAGGAAAGCAGCAAGTAACCTACTTAAATGAGCTTGTGTAAAAGGATTGCTGAACAGACATGGTTAAATGTGAACTGAAGATGACATGCCAATCAGTATATTTTTGTGCCCTTAAAAAATCAAAGATACTCTAGTTTGTTTTTTTGTTTTTTACTATTATTCTCGCTATATAGAAAGCCCAAGGACTACACAAGATAGACGGTTACTGAAGGTAGCAGTTGTATGAATGATAAGAGTAAGGAGCACAATTTATGCTGATATGCGGGGGAAAATAATGTTTAACCCTAAATTTGAAGAGGTTAAGATTGCAGTGGTTGAGAAAGCATCCTCTTGGGAGCCGGTTCCATAAAGAAGCAGTTCTTTTGCATGAATATTTTGTTGATATTTACAAAAATAATCTTCACTCATTCTCTTTTTATATGTTTTTGGGATGTAGTTATTACTCATTGCTTCCTGCAGATAATCTTTTTATCATTTGTATCACCTTAAATTCTATATATGCTGCAAAATTCTGTATAAAGTAAAAATGGTTTCAAGAGGATATTAGTAAAATAACCACATTGCCTCATGATGAATTACTATAAGTTGATGAGCCAGTGGAGATGCCTTATATACATTAGGTTTCTGGCACATAAATTCAGTGTAATTGTATTTAGAATAAACTCTAATATGCTGGAAAGGTTTAACTCAGACATTAGCATTGAGTTTAAACTTATTTTTATGCTAATTTTACAGTAAGATAAATCTTATTAAAATATGTTTTATTGTATTCTAAAGGTGGGTAAGTAATGAAAAGAAAATGATAGCTTAGATCATTTTTCCCTCCTTTAGGCAAATATTTTTATCTCTTTTTCAATAATTACTTTTTATTTACTCACTCCTGGCAATTTCTATTGAACAGTGGCATTTTGTAGAAAGGGCAACAACTATATTGAATATATTTACACGCCTTTGTTCTCAAGTAACAGAAGAACTTTACTAGTGTTTTTTTATGAATGGATCAGTGAACTGATTTGCATTGCCACAATATTGAGAATATTTATTGACATAGCAACAATTCCTTGGTGATAAGCTCTTTACTGCTGAAGAAAAGTTCATTCAACAATATGTGGATAGATCTATTCATAGAATGTGTGCATATATATATATATATATATATATATATATGAGATTTCTGGATGTTTCACTGATGTATATCAATGGGCATTTTGTACAGTCTATTTTGTATATTCTTGCCTCTGTTGTTTTTGTTGCCATCTCTTATTGTTTTAAAGGTAGTATTGATAAATTTTTTTATCAAGGTTGGACAAGTTTTTTTTGATGGTGGCTGTTGTGGAATTGGTAGGTAGGATTACGTGGTTAATTTTTGTATTTTTTGTGTTCTTTTTTGCATTTTCTTCTGTGTATTTTGTAGGCTTTGTGTTTGGCATTGTGCAGAAAATAATTTGGGTATTGGAGAAGTTTCAAGGTATTTTTTAAGTATTTCTCATCTGCAGGTAGGAATTGGGGGCTACAGATTCTTAGGGTTCTTAAATAAAAGCCTATGATTACTCTGGATTTTATTTTATTGTTGTGGTGGAAGTAAAAGTGTATGAGGTCATTATTATTTGTTGATTTGTTGACAGACCTTCAGTGCTTAACATGATGTTAACACACACACACACACACACACATATATATATATATATATATATATATATATATTTAATCATTTCATCCAAAGTGCAATAAATTCACTGATGCAAGGTTTTACTGAGAGAGAAAGAATATATAAGAAATTAAAAACATTAATAAGGAGAGAGAACAATAAAAGAATTAATTAAGACAATAAATAATGATGGACATTGCACCTAAATTTTTAAAGATCAATAAAAGCAAGAAGCTGGAATAGAGTTCTAAGTACAAGAGAAGAAGCTGTTAGCATAGAACTTATGGTTACATCTAGCCATTTCAACTGTAAAATGATGAGATCTAGTTACCAATCTAGTACTGCACTTAAATTCTTAATGTTGAAGTAACAAAGAGGAAAGCTCATCAGAAGAATTACCATGAAAGTAATGAAGGAAAGTGAGAAGAAAAGATTAAACGTCAGTTGCAAGAATACAGAATGCATGCCTGTCAGCAAAAGGAACAGCCCAAGATGTGAACTACAAATTGGCGATACCAAAGTCAAACAAGTACAACAATTTAAATATCTGGAAAGTGTTTTAACAGAGGACGGAAAGTGTGATACTAAAGCTTGAAGATGTACTGAGATAGCAAAATATGCCTTCCAAAAACTAAGTGAAGTATTAAGAAACAGGAAAATTTTGTTAGAAACAAAGAAAAGAGTATTGAACTGTTACATAATATCAGTCATCCTATATGACAGTGAATGCCCGACAATCTCCTCACAGAGGAAGAAGAGATTTGAAGCAACAGAAATATGGTCCTACAGAAGGATGCTGAGAATACCATGGACTGGACATATGAGCAATGATGAAATTTCAGCAAAAATGGAAACAAAAAGGACAATTATACTTAACATCAGAAAAAGAGAGTTGAAATATCTAGGACACATCATGAGGAAATAGGGCTTGATTGATTGATTCATTCATTTTCTATGGCTTTGCAGGTTATTTATAGTCAGAAAATATTTTTAGATTGAAAGAATTATTTTTTTTCAGATAATAATAATTTAGTGATACAAGCCTTACTAATTAACCCATATCTGGTGGGAGAAATGGTGGATTCATACCTTTCCCAAGGGTATTTGCACATAAGTGAATATAACAAACCTAACTGGAATTGGAACTCAGCTCTCTGATTAACAATCCCAAGCCATTATCCATTATACCACCTGGTGAAAGAGAGCTTGGAAAATTTGATACTCACAGGACATATTGAAAGCATGAGAGACAGAGGAAAACTGTGTATAACCTCCCTAATGACAATGTGTAAATGTATGGCAGAACGGGGTTTAGGAGAGCAAAATGACAAAATTTACTATGAGTTACAAAAGGCATTAAATTGTAGAGAATCATAATTGTCTTCATCCTGGAAGGAGATGGCACACAGAAGACGGAAATGATTATGTGTCATATGTTCTGGATTAAAATTATGGACAAACTGTTCAAAGTTTGTTTTTGTTCAAATACTTTCAACTATCTTGGTCATTATCTACTTATTTAAAAATTGGAAAAACACAATGATTTTTTAAAATTATACAGGCAGACTCTTTAAGTTGAATTTAATAAAACCTATTTAAATGAATTCTTGCTGTCTATATATATATTAATTAAATATATATATACATGTGGACACACTAAACCATGTAGTTATTTGTAAAAGCAACAGAAAATTTCTGTCAAATTTTGTTTTTAGAATATAATTATTGCTTCATTTACTTGCATACAACTGATTGGCACATCAAGATTCTTACTTGAAATGTTTTGTCTTGATCCAATGCAAGATTCTTAATTAAGTTCATCAGCATTGAATCTAGTCCATTATTACAGCCGTGAAAGTAACAAAGATGAGCGACTGACCCACATTCTATATCAAACGAAGATTAACAGTAATCTACAGAAAGAACTGGTAAGATCAAACATAGACAATGTCATTGAAGTGAGCATATATGTCAGATGATTTCCAAATTGCAGGTAGACATATGGTCTCTAACTCAACTGTAATCATACAATTACACTGATTATAAGAAGACCGTTTTTCTCACAACGGAGAAGAAAAAGCTGCAGACGTAGGTAACTTCATTGAATTATAAGAGAGAAGCATTATAATATCAACTCTTGAGCTATGTGTTGCAATTTGGGGACTTGTTTGAAAATCTTTGTTATTCTGATTTCCTGCAATCCAAAGAACAGTCAACAAAAATGATTAGAAAATAGGAAAAAAAAAAAAATTGTGCAGAAACTAAAACATACATAATAATGAAAAATAGATAATTTCAGAATCCCAAAATCTATCAGAAGAATTGTTAACCATTTTTGAAGAGGCTCAGTTTGATGAAAAATATCAGGTTACCTCCTCTGTCAATTTGGCAAGAGAATTAAATTCACTTGGAAAAATCATATTAATGTTTTTTTTGTTTTTACTTTTTAAATAATGCTAAAGAAATATTATATGGCAATGAAATAATATTAATGGTGCACTTGGGACAATTTCCAGGAATATATCTGCGACACAGGACACCCTGGAGATAGTCAACATCATTGGGAGTGCACAGGAGGTAGCACTGATTGGAACAGCTCATGTACTGAGTAAACTCTCTTCCGGCTTCAACGTTGATCAACAAAAATTTAAGTGCTATGTCAATCGTTATCTTTTGTCTCCTTAATTCCTGTTCTTTTACTGTTCTCTCTCTTTAATAGTGTTTTTTCTCATATTCTGTAACACTCAGTAACCCCTTGCATCTTAGTGGCTTTATTGCCTTGCTTGGGGTTTAATGTTTAAAAAAAAGTGTTGTGTCTTTAAGCTGAGGGTAGGAGCTAAGATATGATCATCATCACCTGGCCAAAACATCTAAGAGTCGGAGAGAATATCAAATAATAACAATAATAATAATAATGATAATTATGATGATGTAGTAGTAGTAATAATAATAATAATAAGAAGAAGAACAACAGCAATCACCTCAAGATAGAAATCAATAGAATGTGACATCCCAAGACAACAAAATTACCTGTTGTTATTGGGGCTCCATGAACGATATCAAAAGGAGCAAATATGTACATCAAATTCCAGGCAGCTCTAAAATATGTGATTTGCAAAAATCATACTTATGGGAACTTATTATATCTAGTGTAGATTTATCTCCATGCACCTCACTCACTCAGATGAAGATGATAAAAAACAAGATGTTTATTATAATCAAAGCTAATGTTAGTAAATTAGGCTAATTTATGACATGTTCTATATGCTGATTTGACATGGGGATTGAATTCAATAGAGACTATTTATTTTTTATTTGTTTAGGGTTGGAGAAGAGTGTTGGCTGTCAAATAATCCTTGGGTTTGGTTAGTTAGATTGAGAGCAGCTTGGAGCAGATCAGGAAATGTTCATATTATTTATTCTGCTAATGAATTAATCAGGAAAATGGATGATGTCAAACTTTTAATACAATAAGAATTTAGAAAAGAAAAACTTATTTATAATTTCTTTGTTTATTTTGTCAAGCAGTAAATCAGAAAAGAAGGACAAAAGCCATTTGTATTGTGAAGGTGTTCATTTTCAGCAAGGTGAGGATTAATTATTTAAGCATATCTTTATTTCATTTTGAAATAAAATGTTAAGAGCTTTCTAATATTAGAGATAGTAAGAAATTTCTTCTTTCAAAGAGATTTATTTAGTTTATAATAAAAAACTAAGTCAGGCTTGTGTTGAGAGTAAATCTAAGGTGAATGATGAAGATACGTCTCATTGATCAAGATGCACCATCTTAGATTAAATGAAAGTCAGGAGGACATATTAAACATTTTTAAACCTTAAAATGAGCATCTGCCAGAGATTCTATTAAAAAATGGGACACTACTGAATGACCAGAAGTGAAATTCTGAAAGCAATTGTTAAAAACGAAGAATGAGAACAAGTAATGCAGAATTCCAGTGACTGCATCATCAATTTCTAAAATGCGAAAACCTTACAACACAAGACACGATCCAATCTTTCATGCCGAGCATTCTGGCTGGTCAGATGAGAAGAGAGCACATTGGAAATCAATAGAAAGTTCACAGCAATAGCGAAACACCATTGCTTAAAAGCTGGACTTGCTTTCTACTCTTGGGCATAATATCAAATAATATTTGTATGTGTCTATGTGTTTGTTTTTATATATATATATATATATATATATATATTGAGAAAAGTAATGATAAAGTGAGAAGAAAATGAGTAAAACATTGAAATATTACCCCTACCACACAACTATCCCTGTTAATCAAATTTTGATTATATACAAGTATGTTATTCAAAGTTACGTCTATTACATTGTTATATAAATATGGATGACCTATGCTTAGCTTGAAACAGGCTATTGCCTCTGATACTAAGCACTTTAACACATACATATAGCATACTTTAAAACTATATTTTATCATATATATATATATATATATATATATATATATATATATATATATAAAGTAATGGATTTTTTATTTATATTAATCTGATAAATTTTATCACTCTAAACATTATTTTTAGTGGCTACTCATATTTGAGTAGACACTTCATTTATTTATTAAACAGTATATGTATCTATTTTTATGTCTACCGGCCTGAATATTCAAGAAACCTTATTAAAGAAAACTATCCTGCCAGAGAGCACATATTTTGTTTAATAAGATTTCTTAAACATCCACTAAAAATAACATTTAAAATGATTATATATATATATATATATATATATATATATATATATATATATATACAGTGTAACCCGGATATAAGAGACTTCTTCTCCGGTTCCGACAACTCTCTTATATCCAGGTTACACTATATATATATATATATATATATATATATATATATATATATATATATATATATATATATATATAAATATTACTTCAAATGTTATTACAGTGAACACTTCTTGTGGGCTTTCAAGAAAAATAATCTGAGTGAAAGGGATGTGCTTTCTTTAAATAAGGTAAAAAGAAACTTGATGACTGAACTTATTCCTGACCAAATGGTAAAGCATGCCAAACTAAATGGTAGTTACCTCTACAAAGGGGAATACAGGTTCAATCCTTGCTGGATGACACATTTTCCTTATTTAAATTTCTGGAATGCACAGACCAGATACAATACACACTGTTTAATATATAAATAAAAATGGGATGCCTATTTCAAGAAGTGTCCAGTATAGACAGACAGAGATATACATTAATTAAAAAACATTTCATCTTGGAGTTATATATTTTTCTTAGCTACATTAAAGTCATTGTAGATAGAATACTGTCATATTATTTTAGTAAATAATAAAGTATATAACTAAAAAGGTTTTATTTAGTTATATAAATTTATGAAAGAAAAATGCAGTAATTCTAACTGTCTGAATGTATTGATATCAACTTAAAATAATTTGGAGAATTGAATTATTCTGGTTGAATTTACTTGTTCATAAATCTAACATTCATATCTGGTACCATTAAAAGAGAACTTGATCTTTTGAAACTTAAAATTCTATACAAACTTATGCTAACATGAGATATAAACATTACAGAATTAGCAGAAGCATTAATACTAGTCATGCGGATCATTGTATCCTCTGCTATAATGAAATAAAAAACATATAAATGATCAAACTGTTTATTATAGAGTGTAAAAAATTTATACACAGACTGAATTATCATTCTATGACTCTTCATTAGCTATCTGAATTAAAAGTGGTATCAATTTTAATTATAGCTTTTATAACAGTATATAAGCATGGAGTTACTTAAATTTACAAGTATACAAATAAGATGAATAATTGTTTAATCCTGAGAAAACCACTTAATTAAAATCAGTGTTTTAATATAAACAAATTTATTTAATTAAAATATGGTGGAGTAATGGATAGACTGAGGAATTGGAGAGCCAAGTTCCAATTCCAGTCAAATTCATTACATTCATTTACATGCTAATACCCTTGGGAAAGGGATCAATCTTCTTCTCCCCCCAGCTATGGGTAAATAATAGGACAGATCAGGTTCTATAGCCTTGGGTGGCAATTGGTCTACTGCAGAAAGAAATGGCAACCTACTGTGGGAAAAAAATCTGCCTCGTCAGTCATGTATCAAAAGATACATGACAACTTACACATGTATCACACATGGCACATAACTGACTGATTTTTAATATAAACAAATTTATTTAATTAAAATCAGTGCTTTTAATATAAATAAATTTATTTAATTAAAATCAGTATTTTTAATATAAACAAATTTATTTAATTAAAATCAGTGCTTTTAATATAAATAAATTTATTTAATTAAAATCAGTATTTTTAATATAAACAAATTTATTTAATTAAAATCAGTGCTTTTAATATAAATAAATTTATTTAATTAAAATCAGTATTTTTAATATAAACAAATTTATTTAATTAAAATCAGTATTTTTAATATAAACAAATTTATTTAATTAAAATCAGTGTTTTTAATATAAACAAATTTATTTAATTAAAATCAGTATTTTTAATATAAACTAAACATGCTCACACTTCAATAAATGAGCCACCATGGAAATTCTACAGAGATAAAAATTTCTTGTTCTTGTTGCTTTTACAAGAATATAAATACATATATTTATTCAAATAAGTTCTGTTAAATGCAACCAAAAAGTCTACCTATTTCATTTTTTATTATATTTTTGCATTTCTGAATGAGATGTATGCCAAGATTGAAATTATAAATGAATTGTCCAAAGTTCATGTTCTGTTTTTCCTGTTTCATTAGAGAGAGCTTCTCAGTTGAATTTAACATTGTTTTGATGAATTCTTGCTGCCAAAATGCCCCCTATTTAAATATGTATAGTGATTTTCCAAGCGTTGCTCAGATGCGGCACAAGGCTGCAAGGATGGGGCACCCAGTGAGGATCGAACTCACTACTCAGTTGTAATTGTTCTAGCGAGACAAGCTTGCTAACCATTACACCACCTCAAGGTGCCCTATTTAAATATGTATATTATGCATGCTGTATGTTAACCATGTAGACTTCTCTTGTGGAGAAAAGAGCCACAGCCTCACTACAGTAGGATGTACTTTACAGTGACAATGAAGGAGTTGCTTAATATCTACATATCCATATGTCTCAAGAGAAAGAGGGTTTACAAAGTCACTGCATCCCTTAATACAATAAGATTTTAAATACTGTTTGACTATTAAATATTTTACAAGTATACAAACAGGTTAACGATAATTATATAAAAAAATGATTTTAAGAAGTCGAGACAATGTTGAATGCTTAGCAGTATTATTATAAAAAACGGAGTCAGCGTTATCAACATGAGCATTAAATATATCAAGAGATGTGCGAATGTATCCATAGAGAATATGAATTTAAAAAAATTGGATTGACAATTCCGACTATAGCATGCAACATTACAAGCAATATTACAGCTAAAAGAACAATAGAGAAGAGAGGAAGAAACTGCCAATAAAAGGCTGATATCATCCCCAAATGCATCTTTATAAAATTCAAATGTTTAGCATATAACTGTTTTAACATAGGATCAGTGCTTAGATTTTACGAATAAAAGAAAGAACATGAAAGAAAGCAAGCAAAAAAACCAACAAGTAAAAGAAATGGCAAGAGGATGAGAGAAACGGAGAGATTGCTTACTTTGGAAACACTTTTTAGAAGAAGGGCAAGTGGTCACGTAGATTTTAGAACCAACATCTGGTGAGTTGATAGTTTTTCACTTCCCATGGGCTAACACAAGGGGTGATCAATATTAATTGGTTGGATATTGTATTTTTGAGAAGCAATTGGTGATGTAATGCTCCAGTAAAAGATGGCCAAGGAACTAACATTTTAACACTCCAATAGTTAACATGAAGGTTGAGGGGTGAAAACAGACAGAATTTTAATATGAATATACAGCATCATGAAGATAATGAGATGCATAAAACATATAGAATACCTAGGAGCAATTTCTCATTTTTTTTTCTTTCACACATAACTGATACTCTCTCTTTCTCTGTTGAAAAGTCACACACACACACCATATTATAAAGACAAACACATACTATATATACTGACTTTTCTACTTACATCAGTTTGCAGTTATAACCAGAGCTGGTATGTACTATACCCAAACTACCTGACTGGGAGGTGGGGGAGAAGTTTGATTGGGGACCCCAGGTAGTTTTGTGAACTTCACTATATTATCAACATTTGCTTTTTTCTAACTACATTACAAATTAAACTAAGCACAAATTAAACTAAACACAACTATTAGATGATGACAAATTTTTGCTGATTTCGACATCATTCTGAGGTCTTTTTTTTGTCGAAATCCATGAATTTGTTTTGCTCATACTAAATTTTGAAAAAATGCTATATAAAAATTCACTATTTTTTATCCATAATGTTGAATGTGTTAAAATTATTGAACTTTTTATCAAGAAAATTTGGAAGTAGGTATTAAAAATTGTCGAAAATTTTGTTGATTAATTGATGGAATGATCTATTATGACATGTCTCTAATTATTTAAGATGGAATGATCTATTATGACGTGTATCTAATTTGAATTTATAGACATTGCATTTAGTTTCAATTTTTCTTGTTGAATTGTTTCCCTATATTGCATATTATCCATTATTGTACATAATTAGGTTAGAATAAAATTTGTATTTTATATGAATACTATTTTATGACAATGGAGATGTAGTAGAGTGAGGGGAGGGGGCGAGATCCTGGTTATAACTGTATCCAGACATCTTCTTTTTACCTCTTTTTTCTAATGCGTACATGCAGGCTTATTACTTCAAACATTATTTTTAGTGGACCTGTATTTGAGTAGACACACTTTTAAATGGCATTTACTTTGTCTACTCAAATACGGGTATCTGATAAAAGTAATGTTTGAAGTAATAAAAATATATTAGATTAATAAATAAAATTCATTAATTCTTTAGGAAATACAAGCTTATGTTGTTTATTACTGTGCACACACACACACATTATATATATATATATATATATATATAGAGAGAGAGAGAGAGAGAGAGAGAGATTTACTATTTCTCTCATTGTTAAAAAACAAACATGTTTACTTTCTTTGTTTTCTTGCTCAAAATCAATTTCTTTTCTTTCCTCACATAAACGTATACTCATTTACAAACATGTGGTCCTCCTGCTATTTTCACGTTTGTCTGCACACAGATTTGTCTTTTTTTAAAACCTATACAAGTTTTATGTATAATTAAATATAAAAGATGCAGGCATCCTTTCTACTAAATATGTGCCTGTATTTTTCTTTCTATCTGATTTGACAATCCTGCTTATATAGATAAACACATACGGTCAGGTACACACAAATGCACAACACAGGCAGATACGCACAGATCTACACACCTGCTCTCTATTGCTATTTTGTAGTTTTATTACTGTTTTTGGTAGCATTTTTTGTAGTCTTTTCGGCATTCAGTCATTAGTTAGTTTGATTATCACTGGATATTTTGTGTATTAGAATTTGTTTGGCAACACACTGACGCATGTTGGAATCCTCACAGTATTTGGTATTGTTGAAGTTATTGCTAACATTTTTAGTCGAGATTTACAAACTCTATGTTTTTGTAGATGTAGACTTGTACCAACACGGTTTTGTTATGCAAATATCTTGCTAGCTTCTTTCCCCCCATATATGAATAAATGAATCCATTTTATCTCCCCCAGCAATGGGTTAAATAGTAGAACAGACTCTTTAGCCTTAGATGGAAATCATTCAAGAAGGACACCTCTGAATTCAAAACCTGAGGACAGCTGTTTGGGGGAATAAGTGGCACACTATGTGTTTCAGTTCTATGTATTCAGTTCTTGCTAAAAGTGTGAGTGGTTCTGCACAAGTGTTCACCATTAAAATCAAATCATATATGCGGGTAGTTTGACTGTTCAGTTATGGGAACTGTTTGACCATCATACATCAAAGGTGACATGAGAGGCCATCATATATATATTAAAAAATATACATAATACCCTACGCTGATTGCACAACTCAGAGATTCATGTCATTTGCAATATTGCATTTACCTATATTTATCCATTTGATATATATATTTATTTCATTGAATAATATAGACATATGGTGTCTACTTATTTTTATACTGAACCTTTCCAGTTGTCTAATCAGTTTCTTTAAAAATGAAATTCATCAAGGAAGGCACCAAAATCTTTTTTACAGTAACAATATGTTGTCTTTGTAATTTATCTTTGAAGATGATCTTAGAAAAGGTTGAAAGTACTTGGGTTAAAAAAAACTATACCACCTTCTTTGATGAATTCCATCTTAACATCAAGAAACTGATTACAGAACTGGAAAGGATCAGTATAAAAATAAGTAGACACAATATGTCTATATTATTCAATGAAACATGTTTGAATAAAGATATGCTGCCTAAAAATATATATATATATATATATATATATATATATATATATATATATATATATATATATATATATATATATATATATATATATATATTTGCATATATATATATATACAAAGGCAGATCAATAATTCTGTAGTCTGAAACAGTTAATAGCTGAATTTTGATCTCAAATCTTTAATATATAATGTTTGAGCTATGTAATTATAAAGAAGCATCAATAAATGTTTTTCTTTTTATAATTAGGCTATGAACTTATTGATGTAACTTCCAATACCAATATACACACATTCTCTTTCCCTCTCACTATAAATATTTATCTTTTTTTTTTTTTAAATAATGTTTTATTATTATCTCTTTTCATTTTTTCTTATGTGTTGACTCGCTCATATTTACAGATGCACATCCATGTTTGAAAAATCTCCATATAATCTTAAGGTCAATTTATGGATGGAAAACTTTTCACTGGCACTTTGTCAAATGATAGCTACAAAAAATCTTTATTCCTTTCTTTACATTTAACTTTGCCAGCTTTGTGATGCTGAAGTGTTTTTTCAAGTTTACTGCAATATTTAAATAAGACTGACTAATTGTAAATTGTTACATAGCAAAAAAGGAGTGTTATTTGCTATCAAATTTACAATGAAATTTTGCAACATTAACCATAGTTTAGGTACAGATTTTCATTACACTAAAAAAGTTCTTTTTGGAAAGCAGAGCTTTTTGTAGCATTTCTATAATTTTTCAATTAATTTTAGACATTGGATGACCAATTAAAATATGTCTAATTTATTATATAAATTTATGATATGAAACATTTCAATCATCTTTAATTTTTGACTTGTCTTGATCTTATTAATGTTGTTTATTACCAATTATTATAAAGAGAATTTTTTAAAAAATTTAACCATATATTTTTTAAAATATTAACCATATATTTTTTTTTAATCATTTCTCCCCTAGCAAGGCAATAATGCCACGAATAAGCAATGGGTTACTGGGAGTGAAAGAGAATAAGAAGACTTTAATGAGGAGAAAGGACAATAAAAGGACAGAATTAAGGAAGACAGAAGATTGAGATTGGTACTGCATTAGAAGTTTTGAGGATTGTAAGTGGCAGGGAAGCAAGAAATCAGAAGTGAGTTCTACAGGCAAGAAGTGCGAGAAAAGAAACTCTTACAGGAACAAAGAAAACAAGGAAATTTTAGATTTTCTATATAATGAAAAAAGTTAACTAACATATAAAAAAATTACCTACTGTATATACTTGTGTATAGGTCACACAAATAGATAGGTTACACCCTTAGTCTGGGGTTGTCAAAGTGGGTATTTACGGCTGACTCCCAGATAAATGGCACTATAATCTGTAGAGTTACAAGGCCCTTTTTTAACATAAATATAACTAATATTTGTTGCATATTTTCAAATACTCAAGTTTATTTCAAAACTTTGCTTATATATCTTAAAACATAAGGAAAGTGATTAGCTGTAATTGCATGGTATTTTCTTATCAAGTGTGGGGATGCTCTGTTTAGACAAAAATTTGGATACCGGTAATCGCTTCAGTAAAAATCACTTGAAAATGATAGTCATTTGTTGTAAATCAAATAATAGATGGTAAATATGAGCAATGCAGATCAAGTGCTTTTATTCGATGTGTGACGTAGTATTGTTGGAAGAGGCAATTGCGTAAAATCGAAATGTCATAAAAAATTAATTTTCTCCCTTGCTCTCTGCGAGTATTCTGGACTTGAGCAAAAGCAATTATGCTCGAGTTCAGGGTACTCGCCTAGATTACTGAGATGCTACAGTCTACTTCAGATTCTCTATGATGTTGAGAGTATAGGTTGCACCCCTGATTTTTATTGAAATTTTGGTGAAAAAATGTGTGACCTATCCTCAAGTATATACAGTATATACTTTACTATATGAATGAACTAAAAAAATTAACTAACATATATATTTTTTAACCATTTGTTGTTCCAGGATGCCGCAGTTATCAAATTTTCAATGTGAGGTGATTGTTCTCTTAAATAAAAAAACATCCAACTTGGGAGCTGAAAAAATGCCAAGAAATGTGCCAGAATTCTTTAGTTTGAACACCACATCTTACATTTGTACTTTTCTTCTGTTTTAAGCTACTAAATTTGTATCCTTTGCTTTTGTTTCAAATAAATGTAACAAAAATTCCAACAATTAAAGAAACTGTACCAAATTTCCAGTTTTTTTTTGTGGCATAATAGCTTTATTGAAGCTTACATTAAAATATTTTATAAAAAATCAGGAAGATTATTTATTATTTGATATTTAAAAGGTAATGCGAATCAAATTTTAAAAGTGGCTCTATTATATTTTATTGAAATAATATAGACATAGAAGCACTTAACTACAAAGGCAGAAAAAGAGAATTTTGTGATACATTATTATAAAAAAATATACAATGTCTCCATTCTTGCTTTTCAGTGTTTTTCATAAAATCTTTTCTCTGTATTAAAAGCTAATCTGACAAAAAATAAATTAGCTTGTGTTGTACCAGAAAACCTTGACATTTGAAAAAAATTCAATTAGAAAGAAAAAATTATTTGCAATGATTTTGGCTTTATATGGGTGGGATAATATAAATTATAATTCCTAGGACCACCCCAGGTGAAAAGTGAACAGTGATGGTGTGAGGGAATAAATTATACATTTAATAAAGAATGATGTATTTTCTTCACTTTCTTTTTTAAAAAACAACTTTCGAGAGAACATATAAAGAAAAAAACCCCAAAGAAACACAATGACAGAGTTGGTGTTTAGATGCCAAAGAAATTAGTCTGATGTAAAAAAAAGAAAAGCTAAAGAATGAAAAGCTTTGGTGAGTTGTCTATGGTGACATTTTTTTCACCCAATATAAGCTTCAAGAGCCACTCAAGGTATGCTTTTATACCCTTATTCTAAGGGTATAAAAGCAGTGCAAGGAGGAAGTCTTATTCTTTTATGTGCTGTGTTCCTTCAGGACATAGGCAATCATGGCCCTCCACATCTTCATGCTCCTTATAGTTCTTAATAAGTTTTGTCTTTTTGTTATTTCTCCCAAACCTTGTTCTACCATCCATTTACTCAAGCTTATCAAGTATGTTATGCACGCTTTCCTCTATCCTTCAGTGTCCTGTGAATATTAGCTTTTCCAAGCCCTCCTTCCTCATTATGTGCCCCAGAAATTTCAACTGCCTCTTCCTGATGTTAAATTTCCTTTTTGTTTCTATTTTCTTCAAAACCTCATTGTTGCTCACATATTTGGTTTATGGTATCTTCAACATCTTTCTATAGAACCACATTTCTGTTGCTTCAAGTCTCTTTTTCATCTTTGAGAAGATTGTCTAGCATTTGCTGCCATACAGGAGGACAGATATCATGCAACATTCCAAAAATGTGCATATTATGAGTATATCTAGGATAGATGACCTTAGATTTAAAGAGGTTAAGATTGTAGTGGTCAGGGAAGCATCCTCTTGGGAGTCTGTTCTATAAAATAACAGTTCTGGTGAAGAAGCTGTCTGAGTGGAACTTAATCATTTCCAGAGGAATACAAACG
Organism: Acanthosepion esculentum; assembly: GCA_964036315.1. Lineage (NCBI taxonomy): Eukaryota > Metazoa > Mollusca > Cephalopoda > Sepiida > Sepiidae > Acanthosepion > Acanthosepion esculentum. The sequence continues at coordinate 21,263,481 of OZ038496.1, read as the reverse complement.
GAATGAGGATGATTTGGCACCATGAACATGGTACGGTTGGTCATAGCTGTGAAGGTCTGAACTGGTAGAACTAAGGAATGTAGATTGATGATTTTCCATACAGGAATGAGAGACCAGCAACATTTCGTCTGTGGGGAAAGTGGTTGCAGGATGGAAAATAATTCCTCACTCACAAGGCCACATAATTGTTTTTGAACTTTGTCAAGGTTAGACAATGACATGGTACACTGATGGCTAGAGAGAATTATTTGAGTAAGATAAAACAATATATACAGTAACCCTTTTGTATTTACACATGTGAAATCATATCAAAGAGTAAATATATAAAATACATATAGAAATTGAGTGCATACCATAGACATACTGGATGCTTCTAAACATGTATGCACACTAAATCTATGAATATTAGCAATCTATACATACTGGCACATCACCAAAACACCTCATAATGCAAACAGACATAAGAAAGTACGCACACAAACATTTGTGGGTAGATAACATACACATTAACATAAATGAATAAAAAGAATTTATACATGAAAATACAACAGGAATAAACTATAAATGTAAAAAAAAAAAATAGGCTTTAACAGAAAATAGGAAACACGTAATGTCTTCATTGCTTTTATAAAATTATTAATTTTTTTGTTTTTTTTTGTATATTATCATGAGAGAACAAAATGTCTTGCAGGGAGATCTTCTCCAAAAGAAAACACTGGGCTGTCATAAAGGATATTAACTGATTAGTAATTAGTATTGCAAAATGGAAAAATAGCATTAACTAATATTCTTTGTTACAACGATATAAAAATCCATTATAATCAAGATGCAAAGGACTGTTTAGCATGGTGCTTTTAGTTTCCAGGAGCAAAAACTAACTCAAAAATGTCTTATCAATATAAGATTCTAGAATTCAGACAACCTGGATTATAAGTACTAAGTTCATACTGAAATTAATCATAAGAACAATGAAGAAGAAGATAGTTGGTGTCATCACTATTATGAAGATTATTATAGCATACAATAAATTTATAATGAAAAGAAACTTGTATTACTTATGCAGCCAATCAGATTTCAGCCTGGCTCTTCCTTGGTTACTAATAGAAAGTGAGAAATTCTTTTTAACAGAACGCATACATAGTAAAAGATTTGGGCTCAAAACAAAATCTTTGCATTTTAGAATAGGGACTAAAAAATTAAATAATAAATCAAAAAATATTTGACATCCACAAGAACAGATATTATTCTTTCAAAAACTATACCTCATCGGCAGGTGGGCAATCATAGCTCCCACAGCTTCTTTTCTACTTTTTTTAATAATGTATAAAATGGGCATTATTGTATTTATTTTTAGAAAAGACAGTGAAGTGGTTTGCGGTTGTTTGCAAGTTTTGTTTTAATTGCTTAGACTGGTTGCCAACCAAGGCTAAAATATACAGTTTGCTCTGATATGTAACCACTTAGCTGATGAGGGGAAAAGAGGTGAATTCATTCTTTTTCAAAGGGCAAATTGCCTTACCTGGAATTTGAACTTTGATCATCAATTCTATTTTTCTCACTGTTAATCCACCTGGATCTCAAAACCTAGCTAAAGAGAATAATGCTCTGCACTTAAGAATACTATTTATGTTCTTTTTTTATGTGCCGTGTCCCTTCAGGACGTAGGCGATCACGGCCCTCCACATCTTTCTGCCCCTTGTAGCTCTTAATAAGTTTTGTCTTTGTGTTATTTCTCCCAAACCCTATTCTACAATCCATTTACTCAAGCTCATCAAGTATGCTATGCACTGCTTTCCTCTGTCCCTCTTTCCTTCAATCTGTTCCATGAGTATCAGATTTTCCAAGCCCTCCTTCCTCATTATGTCCCTCAGAAATTTCAACTGCCTCTTCCCTATGTTTCATTTTTGTTTCCATTTCTCTAAAACCTTGTTGTTGATCATATATTCGGTCTACGGTATACTCAGCATCTTTCTGTAGAACCACATTTCTGTTGCTTCAAGTTTCTTCTTCATCTTTGAGGAGAATTTCCAGCATTCACTACCTTATAGGAGGACAGATATCATGTAATGGTTCAGTTTTGTCTATAGAACAGAAGTTTCATTCAGCAAAATTAAATAATGTTGTTCTTTTTCAAGGAATACTGAACAGGTAACTGCTTAAAAGTACCTGTATAAGTCTGGCACAATCCACAAGCTGTTTACAGTAACTGGTATTCATCAGTGGTCATCCATTTAAGTATTGATCAATTTCAATACTGCTTAACTGCAAGCAATGAGACTAATATCTGCTTGTAAGTGAAATGTAAGAAAGACAGCAAGGAACTGTTGCTATTTATTATTAAAGAGTAATGACACAGGACATGACAGAAGTACTATTTTCTTTCCTTTTTTTAATCAATTCACCCCAAGCAAGGAAGCCACTAAGATGCAAGAGGTGACTGCATATGAAGGAATATGAGAAAACATAAAGGAGAGAGAACAGTAAAAGAACAGGAATTCAAAAGACAGAAGAAAGATAGCGATTGATATTGTGTTTAAATTTTTGAAGATCAAAGTTGACTAGGAAGCAAGAAGCTGGAGGAAAGTCAGGGCCAGCTCAAGGTACCGGCAACTCAGGTAGTTGCCTGGGGCACCATCAAAACCGAGGGCACAATCATGCCGCCATGTCATGTATTTGGTATCTTCCGAAACTAAAGCTTATAAAAACATACTTGTGGTCATCCATGACTCAAGACAGATTAAATTCTTTGGTTATTTTGTCAATAGAAAATGATCTTGTAATGAAGATAGGTGTAGAAAGTGTCATGAAAAAATTTGAAGATCTAAAGGCTAGAAAAAAATGTTTTAAGATAATGAATGTTTTCTTTAGCTTGTACTAAGTTGTATATTGTAAATAACTCATTATTCTACATTTTCAGTTTTTCTCCTTGGGAAAATTTAAAAAAAATTATATTTGTAATAGAGCCGAAGTTCAGCTTGCCTTGGGTGCCAGCAACCCTAGGGCCTTCACTGAAGAGAGTTCCATAACCAAGAAGTGTGAGAGAAGAAACTGTTAGCATAAAACTTACAGTTGCACCTAGCCATTTTAAGTGTAAAATGAATAACCAATTAAGGTCATCTGGCCACATGTACTTCAGCCTTAGCAGCAGTGATGTGTCTAAGACAAGATAGCCTGATGAAACTTCAGGCTGATTTTGAATTTAGGGTTTTCCTTCTAGACTGGTTATAGAGTCCATTCTTCCATGCTATTAACTTCTAGCTGGTGGGGGAGATGGGTTTATACCTTTAGAAAGGTATTTTTGTGAAAGCAGCTCAGCTGGAATTTAAACTAAGCATGCCAACCAAATTTTCTCTACCAATAACCACTATGTTACTCTTGCATTACAAGAGTAATAGGTAAACAAAATGTACAAAAAAATGCATTTGATAAAGTATCTTTTCTATACTCACAGGCAAAAGTTAAATAAAAATAAAAGCAAACAAAATCTTGAAGCAATGAATGACTTTATTTAATTTAATTATTAATCTTTTCCTAGATTTGTTAAAACTGTCCCTATCCACTGAGTAATGATTTTATCTCTTTGCCAACAAGGATCAGAGATCAGGACATCAATCCAGATCAAATCTCACTATTTTGGTTTGGTTTTGATGACAGGCATTGGCCAAGATAAGTTCTGAACCAAAGATTATAAACCCCAATTGAAACACTATACTTTTCACTTATGACTTTCAGAAACACATTGGTAGCAGATACACAAATTAATGCTTCTTTAGATAAGCAGAAAGTGAAGAGAAAGCATGTCCAAAAGAGATTGGGTCAGGCAAAGTAGTAAAGGTCTGGCGAATAGGGCAGATAATTATGGAGGAAGTAAGTAGTATAGATCAGATAGCAGAAACAGCAGTCTGGAAGATGACAGTTGTTGGTTGGCAGTTAAGTCAATGTCTGTAGTTGGAATCACACAGTTATGCTTGAATGATCCTCCCCTCTTGAAAATGATAACAAATTTGAAGACTGTTTTAATTTCTCTTTATCTGCAAAGAACACACAGCTATTTTCCTTCTTCAACCTATCATGTAAGACATTTTCAACCAAAATCTTTCAGTTCCATTTTTGGGGAATTCAGTGACAGAGAAGAGAGAGAGAGTATAGTATATGTCAGCAAAATCAACCAGTGAATTAATTGTCTCATTCAGTCTCAAGCTAAGTATATTGACTGGTTCCTGTCAAGGTTGACAATGGGTGTAACATCTCTTTTACAGTCACACTCTGACAAACAATATGGATTCTGTTTTGTCAGGTTCACTGCTGATGTGATAATGACCATCACTGAATATGTATATCAAACTCTTGATACTAACATCAAAGCTCGTGCTGTGGTTCTAAGTATCTCAAAGGCATTTGGCATACTGATCTTCTATGTAATCTTCAGGGCTATGGTATTACAGGATGATTGATTTAATCCAATCATTCCTATCAAATCATAAAATGGAAGTTGTCCTGAATGGGCTCACTTCTAGATCCTTTCATATGAATGTGGATGTCCCCTAAGGCTCTATACTGGGTCCTATGCTGTTTCTGATCTTCAATTTTTTTTTTTTGACTATTGGTATTTTGGCCAATCAGAAGTGTGGATTCCATTTTGCCCTTAACCATTGACATACAACTAAAACATGTAAATAGATAAAGAAACTCTAGCTTGATCATTCAACTTAATCAACATCGAATAATACTTTAATCCATAATTTAATCCATAATCTAATTTTACTATCCAAATGATGTCTTATCACTAAAGAAAAATTATAAAATAACCAATTTATACTTTCAAACTGATATCAGATTTTGAAAATTCGAGCCAAGAGTGGCAAAATGTCAAAGACAAAAATAAAAAGAGGACTAAGAACTATCAGGTTGAATTAGCGGATATGTGTCTAAGACATGGGTTTCTGAAAATTATGTAAGATGTCTGTGAGTGCCACCTGTTGGTAACATGCTTTTTGGCAGGCTTTGCAGGCCACCAAGGTCTGGCTCTCCTCCTTTTTATCACCCCATCAGAAGTACAAAGAATCTATACCTTGCTTCTTACTCCCATCTCAAAAGCCTGGTTCTCTTATCTCTTCTCCTGATAGAGATAAGACTAGCTTTGCCACTGACCTGACTAGAACATATATCTTTCACATGTCAGAAGATTTTGGAAGCTTAAAATAGTGTGGGAAAAAAGAAAGTGCTGTAATAATTAAATCCAAATGATCAGTATTCTTGAGATTTTATCTAATCTTTACTGTTTAACTGGTCATTCTATAAGAACAGGTAAATTTTAAAATTTGGTACCTGGAATTCTTAGAGGGTTATCCTGATAAAACTCAGTGTTTTAAACATGGTTTAATCCTAAACATTTGGGTAATAAATCTTAAAATTTAGAATGAATAAAACTATTTTTTAGAAACATGGTAATCTCCCTTTTTTGCTAAATAGTTGTTTTATAACTAAACAAAATATCTAATATAAAAAAAAGTAAAAATGTAAATAGTGTACATAATACCTCATCTCAGAAATATAGACAGAAATCATAGTTGTCTCCCCTTCAAACTACTCTACCATAAAAATAATGGCCGAACCTCAAATATGGGAAGTGATCAAATTGCATTGAATAAAACTTAATTATAAGCTTAAAGGTTTTTATTTAGTTTTTTTTTACAGCTTGTTAGGTAAATTCTAACATTTATTTAGTCATAAGACAATACAAATAGTTTTATACTGAAAGTTTACTTTATGGTCAAGATAGTTACATATTGTGCCACTAGTATCAGAAAACACTATCTTTTCAGTGTTCGCTTAGAATTATATGAATTGTTTGTATTTTAAATATAAATATACTTTATATTACAGTCTTTACTTGACCACTCATAATACCGTTGAACTGGGGCACTTTGACATGGTGTAATGGTCAGTGAGCTTGTCCCACTAGATCAATTATGACTGAATAGTGAGTTCAATCCTCATTGGGTGCCCATACGGCTTTGCATTTGAGAATAATGCTGCCACCTCCTTTTATTCTTGTAAAGGCAGAGTCAGCCTGACCAAGAAGTCTTTAAATAAGAAAAAAAGAAAATGGATTGGGTGAGATAACAACTTTTCAACACTCCATCTTATTATTTAAAATGACCTGTCAACTGTGTTATCAGGTATGAATTCAGTATAGGGCACAGAAAAGAAAAGAATGAAAAAAAAGGAGAGAATCGTCAAGGTGTATTGATTGGCTGGTTTAGGTGATGTGTACCTTTTAGAAGAATTGGTCATTCCTATCAGTAACACCAAAGAAGAGTGCTGGATTATACCTGGTTGACTGCAAAAGTTTGGCAAAGTGTGATGAGATTTTAGCTGAATTAAGAGCCAACTCTTTCAAATCTGATTGCTCCAATTGTAGGTGACAAGTAATAACTTTAAGTATGCAAGAACCAGTTGAAGAATTTAATCTGATTATTTCTTTCCAGATGAATAATAAATTGTTAGTTACTGAATTAAAGCTTCTACTCCCATGATTTGTATTTCCCTGACAACATCCCCATTCCCTTACCCACATTTATTGGTGCCAGAGGAAAAGGCCAAGTTGAAAAGAGTGTGTTGATATTGATTATAATAGAATTGCCAAGAAATATAGAGTGGCAGACAGAGACTGAAATCTTAATCAGTTGAGCCCAGATAGATTGATAATGAACAAGCTACCATAGATAGATAGTTAGTTAATGAACAGGCCGAGATAGATAGATAATGAACAGTCCTAGATAGATAGATAATGAACAGTCCTAGATAGATAGATAATGAACAGGCCGAGATAGATAGATAATGAACAGGCCGAGATAGATAGATAGATAGATAAAGGAAGGTAGAATGATGAAAAGAACATAGGTACATGGTTATAGATTGATGGATAAATAAAATCTGTGATAGAATAGTCAGGAAATTGATTATATGATAGATCAAATATTTAAAAATGTTTTTCATATAAAAGTATAAAAAATTAAAACTTTCAGAAAGAAAAAAAAGGTTTTCAGTTAACTTTCACCATGCTCTACTAAAAGGCATCTTGCTATTTTTTAAAATATATCTTATTTACACCTTAGAAATTTTTAAAAAATTCACAAAAAATAAAGAAAATAAAAAAAAGCATCTTCCTGATAAGTGCAAAAAATTACAAACAAAAAAGAAGAGTTAACCTATTTTCTCTCTTTGAACAAATAAAATTAAAGAAATATCATTTTTCAAGTATTATATTTGTTGTAACTTCTTCATCTTTGAGTAGATTGTCCAGCATTCATTGCTATACAGGAGGACAGATATCATGTGTATGGAGTTAACAAAATATTATGATTATATGTAGGATGTTTAATAATTACTTGAGGCTATATTCTGTTTCATCAAGAAATTGGCTCTTTAATTAATATGAGGAAAGACTAAGAATCAATCCCTTAATAAATGAACGAATGAATCTGAAAATATTCACATAAGACCATAAAACATGGTAGACATATAAAGACATATTTATTTTATAATTAAAAGCAGAGTGAAACAGATAAAATATTTGATGAACACTTTCATTGCAATCATATTTCAGGTGTTCCCAGAACATTTCTTATACTTAAATAAATCAGTGACTTTCTCATTAACGTGATGTGGCTTCCCTCTGTCTTTTCTACAAATATTTTTATGGCAACTGTTCTGACAAGCTTTTTTCTTTAGTTTCTTGACTGCATGAATTTAAGTGTACTACTAGATTAGCAACTAGGTCTCATCATTTTACTGTTCCACTAGTTAGATGCAACTGTCTTTTCTATTCTGACAGTTTCTTTCCCCACACTTCTCACCTGTGGAACTGCCTTCTGATTTCTTGCTTCCCTGCTACATACAAACTTCAAAATACTTTAAGTATGCAAGAACCAGTTGAAGAATTTAATCTGATTATTTCTTTCCAGATGAATAATAAATTGTTAGTTACTGAATTAAAGCTTCTACTTCCATGATTTGTATTTCCCTGACAACATCCCCATTCCCTTACCCACATTTATTGGAGCCAGAGGAAAAGGCCAAGTTGAAAATGCGATGTCAATCATCATCTTTTGTCTTCCTGAACCCTGTTCCTTTATTGTCCTTTCCTCACTTCTTTTCACCAAAGTCTTCTCATTCTCTTTCACTCCGTGCAACCTCTATGTCTTAGTGGCATTATCACTTTGCTTGGGGTGAAATGATTAAGAAAAAAATTACACTTTCAAAGGTCCGTTTTGTGTGTACAGATAGTGTGGACATAGGAATCAACACTGTATGGTGACTCTCTGTTTTACACTTCAATTCACTCTCTCAAGACCTAGGTCTGAAGATTGCACCGCAACATGAAAGTGGCAATCAACATGTAGTAATCTATTTCTCATACAGATCACTTTTCGGCTATAAACAACAAATTTTAAACATATATTTCAACCATTTTAAACATTTTATTTATTACGTCAAACTTTATTTTTAGTGGATACCTGTATTTGAAGCTACATTTTATTTTAAGCAATATTAATTTCATCTACCAGCCGAGAAAAGGTATTATCCTTTTCGACACGAAGTTTTCTCGAGGTAGACAAAATAAATACTGTTTTAAAAAATAATAAAAGGAAGCGTCTCCAGTTTGAAGTATGTCATTTAAAAACTAAAATTCATTTTTTTTCTTTAGAAATATAGACATAGATTCCGTAGGAGGAGGGACATGTTCTCTACACACACAATTTACACATAAATCAATAATCCTTCATATACCGTAGCGTATAAGTCGACTTTATGTATAGTACGAGCCCTGACTCAGTTTGCATTAATTTTTTAACCACTCCAGAAACAAATTACCTGTGTAGTGTAACCGGTCACCGAAAATGCATGGTTTTTAAACCTCTTCAAAAAATTACTTGTGTATAGTGCTACCCCTCATTTTTTGCGTAAAAAAACAAAACAATCATACAAACTCGCATTAGACACGAATATAAACACTGTAAATTACAATTTTGATATTATTCCTCTCTACACGCACAAAAACACTTTGTACGATTTTACAATTCATTTTTTAAATTACTCTTTTTTACAATTCAAATATTAATAAAATTTGAATTATTTTCCATGTAACGTAATTTAGATAAAAATAAACAAAAAAAACGTAGTCCCTTCGCACCGCAGTGCTAAAAAAATACAGACACTGAATGCAAAAGAGCATCGCATCGTTTTCACAATCAATGATAACAATCAAAGTCCAAACATTATTACCATGTATGTGGACAGTAAAATAGATGGGGTAGGGAGGAATGACCACTTATTTTACAATGTAGACAATTTGTTTCTGGGGAAAAAAACAAACAAACAACAAAAAACGAAAACAAAGTGAGAAATAGGATTATAAATCCGTGTCATCAGGTACATAAACAGAATCAAAAACTTGCCTTGTGATATGCTGAATTCCACACAGTGCCATACTCATAACATGTTTGAAAATCCATTGTATCCAGGCTGTTCGCTTTTTCAAGATTCAACCCTTTTTTTCTTTTGCCCAGGAACGGTGTATCCGGCATTGCGTAATTATTTCGTTCGGCCAGACCGCCAGTGCTATTCGCAACCTTTGGGTGCAGAATCATTTTTTTTTTCTTTTTTTCAGTGATGGAGAAGAAGAAAATGCTATCACCGCCAGTGATTAAAGTAAATAAAAAAAAGGTGTCAATTCCTGTAACACATGCAGGTACGTGCGTGTAACGCCTTTGTTTGCGGTGATAGGTTGCTTCGTAGCCTTTTCTATCTATTTAACTTACTGGCAATGACAATTAATGTCCAAAATAACACGGCTCAGCACTTATTGATGAAAAAACATGTACGTGTTATGACAGAAATGGCAGTGTTGTACACGTAAAACAATATTGTCTCTGTTGTTGTTGAGTAAGTCGTAGGTAAGTTTTTTAGAAAACCTGCTGGGAATGGCTACAAGGAATGAATGTTTGGAGTCGGGCGCGAAACTGTGCGTAAGAAAAAAAGATTGACTTTTTCTTCTTTTTTTTCTTTTCTTTCCTAATCTATCCAATTTTAAGATAACATTCTATATTTCTGTGATACAACTTTTACTACTCTTTACACGGCAGTGTAAAAGATTAAAAAGTAAATATAAGAAAACTAAGGCCAATAAAAAGCCATGTGAGTACACCCCCACCCCAACTCAAACAGAATTCCAAACTATAACACCTCCAACCCTGACGGGGAGTAGGGGTGTTGTTTTGGTCGGATCTTTTACTTTTAGATTTATCTTCTGCTCTAGATACCTAGATTTGGAGGGAGAGGGCATTTTCATGGAAGCATGCAAGTGAAACTGGAACTGTTTGAAAAAGATAGAGTGTGAAAAGGCAGGAAGAGGGGGGGAAAGAAAAAGAAGAGGTGAAGAACAGTGATAAAGCGAGTTTGAGAAAAGCTACAGGTCGCTTATAGAAATATCTTCCTCCCTTCAACCCGACCTCTGCCATTTTTACGCTTCCTCACATGCATACACACACAGGTACTACACTGGTTCCACAAGAAAGGAGGTGAGCACACCCATACCAACACCCTTCTTCAGGTTGTGATTAAAAAGTAAATTTTTAGAGTATCTATAATGCGCTAAGAATATTCAGATGACGGAAGGAAGAAAGATAAAAACCTTGGAGGATATGAAAATGAAAGTAGGGAGGATATCCGATAAAGATATGAAGTAAGAAAACAAAAAAAGTGCAAAAAGACATTAAAAGCTAAAAAAATATATAAGAAATAGTGGAAGAACAGTATTCTGATAAGGGGGAAAATACTAAAACAGAGCCAGGGTAAGGGTCTTGGGGCCATATTATTTATACCCATCCTGAGGGTGTTCAGGGTGGAGGTTAAACATAAATGACATCACCTTTAGTATATAGAAAAAGCTTATCCCTCCCACACAGCTAACATCACCTAGACATGTGTCCTAAGGAATAGCAGGATATCTTTTTAAGCTGAATTCAAAATCAAAGAAGAAACCCCACATGATACTTATCTAACCTATTTTATCTCAGGGGAGGGTGGAGCTGAAAATAGATAAAAAAAAACTCCCTTCTTGAAAAGTTAGGGGGAATATAAACAAAACAGGCCCTCATATCAGGTATTAAAAAATGTTAATAATATTAAGTTGTTTGTAATGCTACACTTTGTTTAGTCTCATTTTTTGGACCTTAATGATAATGACAGAATTTTTTCTGATCAGTTTTCAGGGTTTTTGGATAATAATTAAAATTCTTAGAATCAACATTTTATTAATGATTCTATTCAAGCAAATATACTTTTAAAGTAAGCTAAAAATAAACAGCAAGCCTAGTTTTAAATTATCAATTTTTTAAAAAGAAAACAAGTTTAGTATAGAAATATATTAGGCTTATGCAAAGGTTTCTATTACCATCTTTTGTATAAAGTTAGGGAAATTCAAAAAGTGTATTTTGAGTTTACTTAATTCTTAATTGCTTGTGCATATGTACTCTATGAATTGTTTGTGGAAAAGTCATAATTTTATTTAATTTTGTTAAAAATCATGGTTGAATCTAAAAATGCACATTTGATATCATAGATCAATGAAGTTTATAGTTATAATGCAGTAGGTGTAAACATGTTTTAGGAATGGTTTGTGAAATTTAAAAAGGGAGATTTTGAGCCCAAGGACAAAGAACAATCTGAAATAGCTTGAAGAGTTTGAAAATTAATAAATTGGAGAAAACTTTTGAAAGAAGATGCAGTAGGACAAATAACATGGATTTTCACAAAAATTAGAGTTAATTTGGTTCCATGCAACACCTCTTGTCCAGCCAATGGATTCAAGAAACTCAAGATCTCAGATAATTCCTCAATTCATCTTTCCTTGCAATCAAATAAGAATGACCCATTGTTTATCTGAGTTAATGGCAGGGGCATAACATATGTGCTAAGTAAAGAATGAAGGAACAAGTAGAATTATAATATGATAATAGTAAGGATTTAAAACATTACAATCATCATAATAATAATGATTTAAAACCTTCTGATAATAATCATAATATTTATGGGAATCTTTCTGCTAGGCTGGTTGCCTTGGAGATACCTGACATTTGGATGTGCAGGTGGCAGCACTGCTTGGAAAAACATTTAAGAACTGGAGAGGATATCAAATCAAATAATAATAATAATAAAGGAATAAACCTAATAATTATAAAGATTTAAAACTTTCTAATAATAATAGTAATAATGATAATGATGATGATAAAGTCTTAAAACTTAATAATAGTAAAAAATGAAAATATCAATATGCTATAATATTTTGACAGCATAGGTAAACTTGTCTTGATACAAATTAGTTGCTCACTAAGATCGAGTTACCATTACATTCATGGTAAATGTTGTAACCTAGGGAAGGTTACTGAATAGAATAATCAAATGAAGGTTTGTAATGAACGAGAATACTTAGGACAAGAACAACACATATAAGATAGAACGTAGAAGAAATAGTCAACTGCTAGAATTGAGTCAAGTGAATTCCACAATGAATCTCCAATTCTAGACCAACATACAGTATTTACTACTGTATTTATTTGACTGGGGACATACCGATTATTGTTTGTAGGTATGCTACAATAGTGAATTAATTATTTATTTAATTTTATAGTTATCCATGTTTTTAATTTTTGTGTTAATTAAAAAGTTGAGAAAGTTTTTACAATGAACAAAGTTTTTAAGCTTTTTTGAGACTTCTGGAATATATATGTCCTAGATTATCTATGGGCAATCATGGCTCTCCACTATTTCCTGTTTTTTCTTGCTTAATCTTTTGCCTCTTTACCATACCTCTTTATCCTTGTCCTGTTATCAATGTGCCATGAACAATGAAGTAAAAAAGATTGTTTTTCCGGCTTTTACAACTACAGACAATGACATCACCAAAGTTTGAACCTCACACAGAAATTAGTATGCATTACATGACAAAGGACATGCAAGTTATCTGTTAGGTCCATGTTTTTCATCAAAAGGGTGAATAAACTGCCATTATGTTTTCATATTATAGATTTATCATTGTTATATGGAAGTGTATACAGTAAGAAAAAATATAATTTGTAGTTTTATGTTTCATTTCAATATATTGGACAACTAAATTCCAGGAGACATTTTTAAATGGATCATGACACAATCGTCTTTTTTGTTATATAGCCTTGAAAGGATTAATAAAGGAAGTAAAATTTTTATCATAATGATAACAGAATTAAAAAAAAAAAATCTATCCTTTTAAATAGCTGTGAATGTTGGATAATGTCCTCACCGGTGAATAAGAGACTTTAGATGTTTTAAGTCTTTACTATTATATAGAAGAATGCTGAGAATATCATGAATGGAGCATATGAGCAATGAGGAAGTTTAAAAAATATGGGAAGAAAAAGATACTTATATTTACAGTGGGCTATGATAAGTTTTTAGCCACCATTAATTACAGCAATTTTGGCTTGTGTAATAATGTATCTTCTTTTTTTTCAGATAGTACCGTGTTAGTATCAAGTTACTCTCATCTATGAACGAGAGTTGACTTATATTTTGCAATGAAAGTTTGCAGAAGTAAGGAAATTGGTGAATTTCAATGAGGACAAATAATAGGATAGCATCAGTCTGGCAAGTCAAATAGAGAAATTGCTAGGTTTTTTGCAGGTTAATCATCAAAGGGTTAACAATATTGTCAAGAAATTTAATGAAGAAGGTCATTGTTGTGTGGAACAATGTTTAGGAAAACCAAGCATCATGTCTGAGCAAACAAAAAGGGCGCTGAAGAGGGAAATCATCAGAAACTGTCATCAGAGCGTCAAAGATGTCGCCATATGCGGTGAGAAAGACTCTGAAAAAAGCTAGGTTATCAAAGAAGAGTTGCAAGAAAGAAGCCCTTGATTTCAGGTGTTAACAGGAACAGGCATATGGACTGGGTGAGAGAATTCGAGAGCAAAGATTATGAATTTTGGCAGTCTGTAATTTGGACAGATGAAAGTAAATTCTGCCAATATTCAAATTTGAGACAGCTTTATGTTTGGTGAAATGAGAATGCAACTAGGAACACTGAATGTCTGCAGGTGACTATGAAATATGAAGGGATTGGAGTAATGGTGTGGGGTGCTGTCTGGTTTGGAGGGAAATCTGAGCTGATTCTTGTTGATGAGCAGTTGAATGGTCCAAAATACTGTCAAATATTAGAGAAAGGAATACTCACACTATTTGAAACCAATTAGATCGACAGGAATGTCTACTGTTTTAAAGAAAATGGAGCGCCATGTCATATAAGCAAAGTAGCAAAGGTCTGGAAGGAATCAAGTCACTGCTATGAGTAGCCCAAAGTCGTGACATGAATCTATTAGAGCACGCTTCGGAACACCTTCACTGAAATCTTCAAGAGCATGCAACCAAAATCATGTCAGTGGTAACCCTTAAAGAAACATTGCTAAAGAAGTGGCAAAATATGGCTCAGATGATTGTTGATAACTCAAATCCATAAAAAATCGAATACAAGCACTGAAACTAGCAAATGGAGGACCTACTCTATACTAGTTCCAAATACTGTTTATTTATGTCGAGAAGGGATTACATAATTAAATTTTGAAATTGGATGTAGTTTATTTCTCTTGGGTAAAAACTTTTCTGTAGAATCAGAAAGACATAGTTAAAATTTCTGGAACACGATGAGGAAAAAGGGCTTGGAGAATTTGACACTCCCAGAACATACTGAAGGGAAACAGAGAGTAACCTACCTAAACGTCTTGTGTAAATGGATGGCAGAACAGAGACTGGGAGAGATAGTAAAAAGACAAACATTGCTAAGAGCTACAAAAGATAGGAAGTTGTGGATAACCATGATCGCCTATGTACAGAAGGGACATTGTAAGTAGAAGGATCAGAATTTGATCAAAGACAACCCAAACAGCTCCTTCTTAATATTATTTAGATTTATGAGTTTTATATGTTATAGACTGCATAATAGAAGAGGTCTAAGGTTTCTTTTCTTCTAACATAGCTTGTAAAAATAAATATTATGAACCTCTGGTATTGCAGATCAGAGTTCCACTGAGCTCTTTTGTTGACTGCTCAGGATATGAAATGATCAAATAAATATAGGATATCAGGCAATAGAACTAGTTCTAATAGGTTGAACACTCTGGGGAAAGGCATGATTCCCTAAAGTCTTGTCTATATAAATATACTCCAGAGATGGAGTTCAGATCACATCTGGTAAATAAAGACTTGTCAAGGATTATGACGGAGCCTGGTGTACTTACTGCTTGTTATCAATCATTTTGATCTTGTAAACGTCTTGCCTCTTGAAAGGCGTGACAGGATATAGGAAGGGAGTGTGACAGGAATGATGCTCAGATCACCCTTATGATAAACTATTTCTACTGTTAAAGCTATTTGTATCTTGGGACAGAATTTTTTATTTATTGTATTAAATGAAGCACAAAACAGTAACCAAAACTGAGGCCAGTCTTATTAGATATTCAAGATAGGATAAGAGATTCAAAATCAGTACAAATACTTATAAAATATGAAAAAAGTAAAATCCTTGGATGTCTATTTCCATCTCCTGTTCATGACTTGTTTCTTCTGTTCTTTTAAACCAGGCTAGGGTAACCTTCTCTGATTTGTTGGCCACATATGATATGACTCATCATAAGGTGGGTTGCACAATTAAAAAGATTCAAGGCAAGTTTTTGCTGAAAATGCTTCAGTCGTGAAAATGACTGAAGACCGTATGTATAAAAATGGGGAAAGCTGATTTCTTTTTCTTTGGAAAAAAGAGTTTTCTATAATTAAAAAATTGAAGTCTTAGTATATTATCACTGATGACAGTGTGATTAAAACATGCTGCTGTGTGTGATTTGTTTCTAATTTATTCATTTGAAAACAAAAAAAAAATATCTATTATGAATGTTTCCTGTTTCTAAAGCAAAAGATGGTTACACTTATGATCTTCCTTAGTGAAAATTGCCAATTGTTTGAAATGATAAAAATGTTACCTTCAACACAAAAGTTACAAAATACAAAAAACATTGCACTTCATCATTGTTTATGTATGTGAATATGTATGAGAAAGTGTGAGTGAACAAGTGTGAATAAAACAAGTGAAACTGAAATGCAACAAAGTGTTATTTTCCTTATGAAATTAGGTGTGCCATTGAGAAAGACAAACGGGCTGCATTTTTCCCATGACTGTTTTAATCAATCATTGTATTGATCAATCCAAGTAAGTAATTATAAATGTAAACTAATAAAATAGTTGATCATTTTCTTTATCTGTTGGACATGCTGCTAATAGCAGTAACATCATTGTTGTAAAGATTGACAGATTAAGAGAACAGGAGCAATAGTAAAATTTTGTTCGAATATGTTTTTAGTTTTTCTAAAGGACATGAATAATTATCAGTGATATAAATTATGATTAAATATTTCAGTGGTTGTTTAATGTATTTATAAGGGGTATTTTCTTCTATTACAATTAAAGATAAGTAGCAGTAACTGTGTAAATTTTATGGTTTTCTTTGAAATTTCTGATGAATCTTAATTCTTAAGTTAATGATGGAATAAGCTCCTTACAAGTTTTTCAACTATGAAATAACTATGGAACGCACCTTATTGCATTGTTAAGTATTTGAACTTAACAACTTTAACAAAATATTACAATAACAATCATAAGTATGAATGCAGGTCATTATTTAAAGAAGTAAGAGGGTACAAATGAAAAGATTGAAAACTGACAAGGTTTTCCATTTCACTGAAGCAGACATTAAATGCATGAAAGAATTATCACCTCCTCTGTCTTCCCTTTTCTTATGTAGGTGTTTTTCTCACTAAAATCAAATAGCATTTTGGATATATCTTTTTCTTCCATCTCTCCTTAAAATCAAAACAAATTTATCTGTGGTAATAACAGAGTATGATGGAGGCACAAGCAAGATGATAATAGGATGACTGGATGATCTTGAGGTTGACATTAAGTGTAACAACTTAGCTGTTACTGCTTGATTGAGAGAATGGTTTTGTCCAAATGTTCACTCCCTACCTCTTTTCCCCCATTAACCATCATAGCGTGTCAGTGAAGAGACATTTTTGAAAAATATCTGGTGATATGGAATAAACCATTCCAGAAAAATGTTCAAGCATTAGAATTAAGAATTGAGTTAAAAAATAAGAAATAATATAAGAACTAATAAAATAATTTACAGAAGAAAATATGGTTCATATAAAATATAAAATTTTACTATTTTTTATTCTACACAGGCTGAATAACAAAATTGATTTAAACATAATTGGATATTAATTTTAATTTTTGAATATAAATACAATTTTCTGATATGCTATTTCCTTTTCAAATTGAAACATAGCAAACAAAATTGATGTAATGCGACTTCTTTAAAACTTACAGTTAATAAAAAAGTTTTTCAATGGCAATTTAATTGTAAAGTTCCTAAGATGAAATGCGGTTACAAATAAAGAATAAGAATGAATAGGAATAAAAATGTTGAAAGAAAAACTAAAGAAATAAAAACTGACAGTAAATATTGGTTTAAATAAAGGTGAGTCAATATGCACCTGTCATCAGCACATAGCAGAGGACTTGTACCTGGCACTGAAGTGGTTAAGATGAAAGAATGAATAGTAGAGATAGTGAAAGCTGGAGGGGAGGGGAAGAAAGAGTTGGGGGTGGGTTGAGGAGGTGTGTGAAGATAAGAGAAATGGTTGATGCTTGTAGGCCCAAATCAGACATTTTGAGTTCTTTTTTTGAAAAATCAGGGCACATGAAGACATGCTGAGATTTTTGTTATCTCCAAGATAGAAGGAGCTAATAGCAATTTGAACCTGGCACAAAAATCATTACACATAATATGTACTTTGATATATGTAAATGCATTTGAGTAAATGTAAGTATATATATATATATATATATATATATATATATATATATATATATATATGTATGTATGTATGTATGTGTGTGTGTGTGTGTGTGTTAATGAATATAGATGTGGGTTTGCAACTAAATGAGTATAATTTTATGTGTACGTGTATTGTGGTGTGCTGCTCTTTATTATGAGTTTGAGGTGACATGGTAGTCATGAGCACAGAAAATAGATTCAGTTTGCATTTCAGTTATGGCTGTTTACTTCATTCTAATGCTCTTCAGAAAGGCATGAATCCACTTCTCCCTGCACTATCGCTTGTTACCCGGATAGATTGTTTTGTCGTTGGTATGCCATGATAGTTACGAGAGAAGAACGTTAAAGATGATTTATAAATGTCTGTTTGTGTTTTTATGATTTATCAACCCTTTGTGGATTATTTAAAGACAAAATATATTTTGGATTCACTGAGCAACAGAAGAAAAACAACTTTCTGTTTGCTACCCGGATGAGAGATCTGACCTCCTCACTAAGGCAGGATGTGACACAAGGTCTTCTTTTATGTGAGGAGCCCATACGTATACATATGGGCCAAGGACAAAGATTGCCTAGTCCCCATGACTACTTTTATGCTGGCATTGATATTACAACAACCCCCACCTGTCTTAGTGCATTGAGGAAGGTGCTGTTGAAGGTTTGGAATTCCCATTACCAGACACCTTCTCGTATCCCAAATGAGGAGCAAAGAGATACTACACTTTGATCCGAGAACTGATACTGTACTAATTATCTACACTGATTCAAGATCAGAATTATCCTAGCAACCCAAGGTTTTGTGATATATGCAGATAAATATTATATTAATAGTATGTGCAGGTAGTATAACAGATACTGGCACGGAAAGTGAAATTGCTAAGCTGAGTTCAAATTCTAGGCTAGTCTGCTGTGTTCACTTTTAAACAAATGCCGTCGAGAAAGGCACGAACCAGTCTCTTCTCTCTCCTTAGCTATGGGTTTAATAGCAGACTAGGTTGGGTGCTCTAGCTTTGGGTGGCAACTAATGAAAGAGAAGGAAAAACTCATGATTTCAAATAGGGGAAAAAAGCAATGCCAAACCACTCCATTTTCTTCCCCAAGAAGGCAAGAAGTTGATAATAGAAAAATCTGTGGAGAGTGATGATCATGCACATCTTAAAGGGAAATGGTATTAAAAAATGTTTGAGACATTTATTCTTTGATTTGTGAGTTGAGCTGATTTCCCATTGTAGGAACCAGCAATAGACACCAATCTTGTTTGAGTTGAATTGGCCTTAATATCTCAGTTCCATTTTGTATATACCCGAGTAGAGCTTCTTAGTATGCTTCTTACCTAAAGCACTTCGATATGTTGGAAAATAATCTACATGCAAATGCAGGAAGTGAATTTTAAGAGACATCTGGTTTCCCATTCTTTGATATTCTGTTAGTATTAATATTGTTTTCAGCTATGTGAAACCCAAGAAAATTCTATACCATGAGCATGTGTGAATTCCATGCTGCCAGCTTAAATTCATACTTATATACTATTAATGTAATATTTACTTGAACATAAATATGTTATCCTCGTATTTCAAAAACCTGATGTGTTAGGCCAATTGTAAGTACAGATTTATAATCAGTATATTTGATGGAGTTTAGTTCAGGATTATTTGTCCAGTGTAATTTTTATAAAACAGGACCAATCATATGCACATACATAATGCAAAATCTTGACATGGTAGAAAAACTTTGAGTATCAATTCAGAATCAGCATATTAAATTTAACTTCAAATCCATTCTTTTACCCTGAGTAACAAAATCTTGCCCATCAAGGAAATGTGAATTATAAATTCAAAGCTCTTAAAGAGGACAATCAGCTCAGAAGATAGAATATTTTATTTCCTGACAGTGAGAATCATATATCTTTAGAAACAATAAATAAATAAATAAATAATATATATATATATATATATATATATATATATGAAAAACCATGGAAGCCATTTGATAAACACTGGTGAAGAAAAAAGCCAAAAATTTATTTTAAGCCATACATTTTATTTTTCTAAGTGGAAGAAATGTAAATTTAATATATATATATATATATATATATATAGGTGAGTGTGGGTGTGCATAATCTCTCTCTCTCTCTCTATATGTATTTATTAAAGTGGATCCAACAGACAACTAGCCAAATGATCTAAATACCCTTAAACTATATATATATATATATATATATATATATATATATATATATATATACATGAAAGGATGTTGAAAAGTTCTTGGTTTAACCAAAAAGTTCTTTCAAAAAGGTATTTAGTTATTTGGTCAGATTTTGAGAAATGGGCTGGGACAAGAACTTTTCAGCACCCCACTACCACTATATATATGTGCTGCCCTATAAAAAATATGACAAATAAGACAGGTATCTAAACAATATGCCGCATCCCATAGGTTGGTATTATGGATGGGTGGCTTTGCTCTGTTCATAGTATATTTATAAGTTTTTGAGCATAAAATATTATTGTATTGAATAAAAACTTATATAGTAATATTAATATCTTTATGCTGACTAAATTTGATGAGGTAATCATTTATTAATTGGTGGTTATTAACAAGAAAGTTGCGCTCTGATTTTGAAACATCAGTTTGTGTAATATTTTCTTTTCTGAGATTCTGTATCAAGAGCTATGATGAGTCTTTGTTTTTTAATTAATGATAGCTATTATATGAAGACATTATTATAAATTGGTATTTCTTGTTTAAAAATATATGTCTGATAACTGAGATGTCAAAATCAAACAAGTACAGCAGTTTAAATATCTGAGTCATGTCTTAACAGATGACAGAAAACGTGATTCTGAAATCTGAAAGCGTATTCAAATAGCCAAAGATATCTTCCAAAAACTAAAAGTATTAAGAAACAGGAAAAATTCATTAGAAATAAAGAAAACAGTGCTGAACTGCAATGCCATATCAATGCCATCCTACACAGCCATGAATGCTGGACAATTTCTTCACAGATGAAGAAACTTGAGACAACAGAGACATGGTTCTACAGAAGGATGTTGAGAATACCATGGACAGAGCATGGAAGCAACAAGGAAGTTTTAAAGAAAATGGAAAGGAAAAAGACAATTATACAGAAAATCAGAAAGAGATAGTTGAAGTTTCTGGAACATAATGAGGAAAGACATCTTGGAAAATTCAACATTCATAGGACATATTGAAGACAAGAAGGGCAGAGGAAAGCAGTGAATAACCTACTACAAAGGATAGGAAGTTGAGGAGAGCCATGATTGCTCACGTCATAAAGGGACACAGTACATAATAGAAAATGTCTGATAACTGCATGTCAACCAAGAGGAAATAATTCAGAGTCAATTGTCAAAAGTTTATGCTTTGCAATCACAGAACAACCTCATTGGTGCAAATGACAAGGCAACAGTTGTGAGAACAAGACTATTCTTGTGGCCAACCACTGTAAATGCAGCGTTTGTTTATTACTCTTGTTCTAATTTGCAAACATGATACAATACACCTGTGCTCAATTGTAATGGAGGAAGAACAAGGGAAATAAATCTGTCAAGTGTTTTATGCATTAAGTCTCTTTTGGCTGTGCTATTTTTTTATTTAATCAGTTTTGGAAAAACAGAAGACAACCAAGTGTAGAAAGTTAATGAAAATATACAAAGGGAAAGGGTGGATATTGAAGAGCTTCTTCCTACATAAATATGGGTTTTTAAGCAGCTAATTTGGGTTTGAGCCTTCAAGCAAATATCTAGGCTGATTTGAAGGCTTTCTTTGAAACCTCTGTATCTATTACAGTCAAGTTTGTTTCATATATATGCTATGAGTGCTGATTGATAAAGTATCCAGTTCTACAAAACATGTTTTAGACTAGATACACTAATGAAACTGGTATCAAAATGAAATAAATTTATTTCTCTTCAAAATTATGAGGGTTCATTAATAAGTAAGGCCTCCAATCATATAAATAAAGTTTTAGACAAGATAGAATAATGAAAACAGTATCAAAATGAAGGAAATTTATTTCTCTTCAAAATTATAAAGTTTGATTGATAAGTAAAGTCTTCAATTCTATAAAACAAGTTTTATACCAGATAGAATAATGGAACTGGTATAAAAATGGAGTTAAGTTAATTTTCTTTTAATTTTATTACAATTGTAATTTTATTACAAGTTTATTTTTTAAGAGAGCCACTATTTTGTACTGAATCTACATTATAAAAGAAGAGCCGATTCTTTGTCCATTACACACTGACTGTGTATGACTTTACAGGCATACATACATACACACACGCACACACACACACACACACACACACACACACACACACACACACACACCTTTATAGGAGGCATGGTGGAGTAATGGATAGTGGCTCAGATTGAGGAATTGGAGAGCTGAGTTCGAATTCCAGTCGAATCCATTACATTCACTTATGTGCTAATACCCTTGGGAAAAGTATTAATCCTCTTCTTCTCCCTCCAGGTATGGGTAAATAGTGGGACAGAATGGGTTCTATAGCCTTGGATGGTAACTGGTTTAGGAGAAGGACAAAACCTGAGGAGGGTTGTTTGGGGACCTTGTGGCACATAGTGCAGCAGGTCTCTGTATTTGGCCCTTCAAAAAGTGTGGTTGGTTCTTCACAAAGCCTTCACCACTATAATCAAATCATACGTGCTGGTGTCTGGGCTGTCGGTTCTTAGGAACTGAGCTGCTTGACCCTCATACGTCGAATATGATAGGAGAGTCCACCATATATATATATATATATATATATATATATATATATATATATATATATATAAGTAAGTATATCTGTGTTGTGCATGTATGGTTTAATGTACACATAAGTAAATACACACAATTTGACTGAGTTTGAAATAAGATATTGAAATAATACAGGTGCGATGGATAAATTGTCGTCTAAATTATGCAAAAATGAAAATAACACTGAAATCTCATTTTAACAGATATATTACCAAAATTACACAAAAATATCTTGAAATACTAACGAGTATTCAATAAAATCATCATTGGCTTCAAACATGGCCTCCAGACAACTTTGGAATCTTCTGTAACTATTCTGAATCTTTGTTAAATTGGTGAATGCTGCCATAATCTTTGCCTTCAGTTCATCTTTGGTGTTACAAGGAGTTTTTTGGTCTCTCGCTCAACTGTTCCCCACACATAATAATTAAGAGAGTTGCAGTCTGGGGAGATAGGTGGCCAGATGCGAATGGCAAGCAGTACAGCATGCCATTTCCAAATTTCTGGCGGAGTGAATTACGTCATGGTGTTCTTTTTCTTACAGACAGTGCCCAAATGACCCTAGTATACTGTCCAGTTGACAAAATCACAAAGAAACAATGCACATGCATAAAATTAAAAATATAAAATGACGACAATTTACCCATCACACCCTGCACATCCCTCTCCCATTCAGTCTGGACAACTCCTATCCTGAGTTAAATTTGAAGACACGAAAAGAATAAGGAAGAAAAGAAAAACTTAACAGCTTCATGTCTGACAAACTTTGCTAACATGTGTGTATGGCTGTGAAATAAAATAAAAAAATAATCAGCTTTTCTTTCTCTTACCAACAATGAGAGAATCTTAGTATCAATAATTAAGTACATCTCTTTGAAGTTGTTTTTATGACTCCTTCCGTATTTAAACTGAATATATTTTTTAATAAATATGGTAATTTAAATAGACAAACAATTTAGACCTGGAATTTGATCATCCATCTTGCTGTTAGCAAAGCAAAAGGCACCAAACTAGTTTTACATAAAAAACAAATTCAGTGATGAAAATTTGGCAATATTCAAACTAGTTTGATTTATATTAAATTTAATGAGGAACTGTCTTAAATTTTGGTGATATTTTATTTATGAAAATGATAAAAATTTAGCTTCTTTCCTTAATGTGCATTTATAAAAATGAATTATCTAAAGGTCTAATGGATAGAACTTTAGAATAGTAATACTATCTTGAATTTTAGATGAAGCTCTGCCAACCATTATTATTAGTTTTTCACTAGTATTTCTGTCATCTTAATTTCCATTGCTTTAGTTACACTAATAATATTAGTGGTAGTAATATTATATTTAATTTTTTGTTTTATGAAGCATTGTCAACCATTATTTATTTTTATTAGTATTTCTTTCATCTTAATTTAAAATACTAGTCAAAAAGGAATAATGATTTACAATACTTCATCTAATAGAAAATTGAGATATTACAACTAACATTGCTACTGTATCTATATATCAACAAAGATTAAAATGAAAGAAATACTCATCAAAAATTAATAATTATTGACAGTAGTTTATCTAATAAAAACTCAAGGTAATAATACTACTAATATAACAAGTGTAAATGAAGCAATTGAAACTAAGATGAAGGAAATACAAATCAAAAAATGAATAATAGTTGACAGTGCTTCATCTAGTAAAAATTCAAGATTATATTAATAATACAAGTGTAAGCAATAAAATATGGTACTAAGCAGTTGAAAAAAATAAAAGTTAAGTTTAAATGGCTAGATTTGAACTTATGTCAACCATAAAAGGCCTTGTAGCTGTAGCAGTAAAGCAGCTGCTATGGGAAAAATTTATGCCAAACAGAAATGAGTTTGAATCTCATTGAAACTTTATTTTTTATTTCTGATTTGTGCTGTTTACTAAAGGCTGTAGACTGACAGTCTGAGTAGTTGTGATGAAAATCAACTAAAGTTAAGGTGAAAGAAATACTAGTAAAAAATTAATAATGGTTGATAATGTGCTATATAATAAAACATCAAGATATTACTAATCACAATACTATAAATCAAAAAAATTACTAATAAACAAATGACTAACATTGCTTCATCTAATAAAACTCAATTTTTGTGTCTATCTGGGGGTTGAGAAAATTTGAGTAACATTTGGAAGCTCATCACTACTAAATTTTTATTTGCCTTTCTTTTCATTATTATCCATTATTAGACAAGTTTCTTTTTTTTTAAAAGTAGCCCAGATGGTTACAAGTAATGAAATTTAAAATTGAGTTGTGATAGGCTTTCAAAAGTATCCATATTTAGCAACTCTTGTGGATATATGATATGGAGAAATCATTCCTCATTTTCAAATATGCTTCATAACCAATATATGTTTTAAAATATGGTTTGAAATAAATACCCATGTATTAAATGTCTTATAGGCATTTCTGTCATAGAGATGAAATACCTGAAAGATGTTACTTACTGGCAAAGGCATATGTTCTGCCAAGAACTTTCCTTACTTTCAGCAAGTTTGTACTTTAACAGATTCACCCCAACCATCTCTTAAAGAAAGCATCTCCTATATCTTCTGCACCTGCCTGATAAACCCACCTACGTTTTTCATGGAACAACAAAGCAGAACACTGTGACGAAGATAGGGAAAAGAGTTTGCGAGAATCTTGCAAAGAGTTTTATGCAGATAACCAAATTAAATTTTGTTTTATGGTTTCATCTTTTCAGTGCAAATGCCAGCTGAGATTGCACAGCAGGAGAAGCAGCAACAGTGGAAATTAATGTGAAGTGTTCTATTACCAATAGACATTATTATTATTATTGTCACTTTCACTTTCTCTTATTATACTGCAGATACTGCCATTATTATTTTGCTATCATTATCATTATTTGAATTATCCTTTTTGCTATCACCATCGTATTATTATTATCATTATTATTATTGTCACTTTCATTTATTATATTGCAGATACTACTATTAAATTTGTGATGATTATTATCATCATCATTATTATTTATTTTTAACATTATTATTATTTCCTTTGATTTCTGTTGTATACACATTTCCTTCCGGGTCCCAACCAGAGGCCTAAGGTCAGAAATGGCTTCATGACATTTTCCACAGATCATTTTTATAAAAAAATCCAAAAAGCCCGAAGATCACATGCATTTTACATAGACAAAGCTCTTCATAATGTGCGAACTTACTTGTGAATACAAGTTTTTGTATTTCTTTAAAGCATGGGCTGCCAGGAGTCCTTTCAATGAGTCTATCAGAACCTTTTCCAATCAATCCAAGAGCTCCAATTACAACTGGAATTATTAACGTCCTTGTGTGACCCATTTTTGAGATTTCTATTTCAAGATACTCGTATTTTGATAGATTACTGAAGATCTTCAAAGATACATTACAATCTGCAGGGACTGCCAAGTCAATAAGAAAGAACATTCTGTTCTTGTGGTCTTTGATCGTTATTATTATTATTAACATTATTAATATTCATTCTTAAGATTGTTAATACAATCTTCTCCATGTAATTATTGTAGCTATTATTTGAGCATTTTTGTTCATCTTATCTCGGAGGATATTAAAATTAGATTATAGTATCGACTTGAAATTCTATAATTACTGTTCTGATTTTACTTTTAAAGTTACTTTTATCATTATCATTAAATTTAAAATCTATATTTTTGTATTATGACTTCTATTATTTTTATATATTTTTGCTATTAAAGCCATTCTTATTCTGATTCTTATATAACTGTTCTTAGAAGTATTTTTTAAATCTCATTTTTCTTGTTACATTCATTTCCATTATTATTTTTATAACTTTATTTACAATTGAGTCTTACTTAACAGCTTATCTCTTTTTCTCAAGATTAAAATTTCAATATGATTCTCCTTATTCTGATGGGATTATCAGTGTAAATGACATATTTGAAAATCCCGCAGGAAGTGTTGATTGGTTGGTAATTACCCAATAACAAAGATCTGATTCTTAAAAAAAATCCTTCCTTCTTGACTGAATTTTAGAAATCAAATTGAACAAGCAAAATACTTAACATTTGGGAAAGAAGTTCATCATCTTCAAAAGTATTTTGATTGTTATCAGATGGGATAAATATTTCTATCATAATTTTATAATAATATCAATCAAATTCAACAAAACCAACATAAGAAGGCACTAACATCTACACTCCAAGCAGGGTGCCACAAAATAAAAAAGGTGTGGGTAAATCAGATACAGATATTAAATTTTGAAGATTTCTGTTTCTATATTTTTTTTATCTGGTCCTCTCATAAAATGAATATTTTTGAACATCTGTTATCCTACTGCAAACCTTTTTTGTGTAAAATACATTATGGAGGTGGGTGGGGGCTTTTGTTAGTACTTATTTTCTGGAATGAGACCTGTAGATGTTTTCTGTTTATAAGATGTAAAAAAGATGTATATATAGGAG
The DNA here is from genome assembly GCA_964036315.1 of Acanthosepion esculentum. Classification (NCBI taxonomy): domain Eukaryota; kingdom Metazoa; phylum Mollusca; class Cephalopoda; order Sepiida; family Sepiidae; genus Acanthosepion; species Acanthosepion esculentum. The sequence goes on along the minus strand of OZ038496.1, from coordinate 21,236,240 downwards.
ACGTTTTCAAGTTAATTGTTATCTATCCTTCTTATCCTCATAATTTTCCCTTTTTATCATCTCTTCTTACATTCATATCACACACCTCATTCAGTAACCCTCTACCTTGAGTGGTTCTCAAGCCTTGTGAACCTTAGTTGAAAAGAAAAAACTTATAAAAGCTCTAGAAACTAGTGTTATGAGAGAGAAAAAAACCCCCAGAAAATAAAGTTTTCTGAGGCATTTTTAAAATTTATGGCAGTAATGATTTTAAACAAATGATACAATTCAGTTCAATAGCATTGTCATAGATTGAAGCCCTGAAGATGAATGTCGTCTTCTGTTTAGTTCTCAGTTTCAACAAAAATGATACAACTCAGCTCAATAACATTGTCATAGACTGAGGCTAAGAAGACAAACATAGTCTTCTGTTTAGCAGTTTTAGCAAAAATGTGAGTGTGAGACTGCAGCTCCACCCTGTAGCACAGTGGATATACTCAAAAATTAAAAAACGATTCTAAAATATTACTGAATCAGTGAAAGAATAAGTATTGCTATAAGAAAACTCTCTTCTAAAAGAAAAAGGTACATATTACTTAGTACAAGGGGAATTTTACAAGTATGAGTGACTTTTGTGAATTTTTTAAAATAAAGATAAAATCAGTGAAAAATCATCTTAGACCATAACTGCTGATGTATTTCTGAAAAAGGATGTTTTATTTGTGAAATTTATAAAATATGATTATTGGCAGAGTAATGTTATTCTGGGTGTGGTGTTGATAGCAAAACAGGAAGTGATTTCGTAAAGTGATTTTGTCAACTTTTTATGTATTTGATTTTTGCCATGATCAAAAATCTAAGCTTGGTTCAGCACGCAACAAGAAATGTGGATCATGTGACAGGATGCAGATCAAATAAAATTAACAACTTTCCCATAGAGCATTTGAAATAAATCCTAAATTTCTTGCAAGAATATTCACAGTGTGAACAAAAGGAATTAACAGGAGGATCAATTCTTATTTTTTACATTTTCATGAAAAGTTACAAAAGGAAAAATATTTTAAAATATTTAAAAAAAATTTATCTGAAGATGAAAAAGCTTTGAGAATATTATTGATCCTAAATTTGAACAGTTTTTTTTTCTGCTTACTGGTAGTAGGAGTCATTGAGTGCAATATCAGCTGATAAAATTTGGAAACTATGTAGGGTTTTTAGCTGGGAAGAGAAGAAGAAAAACAATGACTAGAAATTTATTACTAAATTTTGCCAAAAGGATAACTTTCTAAAAAACAATATGTATTTTCTCCAGAAAGAAGAAAAAAATGTTACTTGAAATTTTACTTGAGGTTTTAATATATAAAATAAAAAAAAGAACTAAAGCTAAGAATAAAATTACCATAAAAAAAAGTTTAATATTCATTTTTAATATAACCTTTAAAAAATAATATGGCTTCAATCTGGTGTTTCAAAATGGAAAGAGTTTATAAGCAATAATGAATAAAGGCAAATAAATAATTCTCATTATACAAATACAAGCCTAACATTTAAACGCTGAGTTGTGAGTGCCTTTATGTTTCAAATATACAGCTCAGGACAATTATTCTTTTCACGGCGAAAATCCATCTAGGACATCCTTATTCCAAGTGACTCTTTTATTAAATATTCAGGAAATCCCTCACCCCACTTAAGCTAAGAACATTCTTGGACACAGTGTTCCATCATTGAAAATTCTAAAAAGAATTTTAAAAAAATTCTCGTCTCAACTTTTATTCCAACTAGCCTGTCTATTTGAAACTTAAAAGTAACAAAAATGATTTTTTGTTAGGGGAGATAACTTTAATATATTAGATTATTCAAGGATTTAAATTCCGTAAATCTAATTATATATATTTTTTTTTTACAAGTTTGCCTATCTTCGTTCAAATTTTATTACAATAAAGGTTTAAGAAAAACCTTTTTCTTTACTGAAGATTTATATTTACTTAGTGTTTTATTGTTACAAGTTTCATTTAAAGGCATCTTTGTATAGGCTTGTTACTGCATAAATTTGAATGTTGAAATTATATGTTCATCATAAAAATAAAGCAATTGCACAAAATAATGATAGCACACACAGACATTTTAAAAATATTTAAAATCTTTTTATAGCTTTAATATTCAACACTTTCACACATAGTAACAGATAAAAAAAGAGAAGATAAAACTCTATTCAACAACTGTTCTAGGTTTTGTTTTTTGAGATATTAGCACAGAATTTTCAACTTGTTCACACATCAAATAAAATTCATAAATTTTCTTTCACACCTTAGGAACAATCCATACTGAAACAAAACATGTCAATAAATTCTTTGTAATCTTCTATTCTGGAATCCATTGTGGGAATTTTTTGAATTTCTCAAAATTTGAACACATCTGGGAATGTGACACTGATGAAATAAAACTCTCTGAATCAACGCAGATACCAGAATACCATTAATGGTAAATTCATATGATATTAATGAGATAGGATATCGTTTATTACAAAAAGGAAATACCTGAAAAATAAATACTGTTGAATAAAATAAAAAAAAATAATAATAAAGAAAACAAAACTTGAATAATGTAAAGTGTTTTGCAATAGGCAGACATTACACCAATGTTACTTAATTGTAGTCATAGCAACTGATTGTTCAGTTCATAAGCTAGAGAACTGAAATTCATGCTGTTAGTGAAGAAAGAAAGAGAGTGTTTTAATGGACAAGACACACATTAATAACAATAGCTGGATACACATAAAGAAGTAATGGATGCACCACTACCACCACAAGACTACTTTTCTACTTTCTTCAGCTAGTGAGAAGACAAAGAAATTTAAATTAAATAAAACTAGTAGAGAGAGAAATTAAAGTGAAATAAATAAATTTTAAAATATATAAAGAGAAATAATTAAAAAGAAAGAGGAAAACTACAAATATATTTTAATCACAATAGGTGGCATATATTTAAATGTTGATGACAGTTTTTACTTTTTTTCCTAACTATGAAATAACCAAAAAAACTGGAACTAAATGAATTGAAGAAATTAAGTTAATATGGTAAAATGACAATGAAATGAAAAAGAGAAAGAGAGAAGAAAAAAAACAATGAAAAGAACAAAAAGAGAAGGAAAGATTAAAAGAAATCAGAAAGAAAGAGGTGAAGAAAAAGAAAGAGAAAAGAAAAATGAAAGAAAGAAAAGTAGAGAGAGTGAAAGGCAAGATTAAATGAAATACAGACAAAGAAAGGTTAGAAGAAATAAGAAATTTTGGAAAAGGAAATAGAAAGAAAGCAACATTGTCAGGAAGAATGGTACAAAAATTATAAAAATAAATTTTCTATACACTAATTCTTAATTTCCATTTGCAATTTAAGTTTCCATAGAAAATATTGTAGCTTTGTTTCTAACCTGTCTGTCATATAAATATTCATGACTACAGAAACTAAGGTTTATGTCTTTTAATACGTAAACCTGGTCAACAAGTAAAACTATACTAAACTTTGGTAAAGAAATTTATAGAAAAAGACATAAAAGTTAATGATGCATAATTATTTATTTTAATATTTTTCTTAGATGTTAGCAATTTCCAAAGTTCATTTTTTTAATTAGTCAAGACTGGCATTTTTTGGAAATGAGAAACTGATTAAAATTCATGTTTTATATTTATTCTTGAATAGAACAAAAATTTAGTTCGATGAATTTTCATTTCAAACATAATTTCAATTCGATCAGAACATTTTAAAAATATATCTAATTGTGATCTTTATTGCCTCGGGATGGTTAGAGGGAAGTAACTCTTTACATAAGGAACCTCCTGTTTTGCAAGTTAATCAGCAAATAAGTATTTCTCTTAACTATTGCTGTTTACAAATAATTGAGTGGAAGGGTGACAAAAAAAAAATTCAATGTCTTAATGACTGTAAAATTTATTAATCATATAGGTTGATTAGAAAAATGTCTTTTTTTTTACAAATCTATTACGGAATTAACTTCATATTTTTGAAAATAAAAATTATATTTGCCAATTAGACATCAACTAGCAGTTATGGAGAGTAAAGATTTATCTAACAGGAAGATAACTGCTTCTTGGGTTGAACTGGATCTATTTGTGTCTGTTCTAATGTGATTTAAAGGGAGTGTTTATTAAGGTAAAGAAAATAATTTCTTCATTGAATATTTTAGAAAAGAATGAATTTGATACATACATGAAAGTAAATTGAGATGATGTGAACAGAATGAGGTAGATAGATAAATGTAAGCCTTGAAGTAGAAATAGACAGAAAGAAACAGATAGTTATAGACAGAATCAGAGAACAAAATGCATGCAGCATGTATCACTAAGACTAGGAACAGAAAGAAGAAATCAGTGTAAAAAAATCATGAACAAAGAAGAGAAGAGATGAAATAACAAGATGAAAAAGGTAATCAATAATGTTAAAATATGAATAATAATGATAATGATAGTAATAATAATAATAATAAATGCCTTCATACATTTGTACTTAGCTGTGTGGTCAAAGTGCTGACTTTGTCTTGGGCAGAGTCGAGCTCCCTCCGTAGTTTACGGATCTGTAAAGATTAATAGCATGCAACAGTGATTGAGCGAAATGGAGGAAAGAAAGAAACAAAGGCATTGGGAAAAGAAGAGCTTTGGAAAGCCAATGGAATCATGTCACACAAGAGATATGGCAATAGCAATGAGGAATAGTAAGTATATGCTGTGTACAGCCTATTCTAAAAAAAAACTGGCAATGTCCAAACTGGAACATGCTTCATGCTTTGCAGTTATTGCTCTTTGTTATTGGCTGTACAAGATAAATGAAAATTAAAATTGAATATTACAATTTCACAAAGTTTAAAATGAAAAAAAAGAAAAAAAGAATTAGTAATGCATAAAATTTAAAATATATTATTTGCAATAAAAGCAGACACACTGTCTTTGGGTTAAAAATTGAACAGTTAAAACAAAACTTCATAAAAACAACAACACATTATCAAAGAAAATTGAAATGTTTGATTACTTGAAACAAATTAAGTTATTAGAATAAAATGAGCAGATGTGAGCAGAATGATGTCCAAAGAATGAAATTGATATTTTCTAATTTGTGAACGACAGTGTATTATTTTATACCATTTTAATGAAAGTACTTATAATGATCCAGGTTTGAATAATGATAATATTATTGAACACTAAGAAATTTAAATATCTTATGAATTCTTGTGACCAAAAGCATTTTTCAAAGACTAAGGTTTGCTTATAGGTGCTGGGATCAGGTTACCTGTATAAGTTTTAGGTCTTTTTGAAGGGGAATATTTTCCATACTTCTTACTTGATTTACTGAAATACTTATAACACCTTATGTATTTCATTTAGATTATTCTTTGATCAACAAAAGTTGTTGCATATGACGTACTTTTGAAAAATGCCAACAAAAATAATTTTTATAAACTTCAACCTGAGAGTATTGCTAACTGTTCTGTCAATGAATGGTAAATGCTTCCTGTCTAGAAACAGCTAATTTCACCATTACCATTAATGTAGACCAGCATACACTGTAATGATAACAGTAGCATGGCTGTCCATAGATAAAAGCTAGAATCTTGTTAAGACAAGGTTTAAAAACTGGTGCTACACAATCTACTCATATTGCATACTATTTAGTATTGATATTTTTTTTGTGTGATGCCATATCAGTCTCTTCAGCCACTGAAGAGAAAACTGGAGGCAAAAGAAATGCAGTTCTACAGAAGGATGCTGAGAGTTCTATGGACAAATCATGTAAGCAATGAAGAAGTCTGAAGGAAAACAGAAACAAAAAGGATACATACTCAAAATCAGAAAAAAAAAACTTTTTTTTCTTTCTATTTACTTTAAGACTTCTTTGTTGCTTACACACTCTGTCCATGGAATTCTCAGCATCCTTCTGTAGAACCATATTTCTTTTACATCCAGTTTTCACTTCATTTGTGAAGAGATTATAAAACATTCAATGCCATACAGGTGGATTGATATCACATGACAGTTCAGAACTCTTTTTTTTGTTTCTAACAAAATTTTCCTGTTTCTTAGTACTTTACTCAGTCGTTGGTTTTGTTTAGCAGCATATCAACCTCTATGAGTTTTTGAACACAATTTTATGGTTTCAATTAAATATATTTTGAATGCAATTGTATGCCTCCATCTTCAGATAAAATGTATTGTAGGTCATTTTACTATAAATGGGTATTGCTGGTAATTTTACTGTAAATAGGTATTGTTCATAATTTTACTATAAAAATGTATTTTTATACTTTCATAGTGTTTTGTTTTTGTTTTGGGGGGTTCACTATTTGCCCATATGCTCATAGCTGGGACCTTAACAGGTGTTACCATCCAGGGTCAGGGTGGACCTGTGAACAACAGCAATTAAGAGGTCATTTTACCCTCCTCAAAACCTCCAATCTCCTGATCAGAGGCCTTGCTGCTGGATGTAATTCATTGTCTACTCAGTAATGATATGCCAAACTAGCATGTTGACCATTACAGGGTGAAGTCTTTTGTAACAGTCAATACAGAAACCAACAGAGGCTTCTGGCATTTAATCTGTTCTATCTATCACCATTGACTACAGTTGAGATCATGGAGCCATTGTGAATTCCATGATTCTTTCGATGACTGTATAGTATGTGCTTTGCTAGGGCTAAATATGGTCTTGAATTCAGAGTTATCCTTCTTTTATACTGGTTGCTAGCCCCAGCTAGATGACTTAGTCTACCCTACTTAACCCATAGTTGGCGAGAGGAGAGATGGATTCATACCATATTTGTGTGAAAATGAATGTAACAAACTCAACCAGAATTCAAAATCAGCTTGCAAATGTTTCATTCACTGCTTACATACCTGGCATTTTATAATCACTACTAATACATTTTAAAATAATAGCTAGTACATTATCTCTAATTTTTCATAAATGATATCTTGAGTTAGAAAGAGGTTTGTTATTGATAAAAAAAAAAGGTTTTAACATTTTCTTTATAAATTGCATTAGGAATCATGCAATCAATTAAATGCTTTGTTAGTGAGAAGAAAAAAAGTCCTTAGTTAAAATTAAAGCATTTGGTTATTGAAAACTAAAGCAATTAGTGTTAGTGCTTACAATGGGCAGAAAATGCAAAAACTTGCCCAGTTCCTAGTATTAAGCCCAAGCCAAATCTTCCACTGATATTACAAGCACTAAAATCTTTGCCAGAAGAACCATACTAACCACTTAGCAGTAAAAAAATATTCTTGCATCTGACCACACACTTTCTTAAACTGTTAAATTTTTCAGCACTTGAACAAGTAAATTTTTAGAATTTGTCTGTATTGCAGGTACTTTTTGAAGAGATAACAAGTTATTTAACTTTCTTATACAATGCTATGATAATTTAGGTTGTGTTCTTCAAGTTGTGTTGGCAAGAAAGTGTTGAAATTTACGGTATATTTTGAGTGAACCATTAACACACAGAATTATTCCAGATGTTCCCCCTTAATTCTGAAATATCTGTTTATCAGATTGTTCAACATGAACTTGGTGAGTTATTCCTTTTAATCAATTCACCCTAAGCAAGGCAATAATGCCACTAAGATGCAGGAACTACTGGGAGTGAAAGAGAATGAGAAGATTTTAGAAGGAACTGGAAACCCAATTCTAAACAGGCAACAAGGGATAAACCTCCTGTTCAAAAGACCAGGGTGTAGTGTGAACTGGATGATATTTTTCAAAAAAATTAAATTGAAAAAGAATATGACAATGAAAAAAATTATTTAATCAGTTCACTTTGATAGCAAATTTTTAATAATCTTTCTAAAATAAATTTTTCAGTCAAATAATTGATAAATTTGATTTGATTCTAAGTAGGAGATTTTAAGTAAATAAGCAATAAAGTCTCCATCTTCAACTAACTGAAATTTTGAAACATCATTATAGAACAAATGCTATCATAGAGGAAAATGCCACCCTTTCTCTTTTTCAAATTGATATTTGATAGCTTATGTACATTGATTGGCCACTGTGAAGATATCTAACCACTTCCATTGCAGTAAAAACTGTCCCTTACCCTTCAGGGATGGTAATACAGTTTTTGGTCTCTCACTGAGCAAATCTCCAGTTATTATACAAAAGCTCCCTTTTATCACAAAATAGTTCAATTTTAGATTTTTTGCTCAAAATTATTACTGGTCTTCATATGTCTAATTTTTGGTTCCTTGTTCATTTCAAATGAGACCTATTTTTTTTTTCTTCAGATTTTTAAAATGATTTGAAATCATTTTAATCAATACAGCAAAATTTACTGCATTTTCTCTGATTGAGGTTTTGGGATCATTTTCTATCACAGTCTTCAAATCTTTTTGTATTGTTGCTTTTAGCCAACTTCTTTTCTCGATTTCGGAAATGAAATATTTACTTAAAAATTTTTGAAATCAAAAAATAACTGTTTAGTCATTAACAGCATTGTCTTCCCTAAATGTGGAACTTATATAATTTTATAGCTTGATCCAACTTGAACTTATACAAGTAGAAAATATGATGATCATAAGTGGAAAGGCTTTCCCTATTTGCTGACAAATGTAGTAAAAATTAACAAAAATAAATTTTTACTGAATAACCAACAAATCTGTTATAATATCAATTTTATGAGAACAGGCAATTTCATGTTGAACAATCTAAGAATACAAAATTAACTTTTTGGTGTATCAACATCTCAATTAATAATATAACACAAAGCATCTGTTCCTATATAACAAGTATATATTAACTCCTTTCCTGCCAATTATTTTTGGAAAAATGTTTTCATTTTCAGACAAATCTTTTTATTTGCTTTTAATATAGTAACTAAGAAAGTGAAGCACCTTGAAGTACCTGAGTGGTGACTAACATCTCTATCAGACATATGAGTTGATAATTGGACTCATTTCAAAATCAGAAAGGCATAAAAAGAATCAAGTTCAATGTATAAACATGTTTGTAGCTGGTTTTTGAATGTTATGCTTTGGACATGTTTATTCATCTGTGTCTGAAAAAGACACTTTCGGTAAAAACATATATTTACATATCTACGCCAAGGGGAAGGGGATAAACAAGATAGTCTCTTTGCCATGTGTACTTTTGTAGGAGTGACAATTTACATTTTTTTTAAAAATGTCATGTCTCTTCAGGATGTAGTTAATCATAGCTCACTACAGATTCTGATTTTTTATTCTCTATCAATGGCTATGGCTTCTTGGGAAAGATAGTGGAGTGGTTTCTTGTTGCCTCCTCCACATTTTTGAATTAATAGTTCTTCTCCTCGACTAGACTAGAGAGCCCAGTCTACCCTGCTACTTAACCAATAGTTAGGAAGAGTGAAGAAACTGATTTATGCCTTTCCTGAGGGCATTTGTTTAAAAGTAAAAACAACAGACTAACCTGGAATTTGAGCTCAGCTTAGCAATTTCACTTTCTGTGCCAATATACTACTTGCATAAAATAGTAATATACAGTTAGTATAATACTATAATATAATAATATTATACTATCTGTAAATGATATACAAGATGTTTCAGAAAAATTGATATAATTTCATAATCTAATAACTTGGCCAATTCTTGTTTAGATGATCTCAAATTTTAACAGCATATTTAGAAATAACTCAAAATTCTGTTTAATGTTTTTTCTTTTCAGGTATTGAAATTCCATTCACTGAAAAAGAAAAGGCATTTTGGGTGTTAGAGTATGCTTGAACACAGTTGAACAAGACAGTGCAGTGTAAATTTGTGAGAGAATCTACTAAAAATACACCAGATGCAATACAGATTTGCATATGGCACAAAAGGTTCAAAGAGGAAGTCTGTCTGTGCAGAGCAAACGGATCTGGATGAACACCAGTATCAGAAGAGATGGATGAACGGATTTGGGAGATATTTCCCATAGCTTTGAATTTCTCATTCAAATTTTGTTGAATAAATCTTATTTGCTCAATAATAAGTCTGTTTAATTTCATTTGCCTAGACCAGTGATTTTCATCTGCCCTGCCACGGCACACTAAAGTGGTGTGTGAACCTCTTAAGTGTGTCCTGAAATATTGTCATGGCATACATATGTATTTTTAACCTATGGTTTTATTTCTTAACATTTGAAAGTATACCATTTAAAAATTTTGCTATGTATGCTGTAATATGTTCATTTGCTCGTAAGTGTGCTGTTGCTTAAAAACACTGAGAAACACTGGCCTAGAGTTTGTAGTTACTGAGATATTTACATCTCAAATTATATCAATTTTTTTGAAACACTCTGCATAATTTAAATTATAAGATTAAATATTTGTGTAAAATGGAGAAACTAGTATTGAAAATACTAAATGACAAAATTAAAAATGGGTGTGCATGTGGTACAATAATTATTAGCATAGAAAACGGAATCGGCAGTCAGAGTTCAAATTCTGACCAAGGCTATTGCATTAATTTTGCACTAATACCCATAAGAAAGCATAAATCCATCTCTATGACTCTATACCCATCTATTAGTAAAATAATAGAGAAGACTTAACTCTTTAGCCTTGGTAGGGAAATCAGTTTCGGAAGACAACACCAAGTTCAAAACTATAGAGAAGGAGAAGCTACTTGATTATCTTTACCAAGAATAGGCATAACAATGTATATAGACATAAAAAGAAAGGAATCTGTGGAGAGCCATGATCATCTATGTCTTGAAGGGACAATTTTTTAAATTTATACATGCAAAAATAATTTTAGCAATTTCTCTGCATATGCTTAAGGAAGAAGCTCATTTAAGCATCTTGAATGCAAATCAAAACCAGTGATATTCGGAACTGATGTTCATAAACTACGCTTCAGGGAGTTCATTGCGAGCACTGCAAATGCTCACATCTTGTGGGGATGAGGGTAGTGTGAAGATAATTGTTGGTCACCAAGTGCTTGTTTCATTACATGCTGTCTCTTGCTTCCACCATCTTCTAACTGTGCTGCAGATGAAGAAGGAACAAAGCTGTCTAAAGTGTGAAACCATTTATAATTCCTGACAGGCCTGGCACTAACCAATCAGGTTAATACACAATTTCTGGACATTATGGACACAAGTTAGAGATTCTGTGTCTACTGTAAAGAGAGTCTGAACTGAAGCTGTCAGGGACTATAAAAGGCTTCTGGCCATTGGTCACTTACTGGTCACTTTGTGGTCAGTCTATAAACTCTTCTTATTTGGTTTTATGGCTTCAGGCAGGAATTTGCAAAGATGATTAATAAACTCAGTAAAGTGCTATCTAGAAAATGTCTAAGAAAATATCTTGATTTTTTTTGCTGCTGATAATAATGTGTTCTGACTTCTAACAAGTCATGTGGTAGACCTATATCCTCCTGGTCTCAGTTTAAACTGACACCTCTTTTTTTCCATGCATCTAAACTACAATCATAAACTATAACTTTGTAAAGTGAATATTTCAATGAAATATGTTAGAAAATATCCAAGTTTTCATCTGAAATCAAGAAAATATGAACTTTAAGTGAAATGAACAATATATGAAAAAAAGAAAGTGTTACTTTAAACTAATGCCAGGAAGATACGTGTTAAATTGATTAAATTTTACTTCATACATCTAAACTGTAATTATAAACTATAATTTTAGAAAATGAAAATTTCACTTTAATATGATGGAAACTTTTTATATGAAAAAAGGTGTCAGTTTAAACTAACACTAGGGAGATATGGGTTAAAGTGGCACCTTGTTTTTTTCATATATCTGTAATTTTAGAAAGTGACAATTTCATTGAAATATGTTGGAAAATTTCCAAGTTTTCCTCTGAAATCAATAAAGTACAAACTAAGTAAAATGGTCACAATATATGGCATAAAGAAGGTCCAAGTTTAAACTGATATCAGGAGGATATTAATACATTGGGAAAATTTAAAACATTTATTGGACTTAAAAAAATGACTGTTTATAAACTATTATGAATGTCCAAGAAAATGTCTGGTTCTTTTTCAAAGGACAATAGTTCATCAAACTCCTAGTATATGGTGAATAAGACAGTCCTTGCATCACTTTCAGTAAGATAGCCCTAATGATGTCAACAGTGGTGGACTAGTCAGGATATCAGCTTGCCTGATGGCAAATGGTCTCCCCCCCACATCAGATAAAAGTGCAATAAAAAAACAAACAGACAACTGTTTTGTAATAAAAAGGAATAAGAACTTTATAAAGTCATCTGCACACTATCAGTTAATCCAAGTCCAATGTGAGAGGACATTTTCAAAGCTAAAGATCATAATGACAAGGTTAAGAAATTCACTGTCTGAGGAGTATTTGGAATCATATATGTTTCTATCCATTAAAAAGGAACTGTTAGATCAATTGGATACAAAAGCAATTATTGGTAGATTTGCACAATCATCTACTGAACACAAATGGTTGCACTTAATATAGTGGACTGCATACAATGCTCTATTGTGCATTTGAATTACTGTTTGTGTGTAAATTGTGCAGTGAATTATTTAAAAATAACAGCCAATTACTTAAAATTAACACAAAATATATGTACAGTACATGTACACTGTAATTACTAAGAAATACATATTTTTCATGAAAATTTTAATTGTACCCTTTTTACCATGTGTATTTTTGAAAATTGAAAATTATTTGTTATGAAAATTAAATGATAGCATTGTAGTTGTGGGAGGGCTCCCTTTGTCTCCTGGCAGCCAATATTTTTAGACCCAGTCCGCCACTGGATGTCAATATTCCTAAAGAATTAAGAAAATATGTTTAAATTCAGTTTTGTGAAATTAGTGTTATCAGTATTTTTCCTATTTGAAGACAAATATAATTTTACAGAATATAAAAAAAACATTCATCTACAAAATAGATTTCTGACATTGTTGCATAGACAAAAATAAAAGTCTTATCCTTTTGGAAATGCCTTCTTTATTATTGGAAACAATTTTCAAATTGCTTTAGAATAGTCAAGTAGCTTGAACAGAATATGTTTCTAAATTCAAATTCCTTCAGAGTAAATTTTATGCCTCAAGAGTTTTTATAAGAAATAAATAGTTACTTAAAATAAATTTTCATGAATTGATATTCAAAATAAACTTAAATAATCTCTTACCAAAAATACATAAATTTAAACAAATATTTGCTTTCACTTAAACATTATTTGAAAAAAGTTTGTTTTTTATATTTGCATATAAAAGCCAAACTTTTTTCTGTCTTAATTTCTGGGATGAGGAGTTATCATTATTTACACTATTTATATTTGGATTATTGTCCTCATCTTTGTTGTAGTGAATTAAAGAACTTGGTGACATAGTGGTTGTGAGTTCAATCCCTGGGTTAGGCTTGAACTCAGTGGAAATGGACGAGCAATAACTGAACAGTACTATAAATGAGAACTAGATGATATCTCAAGACATGGCCAGTGGGATGAGAACAGTCTACCTCCGTAGATTAAATAAAGGGTTCAGTTCAGAATTCCTGTAGGTTACCCAGGTAAATAAACACCTGAAGAAGTCTGGAGGGCGCAACAACCACTGTGATAACAAAATCAAAGATGAAGACAATAGTCCAAATATAAATAGTGTAAATAATAAAAACCAAACTTTCAAAAAAAAACCTTCAAAATTTCAAAATAGATATTGTATGTATACTAATTGATAGATATTAACAAACATTTATTAAAATTTATTAAAAATAGATCACTTCATTTAAGGAGGTGATATATTGATAGCAAATTGTTAAGAAATTAATTTTATATTCCAACATGTTTTTATAAAAAAACTGATTTACTCTGTTAGATAAGTTTATTGTAAGTGTTTCTTTTATACTCTTTGTAATAGTATAAATATAAATAATGCTTATTTACTAAAGAATGAAGATTATGATGCCTGCAAATGAAACAGAAATATAATACAATGAAAATCAATTCAAAAATTTTAAAAATAGACAAGTGCAACTGGAAATGAGTTGCAATGAAAATAATTGTTATTCTTAAAGATAATAGACATTTTCAGATGTGCAGGCATTGGAGAAGCTTCATTTTCATAAAGGGAATCTGTAGAAAAGGCTGATGGATTAACTTTGCACTTGTGACAACAAATAAAAATGGAATCAATTGCTAGGTCTGCTGCTAGAAAAGTTGGTTCACTGTGTTGTGCTAGATAATGTTTTTCTCCAGAATCTGTCTTACGTATTTATAAGTCTACCATCTGTTCATGCTTAGAATATTGCTGCCACATCTGGTCTGGTGCCGTTGCTATACATTTAGAGATTTTTGATAAAATCTAAAAAAGTATCTACAATGTTATTGGTCCTGCCCTGGCATCTCAGCTTCAGTCCCTTCCTCACCACCATAACGTAGCTTCCCTGTGCCTTTTGTATGAATACTTTCAAGGTAATTGTTCTGATGAACTTTCATCTATGGTACCTAGACTTTATGAATTGAATGCTTGGGGTGAAATGATTAAAAAAACTTTCATAAATAAATTAACAAAAAGGCAAAAAACAACAAAAAAATTATTTCTTTTTTAAATAACCGATTTTTTTAAACATACTATATTCATCTCTATTTCCAATCTTTAGCTGTCATTTTGGTACCCTCTGTTTGACATGTTGGTAATGTATTTCTTTATTGATCAAAATGCTACCATCAATTTAGATAAGCACGTTCATCTAAGTAATCATGATGGAATAAGGTCATAATTTTCAAATACCTGACAATATGTTTGGATTTTTTAAGAAAATTATCACAAATTTAGATGAACCAGAGCAAAAAGTTGAAGAGATTTAACAAATCCTGCAATTGAAAATTATTTATGATCTTATGCCATCATAATTCATTAGATAAACATCTTCATCTGAATATATCCTAACACTTACATTATTGTTTAATGTATACTCCCTTTGCATTACAATTTAATGTACACTCCCTAAATGATGTTAAGGAACTTGATTCTCGCTCCCTGATATATCTCTTTTCTCCCTCTTTCTTCTGGTACCTAATAAACGCCGGTTTCATGTTGGCTCTCTCTCAATCCTGAGTCTGTTCTATTTTCCATGACTGTGGAGTAACAGATAGCAGCTCGGATTGAGGAATCGGAAAGCCGAGTTCCAATTCCAGTCAAATCCATTACATTCACTTATGTGCTAATACCCTTGGGAAAGGTATGAATCCTCTTCTTCTCACCCCCCCAGCTATGGGTAAATAGCAGGATAGACTGGGTTCTATAGCCTTGGATGGCAACTGGTCTACAACAGAAAAAATGGCAACCTACTGCAGAAAAAATCTGCCTCGTCAGTCATGTATTGAAAGATATGTGATTGCCTAAGCGTGTATCACGTATGGCACATAATTGAAGAAATGTATCTTTACAATTAAATGCATAAACGTGTGGCTTCTAGAAAGATATTGGTAAGTTGAAATTATTACTTATATTATTTTAACAATTAGTTAACTTGGTAACTGAGAACTACATATTCAGAGTTAATACCATTATTTTAATGGACTGGACTCTTTCACCTAGTTTTCATGTACCAACAAAGTTGTCTGGAGGCATTTTCATAAGGTCTAATTGGCCAACAAATAAAATGATGCCAAGAAATGCCTATCAGTGATCATACTTTGTCCAACATGAGAAAATAATGACATTTTGCTTATAAAAAAAGAAAAGTGGATAAGACTGAAGAGTAAGTTTTTATTTTCGAGCCAATATCTTAAGTAAAACTGGCAAAGAGAAGATGTTTAAGTTTACAGGTTATTAAATGGAAAGAATGTATTGGGAACGGAACATAAAAACCAACAATTTGTGCAGTTTACATTTTACTCTTTTTTTTCTATTTTGTACTAAGTGCAATGAAGTTTAATAGTTACCAGAACTGAAAACAATTTTAGTGAACTGAGTCTAACTCTAATAACCTTGAGAAAGGCATGAATTCGCTTCTCCCTGTACTTTGTCCCATTACCAGATACCTTGACAAATTGACCTGCGACTAGCATATTGGCTGAGTAGAAAGTGAGTGAGGACAACGAAAAAACACTCATCAATTATTACTTTACTATTGAGGAAATAGCAGCATAGGTATTTATAGTTAACTATGACAGGGCCCAATAGGATAATATGATGCACTGATATCACAAATCTTACCAGAGACTGAACTCATCAAAGCATTGGACAAAGTCACACAGTTTAAATTTTGATTAAAAAAAATGAAGAACGTTATACTTTCTACAAGAATATTTTTTAGATTTTTAAGAATGTATATTTTTGATATATTAATGCTATAATAGTAACCAATGGTCTATAACATGTAATTATAAAGCTTCTGCTGTTGTTGTTTTTTTAATATATAAATATTCTATTATTTTAAGATTAGTTAGCAATAAATAGTTGGATTTTATTCTTATTTTATGAGCTTCTCATATAAATGTCTAATCTGAGAGACAAGACCAAAATTGTAATTTTGTGTTGAATAAAGTTTATCTCCCATCTTTTTCACAGTTAAATAATGTAAAAAAATATGAATTTGTATTATACAGTGTAACCCGGATATAAGAGAGTTGTCGGGACTGGAGAAGGAGTCTCTTATATCCGGGTTTGGTCTATTATATATACATTAACACAGGCTCTAATTTGGGACCAGAGAAAATCTCTCTTATATCCGGGTTTCTCTTATATCAGGGTCTCTTATATCCGGGTTACACCGTATATTATTTTTGTAGAAATCTTTATTATTACAAAACTGAGTTAAACAAACGTTAATCCATCAATATATTCATTACCTCATTGTGAAATTTAACTTGTTCTAAATAGCTTGGAATATCTATGTTTCTGAGATGAGGTATTGTAACTATTTAAATTCTTTGGTCTCATCTTTATTGTCATATTCACAACCTTTCGGCTGTTGTACGCTATAGCCTTCTTCAGGTGATATATGTTGAAATTTCGAACCAAAACCTTTTTTAGTAGATTGTTCTAGTTTCATGAGCCATGTCTTCAGTTATTTTCCTTTTAGTAACTCAAATCTCCCAATTTTTTTTCACCTCTGTGGTGACCAGGTATTGAACTCACAACTCTTTGGGTCAAGTCACTGGATTATTTCAACCAATGCTTTTATCCATGTGAAATGTTGTGAATATGACAATAAAGATGAAGATAACAGCTTGAACAATGTAAATAGTGTAAATAGCTTGGAATATGTTCACATTTTTTAATAATATTTTACATTAAATAGAATATAAAACTGGCAACATAAAAAATCATTAAAACATATGTAATTCATTAAACTGAAATATTTGTCAACCCACTCGATTAATTCACAGTATTTTAGAGGTACTTCATATTCGAAATATAGAAGTCATACCCTATCCTTATAGAAAATTATACCCTACCCTAGGAAATAAAATTTAAAAAAAACATATATCTTGTATATATTGTATGAAAGTGTCATGGCCCATATGTAAAAGTTCATCCATATATTCATAATAAGAATTGAAACAAGTGCCTTAGTAAAATATAAATTTCTGGTGTTTCATTATGGCTTGAATAAAAATTGTTGAAGTATTAGACAATGAATAATGTGTTGCTGAAAAAATATAGCAATGCACTTAATACAAAAATTTCATATTAAGTACTAGATAGGAAAATTTTCCCTAAGAATTGAATTAATAACTATATCCATGAAAATAAGAAATTTTATTTGGAAAATTAAATCTTAGTTTGTCTATTTTCATGAGGATATTTCAGTGTCTTAAAATAATGTGTATTTTATATTCTATTAAAGATTTCAAAAGTATTTCTTCCTATCAATTATTTCTTGACTGATTTTTATTGGCTTTAGGAGAAAAAGAGTTGTATTGTCTGTCATCAAATAGATTAATGACTTGTTGAAACATTGCAAAGCTTTATGTTGTTTCATTATATTGTAAAGGTTAAAGAGGATGCTGGTCCAAATAAATTCTTAACTAATTTACTTTAGTGTGTTAGTAATTAAACCAATTAGTAGAAATGAAATGTGATCATGACATTTTTTTGGCAGATAAATGAAGTGAATTCTCATGAGAGAATGAGTGAAAGGAAGAACAGAAAAAAGTATAAAAGAGGAAAGGAGTTTATTTGCAGAATGATATGCAAAAAAACCCCCCAAAAAACAATGTAGTGTGTGTACAAGAGTGAAAGAATATTTGAATGAATAATAAAAATAAAGAATAAATGTAAAATGAGTTATTTTTTTCACCAGAGAATGAATGAATGTATACAAAGGAGTGAATGAAAAGTATGGCAGTGAATGAATGTCAAGAATGAATAAAGAGTATTGGTGAATTGGTCACGGAAGTTCTGATGATTTTTAGGACTTTCTAAAATTCAATGGCAAAATTTGATGGTAATGACGTCAAATATTCAATTGTTTCTTTCACAATAAATATCCTTGCACAAGGTATTTTAATTAATGTACAATTTGATTCATATATATATATATATATATATATATATATATATAAATAATTGAAAATAAATATGAAATAAATCTGACTGAGTGATTAAATAAGAAATATATATAATTAAACATTTACAAAGATTTATCCTAATTGTCCATTATATATATATATATATATATATATATATATATATATATATATATAATACTTTATCTATATTGTATATATGAGGGGATTCATAAAAGTCATTGGCCAAATGAAGAATAGATTTTCCCTACAAATATCTGATGTTAGGTCATTTGGTTTTATTTTAGGAAGTGTATTAGGCCAAGAATTCTCCAACTCCCTCATGTGAGTGTTTATAAATATATATATATATATATTTGAGATTAGTAATATATATATATATATATATTTTATTGATTAGCAATATATATATATATTGAGCACTTTAGACAGAAACAGTGACTGCTACTGCTGATAATGCAAAGCTCTTCTATGAATAGAGCACTCTGACTCACTGGCATGTTTATTAAAAAATAAATACATAAAAATTCACCTTCCTCTCTACCAGGAGCTGATAGCTTAGGGAAAAAAATTCTGACTGATGTCTAATCAGTCAGATTTCGATCCTGGTCTGAGACAATCAGATGTCTAGCAATACTGATGAGCTGTGATACAGCAAAACAGTCTGTCTGTGGATGACAATATATATATATATATATATATATATATATATAGGATCTGATGTCTGCAATCAGATATGTGTGTGTGTATATATATATATATATATATATATATATATTATTGATTAGTAATATATATATATATATATATATATATATATGTAGGATCTGATGTCTACAATCAGATATGTTTGTGTGTGTGTGTGTATATGTATGTATATATATATATATATATATATATATATATATATATACACAGGGTGTCCATAAAGTTTGTGTGCAATTTAAAAAATTTATAACTTCATTTGTATTTGTGATAGAAATAATTTGTAAAAAGGATTAGAAAGAAGTAAATCTATATTTTTTAAGGTTTTATTGAAATTTTATTTAAGTTTCCACATGTCCTCCATCATTAGCAATACAAAGGGTAATACGATTTTGCAGTTCACGGAAAACATTTGCCAACTGATTTACAGTAATGCCTGAAATCACATTAGTTATTTTAGCTATACTTAAAAGTAGGTACATTAAACTTTATAACATTTTTTACAGATTATTTCTATCGCAAATACAAATAAAGTTATAAATTTTTTAAAGTGCACACAAACTTTATGGACACCCTGTATATATATGAATTTTAATAGTGTGTGTGTGTGTGTGACCTTAATATATACTGTCTCACATTATTTGTCTCTTATAATTTTTTCCTAATTTTTAGACATATTAATGAATGGATTCACAGGAATATATTTTTTCTTTACTAAACAATACCCAAGAGCCACTCAAGATAGAGGGTTACCAAATGAGATTGTTGTATAGCCGTAATAAGAAGTAAGTGCTGCTATAAATTTAAAACTTACAAATTGAAGATACTTTATACAAATGGCAGCCATTTGTCTGCATCTGTATAGAAAAATACAGCTTTCCTCCTAACTGTACAGTTAGATATAGTCATCATTTAAGGTATTTATGTCATATACTAATGAAACTAAGTTGCTAATAACATAAAACATAGTTTATTTATATATATCAATAAAACAAGGGAGTAATGTAAGACGTGGTATATATATATGTGTGTGTGTGTAACAAATCAGATATATCTAAAAATATATCTGTAAAAAGACCATATAAATAAAGGCAAAATGAAAACTTATCTTAGGCTAAGATAACTTGTTCACTTAGCTATACTCTATATACCTATATTCTGAGTTTCATGATACAATATCCATTTCTCAGGAGATTTGATAGTTCACTATCAAATCTCCTGAAGAGTGGATGTTAATCCATGAAAAACAATGTAGAGATACTTAATAGCTAAGTGAAGAAATTTATTATTATTGTTGTTAAGCACTATAATTAAATTATTGAACATTATAGTTCAAAGACTGTGTTAAATATATTATCTTCCAGAATTGTTTTGTTTAATCAATTTTTGGCATAATACAATTTTTTTATTGTTATTTATTTCATATATATATATATATATATATATATATATATATATGTAATAGAAATTTTTTGAGATTTGAATAATTTCACATAATAATTCATTGAGTCTGGAACAAGAATCCTGAATAGAATGCAGAAAGCACTGGATGGCTGTTTCGTCCTTTTTTTATTCTTGGTAGTGGATGCACACTGCCGATGAGTCCCAAAAAAGGACAAGATTGTCATCGAGGGCTTTCTCCATTCTGCTGAGGGTTCTTGTTCTAGACTCAATGAATTATTATGTGAAATAAATATATATATATATATATATATATATAAGTTGTATATATAGTTTGATCATATATAGGTATATATGTCAATAATGTGAGACACCAATTCACATATTTAATACATATACAAAGAATGTGACATATATTCATTCACTGAGTCAATGATTACAAAATAAATGAATATAAAACTAGAAATTCTTCAATCTCTAATACACAAAATCTGGCATTACATTTTTTCCATGTAGAGAAATTTGTGATTCAAAGAGCTTATACATCTCCAGTAAAAAAAGACAATTTTTGCAAAGAATATCTCAAACATTTTCATGAAAAAGTGTAAAGGTTATTATACTATTTTGGGGACTGCAGGAATTCAGACATTTTTTATTATCTATGAGTTTGAGTAAA
The DNA here is from genome assembly GCA_964036315.1 of Acanthosepion esculentum. NCBI lineage: Eukaryota > Metazoa > Mollusca > Cephalopoda > Sepiida > Sepiidae > Acanthosepion > Acanthosepion esculentum. Next base: position 21,214,991 of record OZ038496.1, on the reverse strand, counting down.
GAGTTAGGATACTCAAACCTCTTCTTTATATAACTGCTGTTAGTAGCACATTTTGGCTGATCAATTCTTCAGCTTGCATCAGGTGTAAATAAAAGGAAACCTAAGAAAAATAAACTATTGGCTAAAATTGTTCATAAATATATCTATTAAAATATTTACATTATTTACATGGAGACTATTGTCCACATCTTTGTTGTTATTATCACAATGTTTCAGCTGTTGTAACCTTTGGCCTTCATCAGGTGCTTGTTAATCCAGGTAACCTTCAGGAAGTTTTGAAAAGGACATTGAATTCCTTGAAGGTTAC